>ML781751.1:30107-71189 GCA_009831015.1 Picea engelmannii | reverse complement strand
CTAAGGAGGGAGGATTGATCCAGGTGGATATCGGGGGCCACCCACCTTTTCCAAATGGCTCAAAACAGTTTTCTGGCCATTTTGGCAATTTACTATTTTTAGCAAGGTTTCACTTCCGGGGCCATTTTGAGGGCCTAAATGAATTTTTTTCGAGATCGAGATTCTCAATGATAGCCGAAGGCATGATTGAGCCCCCAAAATGAATCTCCTCGACGATACCTTTCCAACGAGCTATCACACGCCTAAAACGGAGATCGTATGCAAAAGTTACGACCCCGGGAAGTTGATGCACCAACTTACCCAAACGGGGCCCACATGACTTTTGGCGCTTCATCTCCTAGGGTTAGGTTTTTGGATGTCTAGGACTTTTGGCATTCCCATCTATTGTAAAAAGGCCTTTCGAGCCTCATTGTAACCATATTCTTGCGAATGCGAGTAGCCGTCACATCTCTTCTCAGTGATAAGCTGCCACCATTCTAGCGAGTCTTTCACTCTGTATTTTTACAATCTCTATACATTTCTTTGATTAATAGAAATCATGTATTACTGTATATCTATGTTTATGGTTGCATCTATGATACATTTTTGTTATATTATTGAATATCTGCAATATCTCTGTGCATTTCTTTATTATATCTCCGCTCTCATTTCGTGCCGAAAATAATCCGGATCAGGAAGTGGGTTGTTGAAGCCATGCAAGGAGTGTGCAGGCTGAAGAAGAAGTCTCAGTTGTGAATATGAGCAAAGGGAATCAAAGACTGTTGTTGCAAGAGTTGCATAGATTCAAACAACTTCAACACTTAGATTTTGTGGAAGATTTTCCGCAAGGAGTGCACGCAAGAAGTTCTTTGAAGGACTTGAGAAGTCGAGAACAAGCTCAGAAGGTATAGCTCTTTGAGTTCACCGAAGAACAAGTGCAGGAAAGCTACCGTTGGAAGTCAGAGGAAAGCGTCGTCAGTTGGCAAGTGAACAAACATGTCTCGTGGAGAGACACTTCTTTATTTCACAGAATCCTTGATGGGAGAACGGACAAACGAAATCTTTAGAAGATATTTCACGAGGTTCTGAGAACCGTTGGATCTCCCAGAGGTGCAAGGTAGTTACTGCACAGGCGTGGAGAGGATTCAAAGCTCAGGAGGGGCAGCACCATTGATCCAAGTTGGTTAGGGCCGTTGGATTGTTCACGAGATCGCCTATCGGGTCCTCGGGAGAAAAGTGTCCTAAGTTTAGTAAGGAGAGTTGCGATGATATGAGAAGCAAGATCTCGACTACTCTGAGGATAGCGTGGGTCCACAAGAGTTGACAAGTGGACAGGTGGCACCTCACATCTCGGGAGCTCGTGAGTGGAAGGGTTGAGAAATTTCTGTTAAAAGTCACGAGGTGCAAGGGAATGAAGTGGTGAAAGGATCAGGAGCATCCATCTGAGAAGGACAGGTGGAGGAGATCTAAGGATCTCGTGAACTTGGGAGCTCACAGGGTGAGAGCCAAACCATTGGGTACTCCGAGTCACGAGGATGCGAGGTGCAAGAAAGAGGACAACCGTTGGATCCAGATCGCGGGAGGACCATTGGATCCACACGTGAGCTCGTGCATCGAAGCCTCGTGAGAAAAGGCTAGAGAACTTGACCTCGTAAGAAGCAAAGTTGCGAGGGAGCAAGGTCGCGAGTTTCGGCACCTCGGACCTCGGGAGTTGACGGGGAATTTATTCAACCTCGCGAATAGCGAAGTCATGAGTGGCAAGGTCGCGATAGTGCGAAAGTCCCGAGAGAAGTGACGGGTGTGGACGGTCAAGTCACACGTGCGCATTGGAGCTTCGGTACCTCGGGTATCAGAGGTTGGAGAATAAAAAGTTTAGTATCGCGAGTAGCGAAATTCCTCAGGGAAAAGTCAACGAGTTGATTGGCCATCGGGTCTCAAGAATCCGAGGGTGTAGCGCTCGACTGCTGGACTCGCGAAGTCGCAAGTTCTGATCCTTCGATATGTTAAGGATGGGGATTGCGCGAGGAAGAGAATCTGTGGGTAGGAAGATCTCGATAGGGAATTAGGAGAACCTTTGAGTTCTTCAGGCCGAGAAGAACGGAAGGTCCTGTCGTGAGGGTGGTGCGTTTGCATCAGAGTGGTATCAGAGCGAGGTTAACTCTTTGTTTTCTGTGACAGAGATAGAGAGAAAAATTCACCATGCCATCGAGAAGGGAAAGGCAATCACCCGATCCAAAGGATAGGGGAAACCAGAGAGGCAGATGAAGATAGGTGCAGAATATAGAAATGGAAAGGAAGATACATGATCTCCAAGCGAGACTAGAAGATATGGAAGCAGTGCAGAGACACAAAGCCAGTGTTAGAGATCTGAGCGACTCTGAAGGTGAAGTTGAACCTAAACAAAAAGGAGAAGTTGTAGCTAAAGATGCAGCCAATGAGGAATTAATTAAAGCTATTGCCCGGATGATTTCAAAAACAAAGATGGACATTCCAATTTATGAAGGAAATCTGGATGCAGAAGAGTTATTGGATTGGATTAGAGCTCTTGACACCTACTTCGATTATGAGGACATCGAAGAAGATAAGAAGGTCAGGCATGCTGTCATAAAATTGAAGGGACATGCAGCATTATGGTGGGACGAGCTTCAAGCAGATAGACCTTCCAAAGGCAAGCAAAAGATCAAAATCTTGGATCGAATGATTGTGAAGATGAAGGCAAAATTCATCCCAAGGGACTATCAAATCACACTATTCAGGAGAATGAAAAACCTAAGATAGAAGTTGATGACAGTGAAGGAGTACACTGAAGAATTCTACAAGCTCAATATCAGAGCAGGTCATCGGGAGAGAGATGATGAAAAAGTTTCCAAGTATATGAATGGATTGAGATACGATATCCAGGATGAGATGAGTATGACAACCATCAGAAGGGTGGAGGATGCGTATCAGATGGCGTTGAAAGCTGAGGAAAAGATAAGTTGTAAGCCAAGATAGCGAGGCCGAGGTAGGAGACAACCAAAAGGTAAGTCAGTTGCCCAAGACAGGTTCCAGAAATCCAAGGACAACTGGAAGAAGTCTCAGACTAGAATGGAAAGAGGTGGAAGTTCACACAGAGGCCAGCACGCTGAACAGTGAAGGCAGCAGACAGAACAGGGCAGAGGATACACTGATAATAACACCTTTCCTCATACCAGAGGTAGAGGAAGAGGTAGAGGTGGAGTCATCACATGCTACACATGTGGGAAGAATGGGCACAAGGCAGTTGACTGTCCAGATAGGAAGAAGGATGGAGGAGAAGCTCACATCGCTGAAGCACAGAGGAAAGATGCTGAAGCAGAAGACACAGAAGACGAAAGGTCATTAATGATGCGTAATGTTCTCTTAACACCCGAGAAGGAGGTAGAGGACACAACTTAGAGAAACAGACTTTTCAGAACCACATGCAAGAACAAAGATAGGAAATGCAAGGTTATCGTGGATAGCGGTAGCACAAATAATCTTGTTTCAACCGAGATGGTAGAAAAGCTGGAGTTAGAGACGACTGATCACCCGAGTCCATATAAAGTTTCATGGCTACAGAAGGGACATCAGGTAAGTGTCACCAAACAGTGCTTAGTTGACATCAAGATAGGGGGATATAATGATAAAATACTCTGTGATGTTATTCCTATGGATGTATGTCATTTATTGCTAGGCAGACCATGGCAATATGACAGGAACGTAGTTCATGATGGGAAGATGAATACGTATACTTTAGAGAAGAATGGAAGAACCCATATGCTACTTCCAATTAAAGATAAAGAAGTAAGACCAGAACCGAGAAATACTGTACTTCTCATGAGTGGGAAGGAACTTCTGGCGGAAGTAAAGAGGAAGGAAGATCCACAATTCTTTATGGTCAGGAAACCAAGAATCGTTTTGACCAGCACAAGAGTGGATGATTTTTTGGAAGAAATTTAGGAACTACTGGAAGAGTTCGCTGACATTGTGGTAGACGAATTACCTCATTCGTTGCCACCGATGAGGAGTGTGAGTCATCATATATACCTCATACCAGGAGCTAGTTTTCCGAACAAAGCTACGTACAGGTTGACGCCGCAGGAGAACAAAGAAGTTAAAAGGCAGGTACAGGAACCGTTGGACAAAAGACTGATCAGGGAAAGCTTAAGTCTGTGTGTCGTTCCAACGGTATTGAGTCCAAAGATAGATGGAGGCTGGAGAATGTGCACTGATTCCAGAGCCATTAACAAGATAATCATCAGGTACAGGTTTCCATTACCATGGATGGATGACTTGATGGACTATTTAAGTGAATTCAAATTTTTTTCAAAGGTTTATTTGAAAAGCGGATACCATCAGATTCGCATGAGGGAAGGTGATGAATGGAAGAAAGCCTTCAAAACCAATGAAGGGTTGTATGAATGGCTAGTCATATCGTTTGGCTTGACGAATGAACTGAGTACATTCATGAGGTTGATGAATGAAGTGTTGAAGGAATTCATTGGTAAGTTTGTCATTGTTTATCTAGATGACATATTGATTTTCAGCAAAACAAAATCAGAACATATGAAGCATTTAGCTACAGTAATGAAGAAGCTACATCAAGAGAAGTTGTTGATCAACATGAGGAAATCTTCATTTATGAAGACAAAACTCATTTACTTGGGGTTTGTCATATCGGCAAATGAATTGAAGATGGATCCAAGTAAAGTGGAGGTAATTAAAAATTGGCCATCACCGAGAAATATTTTCGAGGTGAGAAGTTTTCATGGACTGGCTAGTTTCTACCGAAAATTCATCAGAAATTTCAGTGGAATTAGCGCAAAAATGATGGATACTGTCAAGAAAAGACATAAATATTTTCATTGGACTGAAGAGACAGAGAAGAGATTCAATCTGTTGAAGCAGAAGATCACAAAACAGTCGGTTTTGGTGTTGCCGGATTTTATGAAAGTGTTCCAAGTGAAATGCGATGCAAGTGGCTTTGCCATAGGAGCGATCTTGAGCCAGGAGGACAGACCAATTGCATATTTCAGTGAGAAGATGGATGAGGAAAAAGTGAAGTATTCCACATATGACAAAGAATTTTATGCTATCATACAAGCGCTGAAGAAGTGGAGGCATTACTTGATCCCAAAAGAATTTGTTCTATATATTGATAATCATGCATTGCAGTTTGTGACTCAACAGGAGAAGTTGAATCAGAAACATGCTAAATGGGTAGAGTATATGTAGAATTTTACATTTGTAATTAAACACATTTCAGGTACTGCAAACAAAGTGGTTGATGCTTTGAGCAGGCAGTGTTTGTTGCTGCAAGAGTTCCGAGTCAAAACATTGAGTTTTGAAAATCTTAAGGACATGTATGCAGGTGATGAAGATTTTGCAGAGGCATATGAAGTAGCTGAGAATCTAGTTCTCAGAGACAGAAGTCCATGGATAGATTATATGATCCAAGATGGACTGTTGTTCAGAGGAAATCAGTTATGCATTCCAAATTGCTCCATAAGGGAGAATCTGCTGAAAGAGAAGCATAGTGGCGGATTAGCAGGGCATTTTGGCCACGACAAGACATTTTCAAAGCTGAGTGAAGCATACTTCTGGCGGAAGATGCAAACAGATGTCAAGAATTTTGTTGACAGGTGTAGAATTTGCCATCAATTAAAGGGCAGGAAGCAGAATGCGGGATTCTATCAACCGTTACCCATACCCGAAAGGTCGAGGGATGAAATTAGCATGGATTTTGTATTGGGATTAACGAGGATACAAAGAGGACATGATTCAATCTTTCTGGTGGTTGACAGGTTTTCCAAAATGGGACATTTTATTCCATGCCAAAAGACCAGCGATGCGACTCACATCACAAATTTGTTCTTCAAGGAGATTGTTAGACTTCATGGTTTACCCAGAAGCATAGTATCAGACAGGGATACAAAATTCATTGGACATTTCTGGAGGACACTCTGGAAGAAGATGGGGACTAACTTAATGTTTAGTTCTACCTATCATCCTAATACAGATGGGCAAACAGAAGTAGTAAATAGAAGTCTGGGAGACTTACTCAGAAGCCTGGTGACAGAGCACCACAGTAGTTGGGACAATGTGTTGCCATAGGCAGAGTTTGCGTACAACGACTCAGTGAACAGGAGCACATGAAAAAGTCCATTTGAAATTGTATATGGCAGGCAACCAAGAGGATTTTTTGAATTGAGGGATTCAGAACAGATAATAACTAAGAGCGCAAGCGCTGAAGAATTCGTAGAGGATATGGAAGAACTTCACAGCAGGGTGAAGGAGTGATTGCTGGAATCAAACCAGGAATATAAGCGCAGAGCAGGTTAGCATCGGAGACAACTTCAGTTTGAAGTTGGTGATCTAGTTTTGGCACATATAAGGAAGGAAAGGTTCCCAAGGGGAACATACAACAAGCTAAAGATGAAGAAAATTGGGCCATGCAGAGTCCTGAAGAAGTTGGGAGAAAATGCGTATGAAATTGAGTTGCCAGATGAGATCAGAATATCTCTGACATTCAATGTTTCAGAATTATATCCATATAAGGTTGAGGAAGCAGGAGCTGGGAGTGATGAACAACCAGGAATCCAGTGGCAGAAATAGATGTCGATTGCAGAAAAGCCACAGATGGAGTGTATACTTGATAAGAGGGTAAGCAAAAAGACCAGATGGAAGCAATACTTCAAGTATCTGGTCAAATGGAAAAACCATCCAATGGAAGATGCCAGCTGGGAGACTGAAGCAGTGATACAAAAGCATGGACAGACCATGCAGGAGCTCATGGATAGGAGCCCATGAAAGTTTTCTAGCCGAGGAGTATGATGCAGGAGCATCACCAACTCATCAAGCGAGCCAACACATCAAGCGGAGATCAGCTGGATAAACAAACCCAAGTTTTTGAAGTGCTTTGGGATTGTAGCGCAAGTCTTTAATGAAGCCATTTATGAAGGTGAATTTGTATATTGTATGGGACCTTGATGCTTTAATCTCTTGTCCTTTGGTAGATAGGAGGCATTTAATCTAGTTAATGCTGGTAGATAGGATTTTAAGTCTAGATTTGATAGTTTAGAGTTCGAGAGGGAAAACGGATATAGACACCCTCATTCTGCATTGTAATAATAATCAACCCAAGAGAAGAGAAGAGCAAGAAGAGAATATTGTATGAAGAACACCCATGTACAAGCCTTTGAATTAATAGAAGGAAGCTTTGATTCAAGAACATGGTTTCTGTTGTTTTCTTTGTGTATTGAGGTTATGCTCATGAATGTTTGCTTTCTTGTTATGCATTCACTTTGTATATGTTGTGCATGTGAGTTCATGTTTCAAACTGAAGTCCGAAAGGGAGAGTGAATGAGGTTCAATTGTTTCTCTATCTGAGCCAGGAGATTCCGACAAGGTGTGCAGTGGAATTCATCCGCAAGAAGTGCGTTGATGTGGGCTCAGTAGTTTAACTTTTGTTCTCATTCACCCAGAAGTGGAAGTGGGTTGTTGAAGCCATGCAAGGAGTGCGTAGGCTGAAGAATAAGTCTCAGTTGTGAATCTCAGCAAAGGGAATCAAAGACTGTTGTTGCAAGAGTTGCTCAGAGTCAAACAACTTCAACACTTAGATGTTGTGGAAGATTTTCCAAGGAGTGCACGCAAGAATTTCTCTGAAGGACTTGAGAAGTCGAGAACAAGATCATAAGGTATAGGTCTTAGAGGTCACCGAAGAACAAGTGTAGGAAAGTTGTCGTTGGAATTCGGAGGAAAGCGTCGCAGGTTGGCGAGTGAAAAAACATGTCTCGTGGAGAGACACTTCTTTATTTCACAAAATCCTCGAGGGCAGAACGGATGAACACAATCTTCAGAAGAGATTTCAATAGGTTCCGAGAACTGTTGGATCTTCCAGAGGTGCAAGGTAGTTACTGCGCAGGCGTGGAGAGGATTCAAAGCTCAGGAGGGGAAACACCGTTTATCCAAGTCGGTCAAGGCCGTTGGATTGTTCACGAGATCGCCTATCGGGTCCTCCGGAGAAAAGTGTCCTAATTTTAGTAAGGAGAGTCATGAGATTACGAGAAGCGAGATCTCGACTACTCCGAGGATAGCATGGGTCCACAAGAGTTGGCAAGTGGACAGGTGGCACCTCGCATCTCGGGAGCTCATGAGTGGAAGGGTTGAGAAATTACTGTTAAAAGTCACGAGGCGCAAGGGCACAAAGTGGCGAAAGGATCAGGAGTGTCCATCTGAAAAGGACAGGTGGAGGAGATCTAAGGATATCGCTAACTCGGGAACTCGCAGGGTGAGAGCCCAACCATTCGGTACTCTGAGTCATGAGGACACAAGGCATGAGAAAGAGGACAATCATTGGATCCAGATCGTGGGAGGACCGTTGGATCTGCACATGAGCTCATGCATCGGAGCCTCGTGAGAAAAGGCTTGAGAACTTGACCTCATAAGAAGCGAAGTCGCGAGGGAGAGAGGTCACGAGTTTCGACACCTTGGACCTTAGGAGTTGACGGGGAAGTTATTCAACCTCGCGAATAGCGAAGTGGCAAGTGGCAAGGTCGCGATAGCAGGGAAGTCTCGAGAGAAGTGACAGGTGGGGACGGTCAAGTCACACGTGTGCATCGAAGTTTTGGTACCTCGGGTATTGGAGGTTGGAGAATCAAAAGTTTAGTATCGCGAGTAGAGAGGTCGTGAGTAGCGAAATCCCTCAGGGAAAAGTCAGCGAGTTGACTGACCATCGGGTCTCGGGAATCCGAGGGTGTAGCACTCGACTGCTAGACTCGTGAAGTCGCGAGTTCCGATCCTCCGAGAAGTTAAGGACAGGGATCGCACGAGGAAGAGAATATGTGGGTAGGAAGATTCCCGATAGGGAATTAGGAGAACCTTTGAGTTCTTCAGGCCGAGAAGAGAGGAAGGTCCTATGTGAGCGGACGTGCCGTGAGGGTGGCATGTTTGCATCACTAGTGGTATCAATACCCCAAGAAGCTTTCAAATCATTGAAATATACGGTCAATAAATCTCCCTTGATCAGTGCCCCAGACTTTGATATGGATTATATCCTATACATGTCAGCCTCAAAGGTATCATTCACATGAGATCTATTCCAGCTAGGAGATGACGGGTGTGAGCATGTCATTTACTATATCAACAAAAAAAAATTTGGGATACCTTTGAAAGACAATCATGAAGATAAATTGGCCTTGCTGGTTGTCCTCACATTCTAAAAACTATGCCATTATATCTTTCTCTCAACTAAAAGAGTCATGGAAGATTCAAATCCCATTAAATACCTACCTAGTCAGTGCCAAATTAATGGTAAGTTTACGCGCTAGATCATAATCCTTCGGGCATATGATCTAGAGTTCAAAACTCCTAAAAGCATAAAGGACCTTGTTCTCACATAGCTAATTTTCAATCTCCAAACTAGTTCCAAAGACACCCTCATAAATGAGAACTTCTTAGACCAACATTTGTTCTTGATTTCGTATGATGACCTTGTTGATTAATTGGGTTGGTTGGCATTGATGTTAACCCTTGAAGAAAGTCCAGTAGTGAATTCAGGTAGCAGAAAGGTTTGGGTAATGGACCCAAGTTTGTTTTATGTATAATAGTATGAGTTTTGATATATTTGCAGGTAAAAGTATTATGGATGGATAGTACATGTCATGCCATTTCTGGTGGTATGTGTAACGTCACATAAATCCTCACAGTTTGAGAGTTATGTCCTTATGAATTTGAAGGACCCTCATATGATTGGCTTGAAACCCCAAAAGGTCAAAGAATTCAAAGTGCTTGCAAAGAAGAAATTATTTAAATAATAAAGTGAAGTGACAAATTCAAAGAGGATTATTTAAATAATAAAGTGAAGTGATAAAGTCAAAGATGATTATTTAAATAATAAAGTGAAGTGACAAATTCAAAGAGGATTATATAAATAGTAAAGTAAAGTGACAAAATCAAAGAGGATTATTTAAATAATAAAGTGAAGTGACAAATCCAAGGAGGTTTATTTAAATAATAAAGTAAATGGAGAACTTTCTAATTATGGAAAGTGGTTATAAGAAGGATAACACTAAAATGAGGAAAATGGGTTAAGTGGTCAAGTGGATACTGGATACATGGACAAGTGGCAAATTGGGCAAAGATGGACATAGGTGGCTATGTGGACAAAGTGGCCTAGAAGATGCTTCTAAGGAAGCTACTTCGAGAGTATAAATAAGAGACAAGTCTCTCTCAATTTAAAATCACACTTGAGCATATTGAATATCTACAGGTGACTGAGGTAACCAAAGGATATATAAGCCAAATTTCAGAGGGAAGGTGAAGTAAAGAAGGCTGAAATTCAAGGGAGGATAAATTCTTTTGATGATGCTTTCTAAGGTATGTTATTTACAAGTCATCTCACCATTTTTGCAATAAATTGTTTTCTAGAATGAGTC
Organism: Picea engelmannii; assembly: GCA_009831015.1. Classification (NCBI taxonomy): domain Eukaryota; kingdom Viridiplantae; phylum Streptophyta; class Pinopsida; order Pinales; family Pinaceae; genus Picea; species Picea engelmannii. Next base: position 60,774 of record ML781751.1, on the reverse strand, counting down.
GGACCGTGAAATTGGGAGGCCGTTGGGAAAACATATCCAAGTAGCTGTGGTACTAATTTCATCTTGTGGGTCATTGTATTTTTGGAGTTACACTCCGTGGAAAATAGGGTTTCTGGTTGGTCCTGAAACTAGTCTAAAATAGGTGTTTCGAGTAAAAGCGTCATAAATTATTCATAACAAATCCAAATTTAGTAAGAGAAAATGTGTTGGTTAGATTACAGTCTGTAGTATTCTTTGTAAAGTTTTCAGATCCATACAACAAATATTTTGTGTGTGGCACACTCTACAAGTTCGATATGTATAATAAGCCATAATTCAACAAGGTATGCCATTTTTTCTATAACTCCTTTTATGAGAGGTTCCAAGTAGTGAGACCTAAAGGAATTGCATAAATCAGACTGAAGAACATTGTGTACTATTTTCATATATTTATTCATTACAAGTACATAGTTATTATTATTTCAAGTTAGGGTTGTTAACTAATCCAAAACTAGTCATGTGAGACTAAAGTAAAGCTTGATGAAAATTCTAGTCTCTTGTTGTTAAAGTTAAGGAAGGTTTGGAGGTTGAGGTATAGGATGGTGCATGGTTGATGCACTTGTTTATGGTACAATTTGATTACAGGTTGTTTGGTACAGGTTGGTGGATGGTTGATGCACTTGTTTATGGTACAGGTTGGTGGATGGTTGATGCACTTGTTTATGGTACAGGCTGATTACAGGTTGAGGTACAGTTTGATGCATGCTTGATACATGGTTCAGGTTATTGGTACAAGTTGTTTGGTGTAGGTTTATTGATACAAGTTTATAGTAGTATATCTCATAGTGATAGTGTGAGAGTGGTTCCATCATTCTACTTATATGTCAGGGTGGTTGGATGGGGCAAGGACAGGTGGTTGTATCCACCTTTCAGTTGTAGACAGAGAACATAGGGGGTTGTAGCCTCCTTTTGGTTTTAGTTAGAGAATTGGGGAGTTGGATATTCCCTCAGGTTGTAGCCTGAGAAACTAGGGGGTTAGAGCCTCCTTCCAGTTGTAGTTGGAAAACAAAGGAAGTTGGTGCTTCCAATAAATGTAACTCTTCAAGACATATAAGAAAAAACATCATGTGATTTTCTCCCGCTTTGGGTTTCCACGTAAAAACACTGGTGTATTGTGTATGTGCATGATTGTTCATTTGTTCATTGTTTATTTGATCTGAAAAATATTGGATGATAATGCTACATTGATATAACACTTACATTATATGGTTAAAAATTATTATATTTCTCTATTTTCAATTCACCCCCCCTCTTAGTAATCCAACAGACCCATGGTACGAAGACATCCTTGTGTACCTTCACACTAAGAAATTTGGTCCTCATCTCTCTCACGATGATCATCGACGTATCCACCATCGATCCCCTCAATACCTCCTCATCAGAGGTGTTCTTTATCATAGGGTGATAAATACCATACTTTGTGGTTTCCTCATCATTGAGGAAGCTAATAAAGTATTGAATTATTTCAAGAGTGGCACTTGCAGAGGACACCTCTCTGGTATGTCCACCACCCAAAAAGTGATCAGGGCTGGTTATTTTTTCCCCAATTTATTTCATGAAGACATCCACATATTTAAATTCTACAATAAATGCCAATTATAAGCACACAAGTACAGATCATTATAATCTCCCCTGCAAGTGGGATATTGATTTTATGACTTGTAACCCCCCATACAACAATGGGAACAAATACTTCATAGTCATAATCGACTACTTCACCAAATGGGATGAAGTTATGCCTACGTTAAAAAAAACGACTGATATTGCAACTTGATTCTTCTTTAACCATGTCATCAATCATTTTGGAGTACCCCCACTCCTCGTGTCAGACCATGGGAAAAAAATTGAGAAAAAAATATTTTCCAAGTTATCCTCCAAATTAGGATTTACTCATGAATTTGCTTCACCCTACTACCCATATTCCAATGGGAAAGTCAAGGCCGTCAAAAAAGTCTTCCAAACCATGTTGCAGATAACTATCGACAAACAAAAAACAAACTGGCATCACATGTTGTTTTCAGTGTTATAGGATTATCACACAGTAATAAAGACCACCACTCAATTTACACCATTCCACCTTGTTCATGGGGTCAATGTTGTACTACCCATCGAGTGATAAATTCCCCCCATTATGCACCAAAATCAAGTTCTTACCTCACACTACTCCCATGGAGCAACAATTTCTTACCCTCGAATCTCTCGACAAGGACCGCTTGTATAAATGAGGTGACATTTTAGGCCCCATGCCTATATATACACTCCCTGCCAAATTTCCAATCTCCCATACAAGAGCCCAAGAGATTTGTTTTTCACACCATCCACAACAACACGATCTTGACATTCCCATCTACATGTCGGTATCGTCTATTTTGTATGTCACTAAGAAGTCCCAGCGGGTCATCACTAATCCCCCAAAAATAAGTACATATGATCACTATCATTTTTATCAAATAGTATCATATGTTATTTTTCTTCAGGTATTTTTGACGTCGGGTATTTGGTTTATGTTTGTAGGTACTTGTTACGAAGAAGCATAACCCATATAGTTTTGGCCATCTTATGGCCTGTTCATGTATATATTTTAAACTGACATGTAATCAATCCCTCTATGAACAATTGCATTTCCTAGTCACACCCTCTAAACTCCACCTTTATAATCACCACACATGGATCTATAGTACCTTCACCTTTGTTACATTTTGGTACTATCAACTGGTATCATTCTCACCTACATGACTTGTCCCACAAATATTTTCACCTTAGAAAATCAACACTCATGTTGTTGCTACCTCCTAGGATCAGGAGTCCTCATAGTTTTTTCACTTCAAAGAATGAACCTTGTGTTTCTTCTCATAATATTTCTAACCTTCCCATTTTGAACTCCCAATTCATGTTCTTTTGGTTACATTAAATGCACCTAGACATTTTCATTATCCCTCCACCTCATCCAAAATTATTTTCCCATTTACAAATTCATCCTTCATTCATCTACCTAATATAAAAACCTATCAATGGGCCTCCCATTGTCCACTAGTTAGCTTCCCAATACTTTCACCCCAACAAGGCCAATCCATCTTTCCTCAAGAAACTCATTTATGTATGTGTATTATCAATCAAAATCATTCTTTACCTTTTTATTTCCATCAAGTATGTAGGTTTTTTACATCACAACAAATGACATTTTTTACCTGGAAAAGAAACCCATGTATCCCTTGGTTGGAGCATATAATATTCACACTAATATTCGCAAAATATCCTTTCAGTGGCCAAACCCCAAGCATCCCAAACACCCTTGTCCCAAATCTCTGTGTTTTGACCTATTTTCCCATCTCTTTCCAACTTTGTCAACTCAACACAGTTTATTCCAATATTTGGTCGGCTCCCTAACACTAGAATACATTTTACGGTTGTTTCCATTCACCACTCTAACCCCAACCAGAGGCATTTTTTGAGTCTCATGCATTATGAACTTCGTCCATGTTACCAATTAGTCCCCCTCACTACATATTAGCACATGATACCACTGATTGATCAAGTTGATTTCAAAGAAACCTTCGCTTCTTGCAGTCATGCGTCCCTACTTGTCAATGTCATCCAAAGTTTCTAGGAAGGTGGCAGTATCTTGACTATCATTACTATTACGAAAATATTCCCTTGCAGACAGGTGAACTTTCCCTTGGATTATTGACCCCTATATCAAGACAAAAACAATCATTTGGACACTACCATTCCTATAAACTCATTTTTTTTATCAAAAAAGAGAGGAGAAGGTAAAGTAGGATGTACTTTGTTTATGAATTTTGTCCTAGCTACTTCTATCCACAAGCTTGATCCAATTCCTAGCGCAAATCAATACCTGCAATTAACAAAAAAAAAAAAGAGACTTATTTCTACGCTAATGGATTAGGAAGATAAAATTCATCTATGCAATTTAAATTAAACATAGACAAGCACATGAAACCACATACTTGAAGGAAATAGGCCAAGTATATTAAATGAGAACAAGGAAAACTTACAGACCACAAATGATGTCAACTGCAACTCCTCCAATCTCTCCTCATCCAACCCTTGCATGAATCCCATGATCATAAGTCTGATATATCCAAGCTTCCTTCCCTTCTCCATGGACAGTCCTAATTATATAGGATTTGGAGGCTTAACCACCACAGATAAGATCACTCACTAGATCCACTAAAATGGGATCTTCGGGATTTTTAAGTAGAAAATATATCTCGAGGATTTTAGGGAGAAAATATCTCTCAAGGATTTTAGAGAGGAAATATCTTTCAAGATCCACCAAATTAGGATTTTGGTTTGAGAAAATATCTCAACCATCCATGAGATTCTCAACCTCTCCTTGCGATTAGGAAGCTAAATGTGAGGTGGATTCTCACACTGAATTAATTTTTTTATATGAATATTAATAAATAATTCATGTGCATATAGTATTTTGACCTTCATACGATATATTTTTCCTCCTCATTGACTAGGGAGTGTGAAAAATGTTGTTTCATGGTGTCAAGGTGTATGCAACACTTAGAATGGTGCATATGACACTTTTATGACACTTGCGACACTTAGGGTGAGGTACTTAAGTGTGGCATTTTGATGTGTAACAGATGCCCCCTAGAGTGTGAGGTTAGAAGAGAAATTGTGGCAAAAACACTTTACAAATTCATCAATTCAAGGGTGTGAAGTTGGATAACCTAGAAGAAGATGAAAACAACCATAAAACATTATTAATATATGTTCCATTTCTGAGGCAGGCATACGTATTCTCAAAATACGATATGAATCAAAGAACGCCCATCGACCAATACACCATGGATCCATGAAAAATACTAACTAAGGATATGGCCACTAGAGATACAATGTAGATACATAACTCCATGACATGAACTGATTGTAGCCACAAAAAGTACATAGTGGAGTTACAAGTTGATAAAACATAGCCACGAACCAATACAACATGGATCTATGTGACAATATATATATATCATCATGCTCAAATGATCTCATTCACAGCCTAGGAAAAGCAGACAACATAGTGAACACTCAACCCAAGGTATTCATCCCAATCTCGATCTCATACGAATCTATCCATGTGAATAGATGATTTGATGTTGAACATAGTAGAAATCACTTGATTACCGATCATTCAGGTAAATTGTTAACAAGTGTGATGGAAATGACAAATGGTGTCAATGAATCCCAAGGTACCCTAGTACATTCCAACAAATGTGAATAAATGAGCTGAGGTCGATCATTCATAGAATCATCCAATAAGAGGTCAATGATGTAAACCTATTTTCGAAAGTGATGAGGCATTTCATTGAGGCATGTAGGTCCCAAGGTACTAACTGGTTTCTAAGTTTAATTTCTGGATGATGTGTTGAATTCGATAGGAAAATACTCATCGAAGGAGATCCTTGATGTATCCCCCATCATCGACATGAAAATGACACAGGAAAGCGATGTAAGGTGGTAAATCAAATCAATATGGGATGACATAGCAAATGGAAACTAATAATACTGCAGATGGATGGCTTGAAGTGATACTTCCCTTTAACATGATGAGGCGCAAAAAATGACTTGGAAACATTAACTCGACGAGTACCAAGAATATAATGTGACGGAAATAAGAGCACTCTTCGACTGAATGAAACAGTATGGTGACACATGGAATTGGTATGACTCAAAGACAAGCGGATTACCCATCTGTAAGAAGAGACACAAACATGTGCCAAGTTTAAGGGTGACAATAGTTTCCATAAAGGATTCCCAAAACATTTACCCACTTCCTTCAATTCCCCCCCACCCAGATAGATGAGTACATATTTTTCATTTAACGAGCTCGAGTAGGGTAACACATGCTTGATATAACTCACCTTCGGTAAGTTCCTCTTCCTTTATTTAATGAACTGGAAGAGGTAAGGGTCCATTCCCATATGGGTCCTTTAATGTGTAGTTTAGTGAGTCGAGAGAAGGAAAACACAATGGTTTTTATATTTTTATAGAGTCTAAGAATAAATTAAAGGCGACTCCATGGATTACTATTTTGTAAATTTAGTCTCCCAAGCCCGAAAAAAGTGTAAAACAATATAGGGAGAACTCTTCTAATCATGCTTGATTAAAATGTTCCTTTTCATAATTAGTCTTGCGAGGATGAAAAAGAGATAAAATATCACTCGAAAGATGCCCTTTCGAACCTTTTAGTGAGTGTGAAAAGAAGCAAGATCACTCAACAATGTTTTCATGTTTAGAGAGTGTGAAAAGAGCTTAAAGGAGACTCCAAAGAGTTCCTTTTTTGCATAGATTTTACAAGTCCGAAAAATAGATAAAAATGTACTCGGTAACCTATTCTCACGTATTTACGAGCATGAGAAAGAACAAATACTAATATCAGTAACTTATTCTCATGTATTTACGAGCATGAGAAAGAACAAAGACTAAGCATGTTCTAGAAAAAGACTACTATGTTACGATGAGAATGACCTTAGAATGAGGATCACTCCTAGCAGCGTGTCTTTCTAGAGGTATTTTTCCAACAACTTCTTTGGAAGAAGTTGGTGGTTTTTCTCTAGCATGATCTCTAGCATCTGGAGACCTTCCCCCCGAGTGTCATTTCCTCCGACGATTCTTTTTATTTCCTCGTTTATATTTATGGTTACAAATGGAAACATGTTCACTAGGAGGAGGAAAAGAAGGTTCAAGTACTCGATCCAGAATGAGAATCAATTGTAGTGGAGCGGGGTCTGTTTCATTTTTTTAATCAGCTTGACAGAGACAATGAATGATGCTCGTTGAGACTAGGTACTACCAAAGGATGAGATGAATTGAAGGATTATCCTACCTGAGTCAAAATCATGTTTAAGGTGGAAAGTTGCACGATGAGAGGAGTAGGCAAAGGAAAAACCCCCATGAGCGAGGAATCCTTGAGAATAGCTACACCTACACTCTCAAAATTATACTTCCCTAGAAAAGGGACATTATTTGTTGCGACATTGTTGAGATCTGGACTTGTATACTCAATTTGGTCAAAAATTATAATATTTCCTTGATTGGGAAATCGTAATATATGAAACATCGAAGATGCGATGACAATCATCGCATAAAAAAAACTATGGCCAAGTAAAAAATTATAGTCCAGGGGCACATCGACTACTTCGATATTGAGCGAAACAGTCTTACCTTTTAAAGTTACAATGAAATATTGCAAGAGCACGTGAGGTTGGAAACCATGTCCATCAAATTATTTCAGTGTGGTAGGGGAAGGGGTAAGTCTTGGAAAACCAAGGGCTCTCCAACAAGGAAAATATATGACACAGGTGGAGGCTCCCTCATCCAAAACAACACGATGGATGTTCTTTCCACCAACCAAAACTTGATTTTGGAATGCTAAGTGGTGGCATACTTTCTCCTTAAAATAATCTAGGTTAAACGTAATTAGGTTCGACTCTTCAAGATCCATGGCTCCAATGGTTGACAACAGGGTTCTACGTTGACTTAGACAGTGTTGTAGAAATTCGAGGGTTGACATAGCGCAAGGCGCTTGCACCAAATATTCAACTATTTTGTAGGTTTGGGAAGCACAGGAATTTGTATTAAATGTCGCTTTTCAAATTACTCTCTTGGGCGGTGTTGACATGAAGTTTAATTTTTTTTACCCTTTTAGCCTGAAACTTCACCTTTTTTTCTAGTCATGGAGTTGCCCTCAACCCTAAAAAAGAGTCATAAGTCTTTCAATTTTGTTTGAGGTTTCAAGATTCGGTTTTTTACGAGGTATGATCTTTAGTCAACAACTTCAGAGTCCCGGTGACAAAATCCTAAAAAGACTTTATATTAAAGTAATAAAACAGAAAAAAAGAAAAAGTGGATGTTATAGGTCCCAATGCGTGTTTCACAAAGTATCCTTTAGTCATGATTAATTAAACTCTTAAACATGATCAAATATTCATTAATATTTCATGATTCAGATTTTCCCATGTCAAAGTGATTTCAAAATGTCGACCCTCGAGCGCTCGATCCCTGAATTTCCGAAAAAAAATAAAAAATAAATAAACTACTAACCTCGATTAATTAAAGCATTAATACGAGTGATTAGTGCCTAAATTAATCCCATCGCGATTTTGTGATTCAGGTTTTGTTTATGACATACCTCATGGGTATAGGATCCCCGAAATTTCAAAATGCGAAATCACATATTTTTAACAAAGTTTAAAACAAAATTAAGTTAGTTTAAAATGGGATTAATAATGACTAAACTACTTTTTCACGTTTTGCATTTTGAGATTTATTGAAAGCAGTCCTTTCGAAACTCCAGTTTGAAATCGTTGATACACGAAAGTATTAATAACGGACAAATGGAGATATTTTTGATATGAAGGCGTATCTCTAGGCGTATCTTCCTCATTAAAACATTAATTCCTTATCGCCTGTAATAGTATGCTCATCATAAGACAATATAAAGGCTAATAAATGTTCAATAGTTTGAATTTCATTCTTGTTTTTACAAGAAGGAGTGAATTTCATTTATCCAGGCTTATATATTTTTCCTCTACAAACAAGTTTTTAGTCTAAACGCAAACATTATGGCACCTAAGAAAAGTGAAGAAACAAATGAAAGCTCAAGCCTAGAAGGAGATGTTGTGTCTGATACTACACAACATGCCACTGATTCCATCAAATCGTGGAGGGAAATTTTCGAAACCTTGGACTACAAAATCAAGAATTTTCCCAATGATTCTGAAAAAAAACTCTAGGACATAGCAGAGTCCAAACTTCACAAAGTAGCCACGCACCCATGACTCATGTCATACAACGATATGATCATTTGGGATTTAGAGAGGATAGACGTGCAGATGAGAAGCATTTCGGACAACCAAGGGGTCTTCATCAGATCTTTCAGACTGGAGCATATACAAGTAATGTACAAATTGTCTCCCAATTCTAAGTACATTTATAATAAAGAGTTTGTAAGCGAATTTCAAAGGAAATAATGAACAGAGGTAGATAAAACATACCCCGACATAATCAAAGATTAGTGGAGACACCCAACAAAGTTCAGGGTTGATACCCATAACATTTATTCTACAGCCTCATTGAATGAGTACATGGTCTATGTGGCTATGATGCTATGTAGACTTTTCGGGAAGAAAATTCCTACCCATTTCCCTGTAGAATGGGTGCCCCTTTGACATGAAGAAGTCAAAGGCTGTAGCTTCAATTATAACAAAATTATATCAGATAACCTAGCTAAGGAGGTTATGGAGCATCAAACCATGAGATCCAGTGGCTGACCAATAGCCTTTTACATGTCGACGTATATCATGGATGCTATATGTTTCACAACTCCTTTCCCTTTGATGAATTGGATTTGGAACCGGACATGCACTGACCCTATTGATGAACATCATTCTAAGTTGTGGGAAGAAAATGCTAAGGATTATTTTTACGAAGTTTGTCATTTCGTGGTGATACCGGTGCATCAGATGTTGTATGTTTGTGCACCCCTCTATATTTTAGAGTCGGTTATAGGAAACCTAAAGGTGGTTTTCGATTGGTTTATTGAGGAGAATTTCTCCTATATCAGGGTTTTAGGATGTTCTATCCCTCCTCATGCACTTTCAAAATTCCTCCCTGACATAATTCTATGCAAGGAGGTAGCTCATCATATAATAACAACCGGTATTAGGATAGAACTGAAGACATCTCAAAAGAAGTTTTCGCCAGTCTTTCCCATAGAGATTGGAAGGTTTTATCTACTCAAACTGGGCCATTCCAAGGTCGAAGTTGGAACTCTAGAGGAGGTCAAGTTGGTGAATCTTGAACACAGGAAACACGACCCTTATCATATAGTGGGAAGCCACATGGCTCACTATGGCATGAAAGCATTTGAACATGAGGAATCCCCTCACGATGACATTTTCAAAGGGGTCAAAACCTATGAGGAGGTGTTAGACAAGGTAAAACAATTACCACCCGACATGCAAACTAGTCTTCTAACCTTATAGCAACACAGACGAAGTGGTTTCCCCAAGGCATTGCAGGGCGAAGAAACAACACCTCCTCCATAATAAGAAAACATTCCACCGTGCTTCGAACAGAAAGCGCAGGATAAAGATGACACTGAGGAAAATCCACAGGGGGTCGAAGGATCTTCACAAAACAAAGAAGTCCCATAGACAGAAAATCCATCAACAGAAATAGAAAGAAGGTCTGGGACACCTCCCGAATCCAGTCAATCTACCCCCCCTTCTTCATATACTATTCATGTTCATACCCCCAAGACAACAGATGAAATGACATTCATAGAGTTGGGTAATACCATCACTTCCTTGACCCCTTTACAGTCTGATTTTGGGCGCCCTCAGATAGGAGTCATATATGCTAGTGACCTCGACCCTATCTCCAGAGAAGAAATACCTCCCTCTGATTACTTCTTCAGTAAAAAGAGGAGGGTTGTATTAAAGTAGGAGATGTATATGAGAGAAGGTGGTATGGTAAAGAAACACAGGGTGCTGGTAGATGGGAAAAAATTGGAAGAGGGGGATTTCTCTACAGAGGTAGGGGGCTCCATGGGATCTCTAGCAACAAAAAATCTATTCACCGTTGACAATATGAGAACAAGGTTGAAACAAAGTGACCACAGGATAGTCCAGTTGCAAAACCAACTAAAATATACCAAAAAATATCAAAGAAGAAATAAATAAAGGTCTAGAGCAGGCCAAAGCTGCTGACAAGCAATAAATTCAATCACTTAAGTCAAGTCTAGATGAGATGAATGAGAAGATGCAGACTAGCCAAATACATGTTATTCGGCAAGAAGAATCAGTAAGACAACTATGGGCTAAATTGAATTCAATAAAAGGCCTGGTTATAGATTTGAAATATTTTCAGGACCAGTCACTAGAAATACATGTGAAGATAGAATCTGAGCAACAGAGAGTAATCTCCCAAGTAGAGATTATTCAGAATTATTTTTAGGAAGTAAGCAATGCTCTTGATAATATTAGATCAAAGGCGATATCATGCGATAGTAGATCAAAGGCAATATCATGCTCAAGGTGTGGGTAACCAACATAGCAGAAAATAAGAAAATAGCCAAAGAAATCAAAGACAATTGTGAAGAAATATTTGATTTGTTAGACAAGGAATCATTAGGTATTGGAAGAGACAATTGCACTGGGCAATTAGGACAGATAAACATTGTAAGACACCAGTTGAATTTCAAAGAGGTTTTGAACGAAATTCAGATGGAAATTTCACAGTTAAAGTAAATGGATATTACCCTAATAGACAGGTGGATGGTGAATCCAAACATAAAATTTCAATTGAATAAGTTTGTTGGTAATGGGATTGAAGACCGGCTTCCAAAAATTCAAAGAAATTTTTATCTATTCGAAGCAAAGGATTTTCCAGAGCCTCCCAAAAATTTTGTGCACTTTCTTGAAAAATGTATTGAATGTATTGGGTTGAAAGAAGGAGACACTTCAATAAAACAATGAAGTATCATTTTGAAAACTTATATTATCAAAACGATAGGAGAATAAAAGATAATATTGCAAATGGATAAGGTTTTCATTTTTGTAATTGTTTGCTCCTAGGAGTTGGGAAATCACCAACCATCAATGTATGGGTGATCTAGTATAAGTATAATTTCAGGAGACTGAAAAGAGGCTTTTTCTGGGCACATTGTAAAGAAGAATTTGAAGATATTTTTGAATTAATACAAATACAGATTGAAGATTCCAGACCTGGTCAAGTTTGAGTTATGTGTTTCTCTGTTGTTTCATATTTTTCATATACCTCTTTAATGAGCACTTAACTACAATTTAGTACAACCTCTACTGTGGTGATTATTTTTTCTTGCAATTTAATCATTTATAGATTTTCCTCTGTATCGACTATTAGAAGATACAAGACCTGTGAATGTTTTAGATTTCAATATCATATGTTTCATTAAGAGTTTTTCCTAACTATTTTCTTCTTCTGTCACAAAGTGAGATTCCTCTTTAATTGATGCCTCACCTTGTTCGACAACTTTATGTTTTCTTTTCATTTCATGCTTATTCGCTTTTCAAAATTTAACTCTGACACCATAAAAGGCCTTTAGTTTCTTCAGACTATTAGTTTAAGGTTTTTGGAGTTCTTCTTACATGTTTTAAGCAAAAACAGAGAACCCCTAAAAAGAAAACATAAGATTTTATCCTTTCAATACTTATCCCTCATGATTGTTCCAGTTACAAGACAGCCCAATATCGAGCCTAGATTATCAGATCAAATGAGCATTGCCTTAAATTTGTTTAACACCATCCTATAGGTAGAAAATAACATGTTTGAGTTAGAACGTTCATGGGAAGTAATTGAAAGAGATATTAGTATCCAGGAAAACTGGGAAGCTAGATAGAGACAGTTAAGGAACTAGCAATAGCACTTTTCATATAACTGATTTTTTTTTTATCCTTAGTTTTCTCTATCTTTTTTAATGCCTTGATGGTATACTTTAGAGCCTTAAAGTATAAACTCAGAAAAAACAGGCAGGAGAAAAGAGACGTTAGAAATCGACTTCTCTATCTGAAGAGGATTAGAAGATGGAGGAGGAGTAGAGTGAGAAGGTCAGTCAATAGACTTCCCTTTAGTCTGATCAACTAGAGTAGTGTCATAAGTATTTTCACGAGTTGTGGCATTAACCATATTAAACATGTAAACCTCAGAGGCACTCGTGGAATCATCCACGTGGTGGGAATTACCTGGGTCACCTCCTTATGGAGGGATAGGGTTTTTTGCAACCAGATGCTTTTGTTGAAGTAATTGAAAGGTACCCTTTATATATTTAGCAACAACCTCACAATGAGGGAAGTATTTCATGTAGTGGTCTTCCTCACAAATAATATAAGGATATTTAAGTTTTCTTTTCGGTTGAGTATCAACAAACTATAGTAGATAATTGCTAAGTGATAATGAAATGCTCATGGAATTTGATACAAAGATGAAACAAATAGAAGAGATGACAAACATAGAGAAGTTCATCACTGAGCATATGTTTGAAAGTGTTGAAAATTCTATAGATAGAAAATAAGATTTCATAATGAAGCATGGGAATCAACATGAGGATGACATGAAAATGACATCCCAAGGGGATAGAAAGACTTTTGTTTTTGGAAATGATCATTTTTATGTGGTTGTAGGTATCAAAAGGAAAACAAATTCACTTAAAATTGTCATAAAACCAGAAGAAGGTGGAGAAGATCTATTCTTAGGGAAAATGATACAAAATAATCTCATGAAGGTAGCCATCAAAGACACCATACACAAATGATCATGGAGAATATTAAAAAAGGCCTAATAGCACTTGTCCTTGTAAAGGATATGGAAGAGTTGTCTTGTGAAAATACCCATATAGATTATGAAAAAGAGAAACATTATGAGATACTACTGACAAAGTATGAAGCAAAATTGCAATTACTTGAGGACTAGTTGAAGACTCCTAAATAAGATAAGGAATACATATTGAACATAGACAAAAAGAGTGTTGAAATACTTCATATCAGCATAGAAGAAGGGAGAATTGAAGACCAATACAAATAGTCATTTCAAAATGTAATATTATTGTAGCAATAAGTAGAATACAACATAAGTAAGATTCAACAAATAAGTAGAAGTATGCACCAATCAACAGAAAGACTAGACATGGAGATTGAATAAGTGATGACACTCATGATGAATGTGTCTTAGAAGAGGTATAAATAAGCAAGGAATCAAAGAAACAACAAGATGCAAGTGACAAGGAAAAATTGTAAGAGAAAGGCCAATGGGTCATTGAAGCACAAAATATGGAATCTAGGAGGGTTGCAGTGAACAACAACATGGCATCAAGATAGTGAAGTAGGAGGACAACATTAACATAAAGTTTGGGATCCAGGAGGACTTCATTAAATGGAACTCATGATCAGGAGATCATGAACATTTTTTTCCTTTGGAGTTTGATGCAGAAGAATTTTAGTCTCCAAAACCTAGTTCATTTGACTAGACCTAAGGGGTCTTCATTTACCAATAGAGTTGGTTCCTCAAATGAGTTTGATTGTTCGATTTATTGAAATTCCTACATTTTTAAGGAATAATAGAATGTTTGAGTTGGATTGCATTATTTAAAGTGTATTGTAATGAGATATGTTTCTAAGAAGAGATATCAAGAGTTTTGAGTGAGTTGAGAGATCGTAGGATAGATAGATTTCTCATGAGGATTTTATGGATCTAGAGATCCTAGAGATAAGAGGATTCTTGAGAAAATTTTGGATCCGAAACAGAATTAGTTTCAGAATCCTTAAGTATAAATTGTAATCCTTAAAGGCATAAAGGGAGTTGGCCATCCAAAGAGAAAATTAGGCTAGAGACAGAGGCCTACTAAATGTAATTTAGGCTAGAGAGAGACACACATTGAATGTAATTCAAACCAGAGTAGGTGAGGATACCTTATGTAAATCTATGTACAATATGGGTGCATTGGATTACTGAAGAAAATAAACACTCTATCCCAAGTGTTATATGAATTGACTGTTTTTTTGAAATCATGTTCAAAGTTAAGAGAGTATATATGTCTTTGTATATCTGTTTAATTGTGTAATTGCATGCATTATATCAGATCTACAGGTACAAAGATCGTGGGGTAGAGCCTCAGTTATGAGAAATATCTAAAGAAGATAAATTTAGGAAGGATCAAAACCCTAATGTTTTCCCAATGATCATTGATCACTTTTAGGATCGATGATCCATATTCGTTGTAAGTGTTGAGTTCTATTTTTACTGTCATCGAAGAATCCATTTAGTGTTTAAAGGATGACAACAATGTGAACTGGAAGATCCTTAATCGCATCGAGTTCAGAGGAAATTTTGGAGAACATTAGAATCATATTATTGAATTCATTGAGAATTTGATCCATTGTTGATCACACACTACAAGGAAAATACCCTATTTTTTTCATAAGCCCCTATAAAAATAGCCCAAAAATCTGTTTATAGTAGAGGTCACTAGCAGAGGTGCATGGGCGAATGTTTTAGAGGACGTTTTCTAGTGGTGCATTTATAAGACTATACCACATAGGTGAAACCAAATATATAAACACTTCAATGTTAATAAACAATGGTGCACCATTGCGAAGTTATTTAAAAAACAAATAAAACAACGGAGCACGTCATATAAACGAAGATCGAAAGCACCAGTGGGCCCTAAAATATTGCACTGGTTCAAAAAACATAGGTTCTTCATCGCGTTTTTCTTCGAAAATGAATATCAGTGCACCATTGTCCCTTTGCAACACTGGTGCACAACAAATAGCTCCACATTTTGTGTTTTTTTTTAAATGCATAACGGTGCAACTTTGTCCTAGTGGCGCACCAGTGCGTTCCATATGAGGCACCGTCACATGTTTTTAAAAAGAAATGGTGCACTATATGCATAGGTTAGAACCAATGTACTTAACATGTGTGCACCAAAACATGGTTTAAATAACAACCTGTGATAAAAAAATATCTCGAGCTCAGTGTGCACGCGACGGGCGCACCGGTGCACCAAAAACAACTGCACAGACTACGTTTTTTTTTTAAATAGACCGATGTGCATTTGTAATGAGGGAGACCTAGTGCACTCCATATGGTGTATCAACATAATTTTTTTAAAAAGCAACGATGCGCTATATGCAGTTTTGTGCACCGGTGTGTTTAACTTGAGCGCACCGGAACAAGGTTAAATAAAAAAATATTGGTGGTAAAAAAACATTGTTACAATTTCTAGTGTAGAGAATATCTCAAGAAATGGTGCCTCCTTTTCCCAATTGAAGTGAACTACCTTCTATGCTTCTGTTTCTTGCATTGTTTCCATTCGGTGCTCGGTTCGTGGGATTCCAATTTTTCCATACGGTGGGAAATTTTCATTTTTTAATACATCCCAACGATGACTCGTTGACGAGAAAATGTCCGAGTAAATTCTTTATTTCTTTGTACATTGTCTTTTTAGCGGATTAAATTTTGAAATTGAATTAAATTTGCATTGTTTTTCATTTTTTTTTGTGTGTGTGTGCAGTGCATTTGATTCATTCGGCTTGCACCGCGTGTGGTGCGACCTATAAATTTGATAGGGCCCACCACTCATGTATATTATGTTTTCGATAGTGTTACATATTACGGAATGCACCGGTGTGTACTGACCAATAGTGCACAAGTGCGTTCAAAGTAACAAACGCACTGTCAAAAATACATATTTTCTACTTAATGGTGCGTTGTTTGTATGTACGCACTGGTGCGTTCATAAAACTATAGACAACATTGAATGGAGGTTGTTTATTTTCATTTGTGCATGTGGAATAAACGCATTGGTGATTTTATGATAACGAACGCATTGGTGCGTTTATTTTGAATGCATCGACGTAAATAAATAGTTTATTTTCAACAATGTGTTGATTATAGGGAACACATCGGTGCTTTCATAAAAAGATACACACCATTTAAAATATAAAAGTTACATATAAACAATGCTTCCTTTATATGTATGCATCGGTGAATTCATAAAACTATACGCACCGATAAATGGAAACAATGTATTTTCACCTATGCATTCCGAATAAACGCATTGATGCATTGTTTAAATGAAAACTATTTATTTTCACCTGTGCATTCCGAATAAATGCACCGGTGTGTTGCTTATAACTAACACACCCCTGCATTTATTATGAATGCACCGATGAAAATAAATAGTTCCCATTCAACGGTGTGTTGGTTATATGGAATGCACCGATGCGTTCATAATACTATATGCACCAGTTAAAATAGACAGTTGTTTGAGAGGTGCATCATTTATATCTAACACACCGGTGCGTACATAATAATAGAACACATTGGTGCGTACACAAATTACTATGCAGTGACTGAAATAAATTTCACTTTGCATGGAGTGTGTAAGATATGTGTGCGCATCGTGGGAGGTGCGTTACTATTTTTTATGTGCACCCAAGATTATTTTCTTCTTTTTTTTGACAAAATTTAGGTTTGCATATTTTGAAATAAAATTTTCATTTACTAAAAAAAAGTTATTTTTTTATGTATGATGCTAATGTAATTTATATGTTAATGATGCATAGATGTTAGCGCATAGAGGAGAAACAATAGAAACTTGACCAGTACAACATGGTTAGGGAGTGGGAGGCTAGAGAGAGGGAGAGGGATTTGTACTCTCAACCTAGTACTACAATTACAAGGATCCTCTTGAGGAATGTAGGCCTCCTTAAATATTATGAGGAGGATACATCCCTGAAGGGGGATTCTTCCTTTCTTTCATAGTTGATCCATCGATGGGATGCCCATCGAAAAACATTCAAATTCGGTCCTCATCAGTGGTATCATCCCACTGAGAATGATATTTATTTTATCATTGGGCTATCTAGGAGAGGGGAGGATTTTCCCTAATTTCTTGATGTCCCAATGGGTGTTGCAGTTGAGAGTCTTCTTGCCTACTCTTAAAGGTATATTGCACATGGTATACCTTCTCCTGGTGATTTTTGGGGGGCTAGTGTACAGTTACATATCACCTCAATCAGTGCATAGGAGGTTAGGTTCCTCTCACTGTTATTGTCAATCATTTCATACTTTATTGGTGATGGTCAGTGCATTAGTTGCACGCTTTTATATTATGTGGATTCTTTTGATACAGAGGCCACAAATTATTAGGTTTTATACCATTTTCTTGAGGAAGTTTTGTATAACACTAGATAGATGAAGTGTTATGATAGATGGGAGGGAAAACTTCCCATTCGCTTCAGAGTTATTTTGTTTATTTTTTGAGACGTTTCTAGAGACAAGACCTAGTTTTGTATGTCGACATCCTAGACTAATGATCGAGGTGCAGATGCACATGTGGGGTGAGATGATGCCCAAGAGGGGCATGCTTGATTTTCTAGCTAGGATTTTCAGGGAGGCACTTGATTTATCATCCAGTGAGGAAAATCACATTTTCGTGATGGTGTCCTTCTGTTATGCGGGGAATGATTAGAAGAGATATCTTAACATCCTCTTCAAAGTATATGAGCCACCGGATGATTGAGGTAAGATTTAAATTAATTTTGTAATTTTTTTATTGTCTTACTTAATTCGAATACATTTTATTCTAGCATGTTATTTAACGTATTTTATTAATTTTTTTAATGAAATTGTCTAATAATTATTAATTTGTGTTATATTTTACAGATGTTGGAACATTTGTTGGGGACATGCTTCCCCCCCACCCCCCACCACTTGATGCAGATGAGGATATGGTTGAGGATGTGATGGGTCAAGTTCCTCAGTCGCATATACCACCCAACATGTGGCATAGGCCAAATATTAGATATAGGATGTAGGTGTTTGACGGACTAAGTGCATTTTTGGTTGGCATGGGAGTCTGCCCTATCCAAATGAGAGACATCAGGTATGACCCTGATCTCTTGAAGCGTTGGAAAGACTTGTCATGAGATATGATGTCTCTTATGCATCATATCGTTGGAGCTTCTAGGTTACTGGTACAGATGAGGGATAGCATGTTTTCTAATGCTGCTGATGATGAGCATTGATCTAATATATTTTCATCGAAGTGAATTATAAAGAATTGTATTAAATGAGAATAAATTAAAGTGCACCATAAAGAAAGAAAAAATCAATAATGAAGAGACATAAGCATCAAATATGAACACAAAAACTTTATAACGAAGTTCATCCTTGGTGGACTACATCGTTAGGTCCTTCTCTCAAATGGGTAGTCCTTTTTATTAATTCAGTAAAAGACTTTGGAAAAATACATAAGTATACCTCATTATGGAATTAAGCTGCAAAAACTTTGTTCAAATCAGAAAACAAGCAATACCATTGAATTCATGGCATCAAATTACCCAAAAATGACTGTCTTCTCATCTCAATCCGAATTTATCACTTCCAGGCCCTTGAGAAATATCGTCTCAATTTCTATGCCTTCTCCCTGCAATAAATTCCCTGTACCGTGTCTCGAAAATCATGCTCTGACGTACCGTCGAGCGCCCTGGCCTGCCTCCCGTGCACTAGTGGATTTCAACATTTAAAATAAATTGGTGGTAGATTTTACCAAGTCACATCCCACCCAAACGATTGGGTGGACATGGAAAAGGCAGAGTGGATTGGGGAGATCTCAGGTTTGAGCCCGCAGACTCCCATTTTGGTACTCTGTTACACTGTTGTGTTTGATATATGGTGTGTTCATTTAGTGGTTGGCTATACTTGGTGGAGACTTGGTGGATATGGTTAACTTGGAGGTTATCATTTCCATCCAGCAAGAATCGGTAGAGATTCTACCAACTTTGGTAGATCGGGGGTTGGCGTCATCTGTTTTTTGCATTTTTCAGTTGTTGGACGTCCTTGTGCATTTGCACGCTTCCGCGTGGAAGCCCATGAATGGGCCACGTGGTGACCATTTATTGGTCCACATAATCTTCTTTCACAATCACCCTACCATGTCACCTGCCACATCTCATATGGTCTGCCATGTGGTTATATGGACTACCACATGGCACTTCCTCATTGGTCCACAAATTGACCTAAAAATGTAGAAAATGAGTGACACGCGACAGCCTCTGGTGATGCCACATCACCATGTTGACATCATCATGAAACATGTCATCCTCTGTGTGTTCCATGTACACTGTATGGATGCTAACATCATATGTACTGATGTTTACGTCAACAGTACGGATGTTGACTCAGCTAGGTTGACCAAAATTTTGACCGCACATATCTTTTGATCCGTAACTATGTTTGATGAGTTGTTTATGCTATTGGAAATCTTGCGATGTGATGTTAGCGACAATATCAATTTCACTGAGTTTTAAGGACTTTTAATTTTTTCCCTTTCTCTATCTGTTGAGGCCATTCTAAGCTTCTTGAGTTGCTTCTGTGAATTCTGAGTTGTCCTTAGTCTTCTCTGGATCCTTTTTGGATCACGCCTTCCCACTGAGAGTTTTTTGGACCACCAAAATATTTCATCAGTCAACAGATAAGTGAGGGAAGAGTTCCCTCACCTTGTCCTTCTCAATCCACTTTGCCTTGCTTGGATGTGTACCCTTTAAGCCTACTCGAAGATAATCAACATCACCACTCCATGAAGTCCTCATCCTTCTGTCTAGGATGATATCTTCCTTTAACTCATCCAAGTACTTAGGAGAAAACTCATCAACTATAGGTATTGAATCTTTCTCACCCTGTTCCATGATCATGGGAGGCTCAAAAAGTTTCAATTTATCCACATTTACAACTGAGTAGATCTTCATATAAGGTGGGAGTTCTAAACCAAAATCATTGGTACCATTTACTCCAAAAACATGAAGGGTCCATAATGAATGGGATTGAGTTTCTTGCCTTAACCCTTCAATATTTACTTGTTGATGTGAATCCATACCTAATCTCCAACCTGGAACTGATGATCATCATTGTGTTTGTCATGTCGAGCTTTATATTGTTCTTGAATTTTCTCCAACTGTTCCTCGACTTCTTGGTGTACCTCCTAGATTCTCTGGATGAACTTGCAGGCTTTGTCTTCATTTCTTTCTTCATTTGAATCGACATATCTCCCATACATCAAGTCCAAAGGAACTTTAGGTAAATACCAAAAACATGTCTCAAAAGGAGAACAGTGAGTGGAGGAATGTAAGGCTCGGTTATAAGCATGTTGTGCATAGGGTATTTGTTCATCCCATAACTTGGGATGGTTGTTGCAGTAGCCTCGAAGAAAAAGTACCATTATCTATGGATGGAAAGAAGTTCTCCTCTTCAACTTGGTTTCCATCATTCTCCACAAAGTTTTCCAAAAATTCACAAGGAATTGAGTATCTCGATCTGAGAAAATGGATGTCGGTAACCCAAAGTGAACCCAAACATACTGAAAGAGGAGATTAGTAGTCTGCTCAGAAGTGATCTTCTTTTTACATGGAATTAAGATACACATCTTGTTGAACCTATCCACTACGATGTAAAAATAGTCATGACCCCTTTTTGACATTGGTAAACCCCCTACAAAATCCATGGAGATACTTTCCCATGGATGGGATGGAATAGGAAGTGGTGAGTATAGCCCCAGTTTTCTATTAGTGGGCTTACAAGTAGAACACATTACACACCCATTTACATATTTAGTTACAATTGCTTTCATATGAGGCCAGTAACAAAATATCTATAGATGAGCCATAGTTTTTCCTACCCGAAAATGCCCCAACACAAGAGAAGTGTGAGCTTCGCGTATTACATGGACTCATTCACTTGTAGGAATAAATTTTTTTCCAATATGCTAGAGTAGTTTTCCCTACAGACAATAGTTCTTTACCTGTGCTCCATGAGTTAGCTTATGTACTTCTTTAAAATCTTCATCAATGGCATATTGTTCCACATAGCTATCATGATATATAGAAGTGTTCTTCAAAATAATAGAAGCAACAATAGGAGGTATAGAAATCATATCATCTACCTTGTTACTCATACCCTTTTTGTACTTGAATACCAAATGAATTTGTTGTAGAAAACCCATCCATCTGTAATGTCAAGATTGTTACAGTTTTGTTTGTGCTTGGAGATACTGTAAGGGTTGATGGTCTGTATGTATGATTGTTTCCTTCCCTAACAAGTAGTGCTTCAATTTCTTTATGCTTTGAACTAATGCATACAACTCTTTATCATATGTAGGATAGTTAACAACACCTTGGTTAAAATTTTCAGAGTGGTAACAGATAGGCTTACGATATTGCATCAATACTACAATCATGGTGTATCCCCTGGCATTTGTCTCGATCTCAAGGGGTTGTTTAAGATTCGGTACTGAAATTACTAGTGCCGTACTGATATTTTATTTGAAAGTGTCGAAAGATTTTTTTGTCTTTCCTCTGTTGGCCCTTGACCAAGTTTTGAGGATCCTTGGTCATGTTTGACCTATTTTTGGGACTTCGACAGGCTGTCAAAGGCGAAGAGAAAGTCGAAGCGGAGATCGTGGGATCTCGACCCCTTTTTAGGGATTTTTGGGTTTTGGTCTTATGTAACGGGTATGGAGATGTCGGCCCATGGGTTTACCCATGTTTAGGCCCTCTTTGTAATGTTTAAATAGAAGTCTAGGTGATGTAAGAAAGTGTAATATACTAGATATAAAAAGTATGTAGAATAGAAATAAAATGCTAGAAATGGAAGAATAACAACAATATAACCAGAGCAATCACCACAATAACACTGAAATGATATAAGAATAACAACAGAGATAACACTTTGATTCTGAGAGAAATGTTCACGGGCCTCTTCGAGGGGGAAACCTCTGTTCGATTAGATCTCTATTACAATAATATTCAAGCTAGGGTTCTCATATCCTCGACTCCTATTTATACTAAATATGTCTATCAAATGAAGCATCTATAGGAAGATCCTTCTAGAAGAGGAATCTTATATTAGGTCTTCTTACATTCGACTTATTCTATTTTATTGCAAGGCCTTATTAATGTTGACATTTATTACATCTGAATATATTTTTCTACCTATGTGCGAGTTAGGACCCTAACATGTCCTCACCCTTAAAAAAAACCTTGTCCTCAAGGCTTGAGATGTGGAAATTGTTGCAGAATGGTAGCTGGTTCCCAAGTGGCATCTGTTGGAGTTGTATCTTTCCATTGGAATAACACTTCCTTCATGGTTCTCTGACGCAGGCGATCCTCGCACTGGTCCAAAACTGCTTGTGGGTAGCCAAATGGATCCTTATTTGTCTAACTCGGTAAGGTTGGTTTGAATTTGGAACTTAGTTCCAATCACCTTCTTTAAGCATGAAACATAAAAAAGAAGATGTATCATAGAATGACTGGGAAAAGCTAACTGATAGGCCACCTATACCACACACTTGAGAACGGTATAAGGACCATAAAATTTAGGTGCAAGCTTCTAACAATGCTCGGCCTTGAGGGATTTTTTCTTGTAAGGTTTCAGTCAAAGAAACACTTGATCCTCTTCTACAAATTGACATTCAAAGTGACCTTGATCTTCTTGTTTCTTCATGTGATTTTGTGCCATGACCAAATTCTCTTTAAGGGTGTGGAGAATAGCCTCTCGAACTGTGAGTGTTTGGTCAACCTCCTGGACCTTCGAGACACCAGGTAAGTATGAGAGAACTGAAGGTGGCTTTTTTCCATAGACCGCTTCAAAAGGAGTCATGCATGTAGCTGTATGGTATGAAGTGTTGTACCACCATTCAACTAGGGGTAACCATTGAGCCCAATTTTTTTTCTTTTATGAGGAAAAACACCTCAAATATGTTTCCAAACACTTGTTGACAAATTCCGTTTGACCATCACTCTAGGGATTATAAGCTGTGTTGAGATGCAATTGGGTGCCTTGTAGCTTGAACAACTCTTGCCAAAAATTGTTGGTGAAAGTTGGGTCGTGATAAAAAACAATAGAATGCGACATGCCATGAAGATTGAAGACTTGATCCATGAAACGTTGAGCCACCGTGGATGTTGTAAATGGGTGTTGAAGAGCACATAAATGAGCATACTTGGAAAGGCGATCAACAAGCACCATGATGACTGATTTATTTCCCTATTTGGGTAAGCCTGTAATAAAATCCATAGAGATATCCCTCCAAATAGCAGGTGGAATCGGAAGCATTTGTAATGTGCCCAGAGATTTGACTTTTTCTCCCTTGTTGCATTGATACGCATCACATTCAGCTACAAAATTATGAATGTCTTGTTTCATACCGTCCCAGAAAAAAGAACGTTTGACCCTGTCATAGGTTTTGGTAAACCTGGAGTGCCCAGCTGTGGGTGTATCATGAAGCTCAGAAAGTATTATGGATTTAAGTTTTGATTGTTTACTTAAATACAAATGGCCTTTGTATCGAAGCTCATCGTGGAGCTAAGAGTGCCCTGGGGAAGCTGGAGCATTGGACTACAATTTTTGGATCAGATGAGAACTTTTGGGATTGTGCAGCCATTCCTAGCAAACGGATTGGAGCCAATCTGGTACAATAAAGGAAAGAGAAGAAAGGGATCTGTCATCTTCATATTTGCGGGAAAGTTCATCCACAAACACATTTCCTTTTCTTTTCTTTTAAATGGTCTCATAATCATATCCAAAGAGCTTAGTCACCCATTTTTGTTGCTCCGGGGAGGAAATGCGTTGTTCCAAAAAATACTTGAGGCTTTGATGGTCTATGTTAATTTGGAAGCGTTTCCCCAATATATAAGGGCACCATAGATCAATGACATGAAGAATAGCCAAAATTTCATTTTCATAGATTGATTTGCCCAGATTTATTTCAGGCAGTTGCTTGCTGGTAAAGGCCAAAGGACAGCCCTCTTTTATAAGGACAACACCAATTCCTTTCCCTAAAGCATCACATTCCAAGACAAAGGTCTCTATGAAATATGGAAGGGCAAAGACTGGGGTGGTGCACATGGCCATCTTCAAGGTTTGAAAAGATTGAACAACTGTTGGAGTCCAAGTTAAAGAGTTCCTTTTTAGAAGTGCAGTGAGAGGTGCTACAATATTTCCATAATTCTTAACAAACTTGTGATAATAACTTGTTAAGCCCAGAAGTCCACACAATATTTTCAGACTCTTTAGGTGAGGCCAGTCTTGCATAGCTTCAATCTTTTTAGGATCTTCCCTGACACTGTCCTTTCCAACCAAATGACCCAAGTACTCGACTTCTGAGGCACCAAAAGCACATTTAGACTATTTCAGGAAAAGTTGGTGCTAAGAGAGTAGATGGAGAAATCGATCCACATGAACTAGATGGTCTATTCAAGCTTTTCTATAGATGAGGATATCATCAAATAAAACTAAGACAAAATTAAGGAGAAAAGGATGGAAGACATGATTCATGAGGCTTTAGAAGGTGGAGGGGGAATTACAGAAGCCAAAGGGCATGACCAAAAACTCATAGTAGCCCTCATGAGTTCTAAAGGAAGTCGTGGGAATGTCTGCCTCTTTCATACATATATGGTGGTAGATAGAATGAAGAACAAGTTTAGTAAAGAACTAGGTGCCACTCAATTGATCCAAGAGGTCACCGATGATGGGAATGGGAAATTTGTCTTTATTAACAAGGATGATTTTAGGAGCTAAATTTCGCTCGTGGTCTAATTTTCCATGGTTTTTCCCCAAAAAATATTTTCTATTCTAAAAATTATTCGCCCAAATTCTATAGAATAAAACTATTTTACCTTTAAAATCGCCAAAATTTTATACAAACTATATAAAATCGTTAGAAAGTTGAATATTTTTCCAAAAATATCGCCAAACATTTTCTAGTTCACATATGAAGGATTAGTAAGTTTTGCCAAGGTTTCTACATTTTAAAAAGCAATTCCATCCTTAAAATTATTGATATTTGGACAACATCGGGAAGACATTCTCTAAAGATAATAATTAATAATATAATAATTATTGATTGCTAAATATAGTATATAATAAGTAAATGATAATAATAAGTAGTTATGGATTATTCAAGGGACACGTCCTTTCATGGATGGTCACCTTATGTTCCCTATATATGGAACACTCATTATTGTAATAATATATCGAATATATCTCACATCTCATATGAATAAAAGCCAACATGGTATCATAGCAGGATTGGGCTTGACTCTGTCACTGGAGGGCCCAGGTAAATGCAAGGGAAATGGAAGGGATTTATTATGTGTCTACTATTGATGATGATGACACATTTTCGATTCAATATTGGCTCGTCCCATGTGGTCATCGTAACTGAATTGGTTTAGAAATAAATATACGAATGAAAACATAAACATTGGGGTTATCAACCCACATGCATACACGTGAAAAACTTGTTTGTCACTGCTAGATGATCTCAAGGTCAAAACCCGCAAAGCTTCCGGGGTTTCTGAGGCCCGACGTCGTAGGTGACATGTTCTCACACCTTGGAATGATATTTGGACTACGTTTAAGGTAGTACATACTTGATATAATTGGGAGAAATCGACGTTGAATCCCGTGGACTCTTCTTCTACTACAAAAAGAACGTTGGCGAGAGGTGGAACATGGCAGTCTTCTCCCCTGGGAGCTCCTCTTTTCCTTCTCAACAAGGCATTCAACCAGCTTCCTGTACGCTAGGATAATGGGCGATAAGGAGGTATATTCCAACCATGCCCAATCAAATGGAGTGAATTCCGTCAATGGCGAGAGCAGGGACACGGGGAATATATCAACATTTCAACGTTTGACAGTGGGAGGCTCTAACGGAGCTGGAGCGAACCTTTGAAAGTGACTGTTGGAGATGGCGAGATTTAGCTTTGTCATGGGTTTGGAAATATTCTCTATGAGCTCCTACACCCACTCTCAAAAGAACGATCGATGAATGTGGGAAATATTCTGAGTGTTTGGATCATTCTATTAAATTCATTACCTTTGAAATTCCATCGTTAGTGTTTTCCAACAAAGCTTAGTACAGAGTGGACGCTCCACTGTGGACTTTGTTGGGGAATAATTATCGTAAAATCATGGATGCACATCGATCACAAGATCTAGATGCATCTTGGGGGTTAGATATCTGGATGATAAATTCCTCCAGAAAACCGATCTGCCCGCCTAAGAAATATAGACCAGAACTGTATTGTTTGGTTGAATTAGTTTGGTGGTAGACCATAACTATATTGTTTGGATTTGATGGAAATAATGCTTTTCTCATTATTATGATCGAAGAGGTATCAAATATCTATCACAAGTGGTGGCCATAGAGGGTGATAATGGAATCGACTATTATAACTATTGTTGTTGTGTTGAGCCTTATTCTCTTTACATTCCAGGTAACTAAGAAATGACGTGATTCCAGTTTACCCACATTTCATCATTTTTAGCTAGAATGTTGGTTCTCCTTGTATTTATTCTCATTTAGAGTGGAGATCCTTAAAAT
This sequence comes from Picea engelmannii, assembly GCA_009831015.1. Taxonomy (NCBI): domain Eukaryota; kingdom Viridiplantae; phylum Streptophyta; class Pinopsida; order Pinales; family Pinaceae; genus Picea; species Picea engelmannii. Next base: position 33,782 of record ML781751.1, on the reverse strand, counting down.
AAACAGGGAACAAAAGCATGGTTGGTGTGGCAGCAGTCATTTTGGACCAGGGTTCTCCTAGAAAGAGGGAGCTGGTTGGCTCATGTAGAGAGGAAGACATGGAGGGCAGGATCTTCCAATATGATGTCAAGGAGAGACATTTCCAGACATGATGCTAAGATTCCAGGAGCATTATAACTTCATAACGGGATCATATCAGATAGCAGAGATAGTTCCAGTGATCATGGATACAACCATTCAGAGAACAAAAGTCCTCATAAGACTTTAAGGAACATGATTCCCAGGGAGGCCTTCACCGGAGTGAAGCCTGAGGTTGGACACTTCAGGATATTTGGGTGTTCAAATATACATTCATGTACCCAAGGAGAAAAGGACCAAGATAGACCCTTCATGAAGAAAAGGTACATTTGTGGGGTACAATGAGTCTTCAAAGGCATACTGGATCTACATCCTCGGTCAGAGACAGATTGAGGTGAGAATAGATGTTACCTTTGAGGAGGAGGTAGCCTTCATGATATCTAGAGGATCTCACATGGATATTGATAGTGACAAACACGAATAGATGGTTCCTTCTTCCCCTCTAGTTGATGTTCCTAGAAATATTGTAGTAGGTCAAAAGATACCTACATGGACTCGTCAGAATCTGTAGGAGGAAGAAAGACATGTAGCTCCTCATGTTACCTTCCGAGAGAGCAAGAGACCTCAAACATATCCATGCTATGCCATAGCTATGAGCCACATCATTGATTTTGAGCCTTCATGTTATGAGGAGGCGTCTAGTATGGAGAGATGCCATGATGGAGGAGTATCAGTCCATCATGAAGAATGATGTGTGGTATATTGTTCTGAGACCTGAAAGGAAGTCTGTAGTGATTTCCAAATGGATCTATAAGATCAAACATACAACTGAAGGAAGCACCGATAAGCACAAAGAAATTTTTGTTGCTAGATGATTCTCTCAGGTGGATGGAATAGATTATGAGGAGACATTTGGTCTTGTTTCTCGATACACTTTTATTAGAATGATTATTTCCCTTGCAACATCCATGGGTTGGAAACTACATCAGATTGATGTGAAGACAACCTTTCTCAATGGAGAGATTGGGGAAGAAATATACATCGAGCAGCCAAATGGTTTCGTCGTACATGAGAAGGAGTCTCATGTGTGTAGGTTGAAGAAGGCCCTGTATGGACTCAAAGAGGCACCTCGAGCTTGGTATGTGAGGATTGATGGACACCTGATGAGTTTGGGCTTCAACAAAAGTGTTATTGATCCCAACCTGTACTACAAAAATGTTAATGGTGAGGCCCTAATTTTGGTCCTCTAAGTTGATGATTTATTCCTCACAGGTACATAGAGCTTTATTTTTTAATGCAAGTATGTGTTGGCCTCTAAGTTCGAGATGAAGAACCTTGGTATGATTCACTACTTCTCGGGACTAGCGATGTGGAAGAGAACTAATGATATCTTCCCGAGTCAGGGGAAGTACACAGTTGAGATATTGAATAAGTTTGAGATACTGAACTTCAAGCCCATGTCTATACCATTGATGACGAATCTAAAGAAACTAATTGTGTCTTCTTCCAATTTTGACGAAATTGATGTGACTCTGTACATATAGTTGATTGTATAATTGATGTATCTGGTTAAAACCAGACCAAATATTTTCTATGTAGTGAATGCACTTAGCCAGATTATAAGTCAGTTGAGATAGACACACTAGATTTTTGTGAAACATGTGTCGAGATACTTGTGAGGCACAGTTCGACATGGTCTACGATATACTTCCAGTATTGATATGATATGGTAGGAATATATTGGCTCTGATTGGACAGGGAGCATAGTGGATAGAAAGAGCACCTTTAGGTGTTGCTTCACTTTGGGATCTTTCATGGTTTCCTAGTGTAGCAGGAAATGAAATTATGTGGCGTTGAGCACAACAAAATCATAATACATTGCATTAAGTATGAAAGTCTGTGAAGCAATGTGGATTCACAAGCTCCTTGCAGATCTATCCGAATATGTGCTAGATTCCACCATTATTCATTATGGTAACCAAAGTTGTGTGAAGATCTCTGATAATCTAGTGTTTCATGACAAATCGAACCACATTGAGATCAAGTACCATTTCATCCAAGACATGGTGCAAAGTAAGGAAGTATTGGTGCAATACCTTCCTACAGATGACCAGGGTGTTGATATTCTTACCAAACCAGGATGAAATTTAAGTACTTCTGTGAAAGACTTGGCATGGCAGAGAATGCCTCCCTCGCTAAGAGGGACTGTTGATGTTTGCAGCTTCATGAGACATTCTCCAGATCGTACTCCTATGTGACTGAGTTGATTTGATCTGTGATGACACTTATCCGAGAAGGGATAAGTGGGGCTCCTATCTAAGAAGGGATAAGTGTGGTTGGTCTTATAACCCAACGTCCCATGTGGAGAGCACATGAGGACATGTCAAGGGAGTTGACCCTTGACGTCATAAACTATGGGAGTTGACCCTAGTGTTTCTAGAGGGTGTAGCCTCTAGAAGTCCACATGGAGTGCCATGTGTGACAAAATTTCTCCATATCGTACTCATCTTTGAATTGAGTTGAGCTATGTGGGGACACTTATCCGAGAAGGGATAATTGGAACACTTATTTGAGAAGGAATAAGTGCATTTGGGCTTATAACCCAACATCCCATGTGGAGATAACATGAGGACATGTCAAGGGAGTTGACCCTTGATGTCATACACTATGGGAGTTGACCCTAGTGTTTCTAGAGGGTGCATCCTCTAGAAGTCCACATGGAGTGCCATGTGTGACAAACTTTCTCCAGATCGTACTCCTCTGTGAATTGAGTTGAGTTGATCTATGAGGACACTTATTAGAGAATGAATGTAACGACCCCTTCGTTACGTCTATGAATAGCGAAGTTCAATAGGAAAATTTTTATTTTCTTTTTAACAAGTAAGATAATTAACAACATCACCTAATTCATATACATGCAAAACACATGACATCATACTAAGGTGACACATGATCAGAATACAACAACCTCTACAATATCATTGCGGAACGAAATTGCAAACCCTAATGCCAGCCAATCCCATCATATTATCACCAATAACAATAATTTTTGTCAAATATAAAACTGCTTTCTACTTTACCATTTAAAATCATACCGTTGCCACTCGCCCGCTTCGGAGACGTCCCTCGCGCTGTGTCGCTTCCCTCGCTCCGTGCCGCTTCTACTTGCCGACCAAAGAAAGCTCACCGGTCCCTCCCAGCCAAACGCTAGGGGTACTCTTCTTCCCCCTTAGCCCCCCGAGCCGCAAAGGGGGCCACACAAGAACCAGAGATAAAATAGCGTCTCAGCTAGCCTCCACGACTGAGCTACCACTCCAATCACAGCTGAGATATACCCAACTCCTCACAAGCAACCCGTCAAGCCACAATTCGGTAGCGTAACATTACGCTAACTGTTCTCCTTTCTTCCTTCCTTTCCCCTTCTTTTATAACAATTTTTTAGACTAACCTAACACTAAATCATTAATTAATTAATTAATTCTTAATGGCAACTCTCTCACAGTCTCCACCATCCAAGTGTCACACATGCCTCTCGTTCTCTAAAATTAATTTCCTTTAATAATTAAAAGACTCAGATTTCCTCACTTCCTCAAAATC
>ML781751.1:0-25934 GCA_009831015.1 Picea engelmannii | reverse complement strand
CACGACATCGTGGATCCCCTCGAACTAGGTAATCGTTAACCTACAGTTCGAATCGTGAGCGACTGTCGCAGTCTGCCCTCACGTATCGTGGGTCCTCTCGAACTAGGTAATCGTTAACCTACAGTTCGAGCCACGGCGGGAGTCCTAATAGGCTGTGGCAGGGCTGCTGCCACACCTCTCCCTCACTTTCTCTGGAACTCGTGTGTGGCCCCTTTACTCCATATGTGAGTCTGGTCGGCATGCTATCGTCAGCCTGCATCATCAACCATCATGTCAGATTATGTCAACAACATATCATGAAATCAATAGCATATCATCAAAACCACACAATGTCACTGTAAATGAAAACAACTCAAATAGCCCACTCCCTGACTCAATCCGAAGTCCAAGGGAGTTCCACCGATGCCTCTGCATCCTCCAGGTCCGAAACCCTGCACACTCAATGAAACTGAGTCAATAGCACCTGTATATAGCAATAGAAAAACATCTTTTCATCAATCATGACACATCTTCATCAAGGTTAAGTGGTTCATCATCATAAAAATCCAGATCACTTGCGAGCAAGTGTCCTCAAAGAATAAGTTTTGTCAGTGCGCCAGAGCGGGATGTTACAATGAATAAGTGCATTTGGGCTTATATCCCATCATCCCATGTTCAAAGAACATGAGGAAATGTCAAGGGAGTTGACGCTTGATGTGTCACACTATGGGGAGTTGACCCTAAGTGTTCCTAGAGGAAGTAGCCTCTAGAAGTCCACCTGGGAGTGCCATGTGTGAAAAATATTTTACTACTATGGTGGTTTTGTACCACTGGCAGAGATTGTGTGTCTCTAGACAGTAGTTGTGTACTACTATGGAAAGATACCTCCCTAGATAAGAGGGAGTGTTGATGTTTCAACATCGAGCATAAATTCTCCTACATTAGGCTGCATACCAAGGGAGATAGGATATATTTATCACAAAGGTGAACTTGTGATAAATGGGCCCAAACATAGTCCTTCCTTGATCATGACAAGTAATAATATGGACTCGAGGTGCTTGAAGTGTTTTCCACGTGTCAGTTAGCATCAAGCCGACATTCACTCATAGGTGTGTGCCTGTGGTGAAAGATCCTGGTGTGGTGTTTGTCCTAGTCATGGTGATTTGACAAGGAATGATAAAGACTCAAGATGCTATATGTTATTAAATGCAGACCCAAAGTGAGCCTAATCTTAGAGAGAGTTAATTGACTCAGAGGGAGAATGCAGAAGGAGTTTCTCCTCAGTTCAGGTGGGAGAGACATGTCTCCCAGGACTGACAGACAAGTGTCATGAGTCTAAGGTGAAGTTTGTATACTCTAGAGACAAGAATGGCATGTTGCATAATGTCTCCCTCATTGAGAGGGAGTGTTGATGTTTGGACAACATTGGGAAGACATTCTCTAAAGATAATAATTAATAATATAATTATTATTGATTATTAAATATAGAATATAATAAGTAAATGATAATAATAAGTAGTTATTGATTATTCAAGGGATGCATCCTTTCATGGATGGTCACCTTATGTTCCCTATATATGGAACACTCATTATTGTAATAATATATCGAATATCTCTCATAACTCATATGAATAAAAACCAACAAAATTCATCCTTGGTCTTTAATGGTAAGTTTGTTGAGGGCACGAAAGTCAGGACACATTCGCCAAGAACCTTATTTCTTCAGGACCGTGACCACAGGAGAAGAGTAGGGGCTCGTACTAGGGTGGATAATGCCTGTGTTAAGGAGTTCCTGGACCATTTTCTCAATTTCATTTTTTTGGGAAAAGGGGTGAAGATACGGACATATATTGGAAGGAAGCCTTCCTGGTACAAGGGGAATAGAATGATCATGAACACCACGGGAACGAGGGAGTCCCTGGGGAGTGGAAAGGACCACTTGATGTTTAGAAAGGATGGATTGGAGGTCTTGTGGCACCAAGGCTGTCTTTGTTGCTTGTATGGCATGGAGTTGAGAAATAACACCAGAATGACCTTTCTTGAGCATCTTTTCCATGCGATGGGAACTAATGATCTTAGGTGAATTGGTGGTGATGCCTTAGAACTTATATTGTTGGCCCTCTTGGTCGAATTGCATGGAAAATTCCTTAAAATCTAGGAGAATGGGACCCAAAGTCCTTAGCCATTCTGCAGCCAATAGAATGTCACAACCGCCCATGTTGATAGCAAACACATGAGATTTCAAGTGGTACTCACCAATTTGGAGACACACATTTTCACAACTCCCTCCACATTTCATGGAGCCACCATTGGCAATCATGATTTGGAAATTATTGATTGTATGGATGTAGCAATGAGTTTCTTGGGCAACACAGCGATGAATAAAATTATGGGTGCTTCCGCTATCAACCAGAATGATGACCTTCCTATGCTTGATGTAACCTATTAGCTTGAGGGTTTGGGGAGCAGAGAAGCCAATGAGAGAATTTAGGGAAATGGCATATTCTACTTTGGGAGGGTCTGAAGGAGGGGTTATGTTAGTGGTTTCAGGTGACTCAGACACAAGGGGAGTTTCAACATCCTCTTCTGAATTATCCTCCGTGATGGCCATAAAAATATTTTGGTCCTTAAAATTATGGCCCAAGTAATATTTGTCATCACAATTATAACAAGGGCCTTTGAGTTGGTGTTCAACGATTTCAACCCTGGTCAATTTTTGGATCTTTAGTGGAGCAGAGGGAGTAGTGGGATTTACTGGTTTAGTGTGAGGGATAAAGGAGGTTTTCCAATTTTGAGAAGATACAACCTATTGTGATTCTTTATCTCTTTTAGTATCCTCCACCCAAATCTAAGGCCGATCCATGAGGACATGGGCCCAAATCTCATCCTTGAGGCCACTGATAAAACACTCTTGAAAAAAGGCATCAGGCATGCCCTCTATTTGAAAAGCCAGACGCTCAAAAGTAGTTATAAAGTCTTCTATTGTACCTGATTGTTTCAACTTTTTCAAACGACCCAAATGGTTGGTGTTAGTTTCAAAGCGTTCATAAAGCTCTGCCACAAAGTGTGTCCAAGCAATATACCCTTGACATGAAGTTTTTCTCCATTGCCACCATTTCCAATGTTCTTGATCTAGATGGAGAACACCATACCGGAGTTTGGCCAAGTCATATGTAATGTCGTATAAAGAGAAATAATGTTCCATTTGGGTTACCCAACCAGTGGGATCCAAGCCATCAAATTTGGTCACATCCACCCACGGAAGGCATAGGTCACGTTGAAAGTGATGGTGTTGAAATTTATGGGAATGAGAGGAATTTTCAACTTTGGTATGTGGAGGTGGGTCAGATAAAGGGTTATCTGTAGGGTTATGCAACTTGGTGCAGAGCGTCAAAAAGATAGATTCAAGATGGGTAGTTAGGTCTTGTTTGATTTCCTCCATTGAGGACTGCATGGTTGTATTAATGGAAACAACATTGGCACTGAGTTGTTTCACTTCTTGTTAGGTCTCGGTGAAATTAGATTGCAAGGTATTGAAGTGAGATTCCAAGTCTTGGCTACGGGTATGTGTCATGATGACGAGGGAACCAAAATGGGGCAGGTGGGGTCAATTTTTTTTCTTAAAAATGATATGTATGAATGTGATAAGGGAGAAGAGATGAATCCAATGGAATAGGTCTCAAATAATGGTGCAAAAAAATCCAGACTTTGTTTTTTTTTTAACACGTGGAGTTATACTCCAATCTAAAGAATACTGCAATGATGAAATGCCTAAATGATTAACCAGGAATAAATGTGTAATGATTTGGCAACCCGAACACAGTTGCGTGACAATAGATCTTGTCCATTTTAATTTTTTTTCTTTTGTTTCCATCCCCAAGGATTAGGTATTCAAGGGTTCTACAGACAAGGGTTTGCCTTGTGCTATAGTTGTCTGATATACGTGCGGGGTCCAATAGTAGTACTCGGCCCAATATCTTAGGGAACTAACTAAGGAGGCTATACCGTGGCCTTAGCCATACTACCTGACTACCTAGGTACTAGAGAGTATCTTCCCGAGTGTTGTTCTCGGTGGCACTGTAGTAGTCAAGCAGCCGATCAGTTTATCTAAAGAGGGCTTCAGGTAATATAGGTCGATCTGTACACAAGTGTTGTCTGATGCGCTACCACTCGAAGGGGTACCAACAGGGGTTACAAGGGTGGACAACAGATGTGCGCTTAAGTACCACTTATATTTCCTGTGTGTATGAATCACTCAACTACAGGTTTATGCACGTAATGATATATCTTTGTGGCTTAAAGACGTCGGAATATGTCTCTACCCTGAAAAAAAAATTAACCCACAATTTCTACCGAGGAAAGTGCTCTGATACCACTTGTAATAGACCGGTTATAAAAAGTATGCAGAACTGAAATAAAATTCTAGAAATGGTGGAATAACAACAATAAAACCAGAACAATCACCACAATAACACTGAAATGATATAAGAATAACAATAAAAATAACACTTTGATTCTGAGAGCAATGTTCACGGGCCTCTTCGAGGGGAAACCTCTAGTTGAGCAGATCTCTATTACAATAATATCCAATCTAGGTTTCTCATACCCTCAACTCCTATTTATACTAAATATGTATATCAAAAGAAGCATCTAGAGGAAGATCCTTCTATAAGCGGAAGCTTCTATTAGGTCTTCTTACATTGAAAATTATTCTATTTTATTGCAAGGCCTTATTAATGTTGACCTTTATTACATCTGAATATATTGTTCTAACTATGTGTGGGTTAGGACCCTAACAGAAAGAGTCAGAGAAGAGGTTTTTGATGCTATTCTAAGTGCAAGCGATGATTGTAAATGATTTTTGCATATTATTTGAGATTGGCAAGGCTAAGTGTAAGTGATTGTAAGAGACTGCGAAGAGGCTTTGTGTTGTAACTCAGGGAAGGAGGATCTAGCAGAGTGCACACAAATCTCCTGTCCTCTGCGAAGTAAGATATCATGGCTCTGTGCATGTAGAATATTGACAGAAATAAATAAAGAAGAAGAGTTGGTGTATGTATCCCTAGGGTGGGGGTCAACCACGTATATCCCATGTTGTGGTTGCTTTGTTTGTTATGGTTGTTCTATTGTTTATGTGGTTAAATGCTTAGTCCACTGATATATGCTTAGAAGAATATAATGTGATAGATTAGTGTTGAATAAGAATGAATGCTAGATCTGATCTATGTTGGCATGCTTAGTGCTTGAATCTATTGGATCTGTGTGAATACTGCGTTGATCTATTATTAGGGTTTAGCTATGCTTTAAACTAAGATTGAATACTAATGAACTATAATTTCTAAGTGCTATGTTAAGGTGTTACAATCGCATATCTATGTCCCAGCTAAGGTTGCATACATATGGGTCCTGCAACCACCCCTGCCTCTACCTCGGGTGAGACTTCATCTGCTTCGTAGGTGTTGCTAAAAGGGTCGGTAGTTAGGGTTTTTTTGGTGCGTTGTTGTATTTGTTGAACCCTAGGTCTGCCCCTGTGCCAACAAATGGTTGGAACTAGTAAAAAAGTCATATTTGAAGAAAAGAGGTAAGACCTAAAAGCTTTGTGCTTTGATAAAAGTAAAGTAAAATGTTTTGGTTAAAGAGGTAAGATCTTAAAGCTTTGTGCTCTGATAAAGGTAAAAACACTGAAATTTTTTTATTGAAAAGGTAAGAGAAGTGGAAATTTGTGTTTCAAAAGTATGGATCTAGGTATGTTTGATAAATTTTGTCCTAGCTTGAAAAGTATGGAACAACTAGATTAAAGAAGGTTTGATATGAGTAGATATGACAAAAATAATGAAAGATATGTTATTCCTATGCATAGAAAGAATGTTTGGACTAAAAAATGGATGGAGGATCCTAGAAATAATTGTTTGTAGGCTAGCTACTATGATCCTAGTGTGCACTACAGGAAAGGATGGGGATCATTTCAAAGAAATCGAGAATTAACTCTTTGTTACAGTTTCAGAAGACCGGGACATCTTGCTAAGGAATTCCCTGGTAGAAGACCTAGTTGTCTTTGTTGAAAAGCTATGGATCATGAAGTTTTAGATTTCCTTACAATGATTGTTAAGTTTAACATAATGAATATGAGACAAGAAAACCCTGAGGAAGGTCAAGAAACTGAAACCATGGAAGAACACCATAAAGAAACCCTAAATGATCACATAGATATCAACTTATCATAGATCTTCAAAGAAAAAGAATGCATAGAAGAAAAAATAAGAGACTTCGACATTGACTATGTTCTGGATGAAGAAAAACGGGTAAATATCATGACAGAAAGAACTTGGGAAACTTTAGGAAATCCTACTATGATTCCTTCATTGGGAGGAATAAGATTACTTAGAGGAAAGTTGATAACCCTATGTTGAAGAATCACCCAGATACCTATGAGTGTTCATGGAAATTTGACAGAGGAATATTTTGAGGTTGTTAAATTTATTGAGAACAATGCCCCATTTTCTATCTTAATAGGAAAACCTTGGATTGAAAAGGATCAAGCCAGAATAAAAGAAGAGGAAGTCCTTGAGTAAAAGAAGCAAGAATTAAAAGATTTCATGACTAGGAGGATAGCTCACTTGATTGAATAACATGAGAATATATCGAAGCTATTTAGAACCATAAACTTGGATGTCGAAGTTGAAAGAACATAAGTAGACTCACAGATGAGTAGAGCACCTACCCCAGATAGAGAAGAAGTATTACTCTCTAACCCTATGAAAGAATATCAACAACACGAAGTTACTATGCCAAAAGGAGATAAGAATTAAAATGGAAAGAGGAATATCGAGACGAAGATCACAGGGAAGAAGGCTATAAAGCTCAGTAAGAATAGAGCAAAAATAGAAAAGTTGTAGAATGTTCCAGAAGGGACTTCGCAAAAGGAAGGTTTGCAAGACTGGAAATTTGTCGGTATACCAGAATAGCGCAACATGACACTTTTCCATGGTGAAGCAATATAGTCGTTGAAGGCATTATAACTGTTATAACAACATTTATGGCCAGAAATATCACCATCAGACTATTGGGACCGTGCCACAATGGAAAAAACTGCATTGATGAAGACCTCTTGTCCATTGGAGAGATCTGTTACATGTCGAAGCAACTTGATCCAAGCTAGAGGCTTTTGAAGTAGAGCTACCTAGACCATAGTGACTCGGGACAAGTCACAGGTGAGTGTTGGGGGCATGTTGGACCTTGATCAAATTTTGAGGATCCTTGGTCATGTTTGACCTATTTTTGGGACTTCGACAGGTTGTCAAAGGCGGAGCACAAGTCAAAGCGGAGATTGTTGGATATCGACCCCTTTTTAGGGATTTTTGGGATTTGGGCTTATGTAATGGGTATGGATATGTCGGACCATGGGTTTACCCATGTTTAGGACCTCTTTGTAATGTATAAATAGAAGTCTAGGTGAGGTAAGAAAGATTCATAGAAGAGGTTTTTGGTGCTATGCTAAGTGCAAGTGATGATTGTCAATGCTCTGTGCATACTATGTGAGATTGGCAAGGCTAAGTGCAAGTGATTGTAAGAGACTGCGAAGAGGCTTTGTGTTGTAACTGATGGAAGGAGGAGCTAGTGGAGTGAGCGTAGATCTCTTGTCCTCTGTGAAGTAAGATATCATGACTCTTTTCATGTAGAATATTGACAGAAAGAAATAAAGAAGAAGAGTTGGTGGGCGTAGCCCTAGGTTGGGGGTGAACTACGTATATCCTGTGTTGTGGTTTCTTTGTGCTTTATAGTTATTTTGTTGTTTATGTGGTTAAATGATTAGTGCACTGATATATTCTTAGAAGAATGTAATGTGATAGCTTAGTGTTGAAGAATGTGAATGAATGCTATATTTGATCTATGTTGGTATGTTTAGTGCTTGAATCTATTGGATCTGTGTGAATACTGCATTGATCTATTATTAGGGTTTAGTTTCTTTTTAAACTAAGACTGAATACTAATGAAATATAATTTGTAAGTGCTCTGTTAAGGTGTCACAATCACATATCTGTGTCCCAGCTAAGGTTGCAGACATATGGGTCCTACAACCACCCCTACCTCTACCTCGAGTGAGACTTCATCTACTTCGCAGGTGTTGCTGAAAGGGCCAGTAGTTAGGGTTTTGTTGGTGCATTGTTGTAATAATTGAACCCTAGATCTACCCCTATGCCAAGTTCCTCCCCACAGAAAAGTGTTCTTCACACTGGTTAAGGCATGCAAAGGAGCTTCTATAAAGGATAAGTTTGAAATGAATATTGTCCAATACTGGACTGCACCTAAGAAGCTCTATATTTCGGTTACAGTTTTGGGCTAAGGCCAATTTACAATTACATCAATCTTAGAAGGATCAATTTTTAATTGTCCTCCTCCTACAATATGACCTAAGTACACAAGTGCAGTCTTACCAAATTCACATTTGGACAATTTTACGTACAAATTTTCCCTTTGTAAAGTATCCAATACTTGCTTTACATGCCTTACATGTTCATCCCAAGTCTAGCTAAATATAAGAATTTCATCTAAATATACAATCATAAAATCATCTAGGAATGGCATGAATACATGATTCATCACACACATGAAGGTTGTTAGAGCATTACAAATCCCAAATGGAATAACTAACCACTAAAACAATCCCTTTTTGGTTTTAGAGGTCGTCTTCCATGCATCATGTTCTGCAACCCTGATCTGATGGTATCCACTACGCAAATCCAACTTAGTGAAATAAACAACATTCTTTAACTGATCAAGTAAATCATCTATACGAGGAAAAGGGTATCGATTATTCACCATGATTTTATTTAAGACCCAATAATCAACACACATTCTCCATGTTCCATATTTCGTTGACACCATCACAATCGAAGAACCACAAGGAGATGAGATGGGCCTGATGACCCCTTGACCCAATAAGCCTTGTACCTACTTCTTGATCTTTGTCATCTCTACAACTGACATCATGTACATGCCCACATTAGGAAGAGGAGAATCTTTTTGAAGATGTATTTCATGTTGGATTTCCCTCTTAGGAGGTAATCCATCTAGTTCTTGGAAAATATTATCATACTTAGAAACAATATCAATTAATTCTTTCTTATGAGAAGGATCACATCCTTGGACATCATGAGATGTTCCAACATCTTTATCCCTTACAACCATGAGTACATATCTCTTATTAGTGTTTATAAGTCTCTTCATTTTTCCTGCACTAACAAGTGTTGTGTTTACGCTCATGTTGTGGGCTCTAACAATATATTCCGCTCCCCCCTTAGTAAGGTGATATTTGTTCTCATGACAAAAGAATACTTATGTTCTATCATAAAGATAAGGACTCACCAACACTATGCCACATATATAAAATGATACAACATCCAAATCCACTTCATCAATCAACTTTGAAGCAATAGAAAATATGACCCTACATTTCTTGGTGACATTAAGTATACCCAACCAAGAGGATAAGCCTTTGGATGTGGTTTATTTTCAAGACCCATCTTTTTGACAAGTTCTTCAGATATCAAGTTTACTTGGGAACCTGGATCAAATAATGTATCTATCTTAGTGTGTTTAGATACAACTCTTATATGAAATAATTCATTCCCCCTTCTTTCATCATCATGAGATTCATTATTGAAATTTGAACTAGCATGAAGGGAATATTTACCTTGTACTCCAACCGTTGTGATATTTCCTTCATCTCCTGAATCAGAACCAAGATCTTGTTGCATTGTAGCAATGGTATTTGTCTTCCACTTTCCACCGAACTCCTTCGGTATCTTCTTTGGATGTAGTTCCCAATATTGTTCATCATTGTGACCACTTTTCTTGCAATGAGTGCAAGATGGTTTTCCTTCTTCTCTCTTTAGAGTGACAGTCTTTTTTTCCTTCCTTTAAAACTTATTAAACGACTTATGTGGGAAATTGCAAAGTTTCTTTGTGGGATCTTCTTGAACATGCTTTCCCCTATTCTCAAGGTGAGGGGATTGCACACAAACTTCATCAATACTGGTGTGGTTAAACAATAACAAAGTATGGTGAATATAATTGTGAAGTGTGCCAATATACTTCATTAAATTTTCATAAGAATCCAAAGGAATGTTTAATTCAAGAGATTTCTTCATAAATTCTTCCATGAAACTTTATACAGTTTGACCTTTACTTTGTTTAAAAGTTTGTCATTCCATCATTGATTTATGTAAATAACCCAATGCATAAAATTTCTTCCTTATCACTGATTTAAATTCCAACCATGAGGAAAGAAGATTACCACACTTAATTTTTCTTGAAGTTTTCTCTCCCAACATACGAGAGCGGTGCCTTCCAATCGAAGAGAATCCAATTGCACTTTAACTTCCTCTTCATCAATCTGCTGAACATGACAATATACTTCAACCTGTCGGATCCAATTATCTAACTTTTCAGGATTAACATCTCCATTAAACATAGGTAAAGAAAATTTTACATGAAGCTTTAATAATGGTTACTTAAAACAAGCTTTATGACTAGAATGATGAGAATTCTCAGAGGAATAAGAGCTAGAACTTGATGGTGAATAGGGAGGCTCGGGAGGGTCTCCTCCAGCCCCTTGATTTACCGAATCATTATCATCAACTTATGCTTCCTTTTTCTTCCCTTTCTTCTTCATCCTCTTCTCATAGTCTCCATACATTCACTCGACCATTTCTAACATGCGATAAAAGACCATATGGAAGTTTTTCTCATGTTCATCACACTTATCCTCTTCTTCCATTTTCTTCCTTCGGGATGCACGACCAACTTCAGGATTGAAAGTATTAAGAGTTCCTTCACCCTGATTATGCTTGGCCCTACTAAGCATTCACACTCAACAATTCAAGTCAAACATGACTGCTCTAATACCAACATGATCCAGAATCTTTTCATCTAAGTGAGTTATAAAGAATTGTATTAAATGAGTATAAATTAAAGTGCACCATAAATAAGGAAAGGCTCAATAATAAAGAGACATACACATCAAATCTGAACACAAAAACTTGATAACAGAGTTCGTCCCTGGTGGACTATGTCTCCATGTCCTTCTCTCAAATGGGTAGGCCTTTTTATTAACTCAGTAAAAGAATTTGACAAAATACATAAGTATACCTCATTCTGGAATTAAGTTGCAGAAGCTTTGCTCAAATCTGAAAACAGACAACACCATTGAATTCATGGCGTCGAATTACCCAAAAATGTCTATCTTGATGCCTCAATCTAACTCTAGGACTTCCAGGCCCTTGATAAATCTCGTCTCAGTTTTCTTCCCTGCTCCCTGCAATAAATTCACTGTACCTTGTCTCGAAAAACATGTCTGGTCGTAACATCGAGTGCCCTGGCATACCTCTCGTGCATTGGTGGATTTGAACATTTAAAATAAATTGGTGGTGGATTTTACCAAGTCAGATCCCAACCCAAACAGTTGGGCGGACATGGCAAAGGCGGAGTGGATTGGCGAGATCCTGGGTTCGAGCCCACGGACTCCCATTTTGGTACTCCGTTACACTGTTGTGTTTGATATATGGCATGTCCATTTAGTGGTTGGATATACTTGGAGGATCCTTGCTGGATATGGTTTCGTTGGCGATTATGGTTTCCATCTGGGCAGAAATAATGATGATTATACCAACTTTGACAGATCGGGGGTTGCCACTAGCCAACCTTGCCATTCTTTTTTTTCATTTTTCGGTTGCTAGGCATCCTTGTGTGTTTTCACACTGCCATGTGGAAACCCATGACTGGGCCACGTGGCGGCTATTTATTGGCCCACGTCATCCACTTGCACAATCACCCTGCCATGTCCCGTATGGTCTTCCACGTGGTTGTATGGACTACCATGTGGCACTTTCTCATTGGTCCATGGGTTGACCCGAAAATGTTGAAAACGAGTGACATGTGGTAGCCTCTGGTGTTGCCATTTCACCATACTAATGTCAGTATGACATGTGTTGCCATATGCATGTTCCACGTACACTGTATGGATGTTGACATCATATGTACTGATGATGATGTCAGAATTATGGATGCTAATGTCATCCATACTAATGATGACGTCAACAATATGGATGTTCACTTATCCCTATTGACTCGGTTACGTTGACCAAAACTTTGACCGTGAATATATTTTGATTCATAACTTTGTTTGAAGAGTTGTTTACATCATTGAAAATATTGTGACACACTCTTCGCGATGATTCCAATTTCATTGAGTTTTGGGGACTTTGAATCTTTTCCCTTTCTTTGTCTGTTGAGGCCATTATGAGCTTCCTACGTTGCTTCTGCAAATTCTGAGTTATCCTTAGTATTCCCTGGATCATTTTTGGATCAAGGGTGGTGATGATGATCATTAGGGTGGTGATGGAAATGATTTTTCTTCAATACCTCCTCCTAGTACTCCTCCGGGTGATGGCGATGTTTTTTCTTCAGTACCTCCTCCTCATCCTCCAGGTGTTGATGTAGATGAGGGTGCATGTGATCATGGCGATGTTGCAGATCAAGGTGGTGATACTGCATATCAAGGTGGTGATTGCACTTCTACTTCAATGCCTCCTCCTCCTCTTCCTCCTTCACCTCGCCTAGATGAGTAGGGCACATCACCTATTCTTCCACAGCATGCTTCACCTGAAAGACTATGACTAGATATTTAGTTATAATATTTATTTGTATTGTTGACAAGATATGTACATTAAAGCAATTATTTTACTTGTATATATATAACATTTTTTTTTCTCATAAGGATGTACTTAATTTATATGTTGATGTTGATGTTAGGTCATGTTAAATTATATTAATCTTCAACCTTACTTTGTATCACAATTATACAAACTTAAATACCAAGTTTATCATGTTTTTTTAGTTAAGAAGTCTTGAAAAGTAAATAAGTTATAAAAAAGCGTAAATAAATGTCTTATGTTATTAATTAAATTTTGGGTAAGTTAAAAGTAAATTATATTAATCTTCAACCTTACTTTGCATCACAATTTTACAAACTAGTTTACTTGAAAGTAAGATGCCAGAATTGGTCCTTATTTCGAGAATATTTCTTTTGTTCATAAGTTCATAACGAACAATTAAAAATATTTATGATAAGCTCAATTATCATTTATAAAATAGTTGTGATATTTTAACTTCCTCTTAATTGTAATTTGGTCATAGTTTTTATATTCCCATAATTAATACAAGTCTCAAAATCTCTAATTCAACTTTTTTTTACTATACTATAAGGATGCATGAATATCAAGCTTAACCAAGAAAATAAAATAAGTTATAAAAATATATGTCTTATGTTATTAATTAAAGTTTGAGCAAGTTAAAAGTAAATTATATTAATCTCCAACCTTACTTTGTATCACAATTTTACAAACTAGTTTAGTTGAAAGTACAATGTGAGAATTTATATTGTTTTTGTCCATAAGTTCATAATGAATAATTAAAAATAGATATGTTAAGCTCAATTAGCATTTATAAAATCTTTGTGATATTTTAACTTCCTCTTAATTTTAATTTGGTCATACTTTTTATATTCTCATATTTAATACATGTCTCAAAATATCTAATTAATTTATTTTTTACTATACTATAAGGATGCATGAATGTCAAACTTAATCAAGGAACATGTACAAAAATATAAAAATATCATATGTTACATGTTATTAATTGTTGTTGTAAAGAATTGAATTAGGAGCCATAAAATGAACCCACAAATAAAAAGAGGAGACAAACATAGGGGATAAGGGATAAAAAATTGTTAGGATGTAGATGTTTAATTCAATTTTTAATTATATATTTTTTATGTCTATATATTATATATATTATAAAATTAATATATAACTTAATATATTATATATATTATGCTATAATTAATATATAATATAATATTTTATTTATTTATTATAAATTATATTATTTTATTTATAATATAAAATTAATATATAACATAATATATTATGTATTTGATTTTTATGTAATATCTTAAGTATATATTATTATATGGGTTTAGAGAGCCACACATGTATTAGTTATTTAAGAACAATGATGTTTTTTTTTAAAAAGCATTTTGGAGACTCATTTTAGATCTGAATATTCCTCTAATTAGTGTGTATGAACTCAAAATTAAAAACTAATACAATATAATATAATATGGTAATGATATGAAATGGTGGGTAATAAAAATACATTTTAAAATTATGATATAAAATATTTGATATTTACAATACAATAATATATATTTTTTTAAGTAAAAGTTGAAATATCATCTAGATTTACAATGGAAAAATATTTATATCATTTACACATAACATTTAATTATATCATGCAATAAAAAATTTAATAATGTTTCATATCAAATATTAAACACTAAAAACATTTTACTTAATAATCAAATTATTAAATCCACTATAGATTTGAAAACATAAAAGAAATAATTAAATAATAAACCATGTATAATGTATCACTCTCCACTATCATTGTTCTCAAAAACATGTTTTGATATAGGGTCATGTCTTAATACAAACCACGAATCCCTATCGAACACATCTAGGTAAAAGAACACTTGGTTGCAGTGTTTTTGGAAAACATAGGGCTCCTTAGCTTCATCCCACATATTTTTAGAGTTGATACATATCATCCCACTATCACGATCTCCCTTTACATTATTCTGATCAAAGGTGTCCCACCACTTGCACCTAAAGATAACACATTGGAAAGAAGAGAAGTCCACTCGAGTGATCTCTTGTATATTTCTGACGTAACCTAACTTCCCATTTATGGTGTTTTGATCGTGGTGGCTAGCATGACTAGATTGGTCAAACACGACTTCCACTCTGCAGTCTTGTGTCCCCTATCCATCATCGACATCATCTGTGTGAAACTGATGTCCATATTCCCACATAGATGGGAACAAGTGCACCTATAAAAAGTGCACAAATAATAGTGTGAATATGTGTCTAATAACCCGAACATTAAAATATAAAATAACATAGATGTACTTAGAATTAAAATGTGCATTACGAAGTTGAAAATTATGTACACAAATATATTATTACCAAGTTTCTACAACCAATCCCTATGTTTAGTGCATCATCTTCTTCATGCGGGTAATGAACGGATGCACCATATTTCTCTCTGACTTGGTCAACAACCCAACTATTGGGGCATATCATTGGCATATTTTATTTTAAATGATCAGGATAATGAATCCTTCTACCATTCAACCAGCTAAATTCTTTCCTGTCACTTTCCCATTTCCTCCTCTTCTATTTGTACAATGCAACCCACAACTGTGTTGCCTCTGAATTGTAAAGAATGAATTTATTGATGGCATCAATTTTTAAATTCGTTGATGTATTGATGGCCTAAATTTCTAAATTAACTGATGCATTCATATCCCATAAGTAATCATCCCTACCAACCTCTTTTTGATTGTCTCCATTGCCAACTTCTGAAGAAGTACTAGTATTGTTGTAGTCATTCCTAATTGATGAATCTAGACGTAGTGGAAATTGAATAGGTGGTTGACTCAACCATTCTTGGCACACTTCCTCTCTGAGTTTTTCTCTCATTGCAGCCTTCTCTCGGGTTGACATTGTTGTGGGGTACAATGCAAGATGGTAGGTAGGTAGGTAAAAACAATGTTATAATTTGTTTGTTCAAATTAAATTATACTAAAAAATTATTACCATCGTTGACCAAGGATTGTGACTGGAAGATGGAATGTCACAATTGGCAGGGTAAAGCAACTGTCCATTTTCATCTACCAACTACTTGCAGTATGTTTCTCCTGATAAGATCTTCTGACATTTTTTTAACCAATACTGGAATATTTTATGCATCTGAACTTGATTGTAAATCAAGATCTTACAAATTTGGATACATTTTTATTCATATTGACATTGATAAAAAAATCAATGAGATAATCGAAACATAAATAAAATAATTTAAACTTATTGGAAATGGAAAGGGAAAACTCCGTGATGGACTTTGAGAAATATGGAATGGGATGGAGTTTGAAGAATTGGCCATTTGATCGTATAATAAGGTTTCCTCCCTTCATTTCAACAAGATTAACAATAAATTTTCCTTTACACATCTAAAATAAATTTTGAGGACCATACCACAGTCTGAATTTGAATATATTTTTGAAACCATTTTTTAAGAATAACACGACATAAAACGCAAAATGTATACTGAAGTATTGCAAGTCATGTGAATTCATCCTAAAGGATAATTTGAGATGAATATACTATTTTATGTGCAAATAAAAGTTCAAATAACTCTAAAAGAATAATGGCGTGCTTATAAACCACAAATGCACTAGTGCACATATTAATAATAAGCATCGGTGCGTTGAAAAATCAACCACACCATGTTTCTAGATTTTTTTAATAAAAAAACAATTATATGTCGTCGGTGAGTCAAATAATATGGATGCACCGATGTATAATCTAGTATGGCCACACCAGTGCATCTTACATAAATGCATTGTCATGCCAAAAAAGTTAAAAAAAAAATCTATTTTTTTAAATAATAAAAAGAAGAGCAGGAATCAAGTTTCATAGTTATTTAAATACTAAAAATTTATTCACTATTTCATTATTTTGTAAAATTTTACAGGGGAGATACTTGCATGAAAAACATATGGAGGAACACTCGAGGAGAATAATACTTTGGAGCCACAATATTATTCAAAATATGAGAATTTGAAGGGTATGGTGATTCACTCTAAACACTTTTCATAAAGTTTTTTTAATATTAAGAAGGTAGTCAATATTTTCATTATTTTGCAAAAATTTATAGTAGACAGATTTGGAAGAGAGACATACCGGGGAGCACTCTGGAGCACAAGAATACTTTGTAACAATAAAAATATTCAGAAAATAAGGATTTGAAGGGTCTGATGATTCACTCAAAAACCTACATTCATAAAAAATAAAATAAAATAAATCATACTTATCTTAAACCCTTGTTTTATTTTGCTTACATGAATGCAAAATTTCACCCTAGGGTTTAACTCCCTCTATCACTTCAGAATTAGGGATTTTTGTTTTAGGTATTTTAGATCTAATGGGGTTGTTTTCCTATATATATAAGTGTTTAGCATGTGATGCAAATGAACCACTTATTGCATTAGATCCCAAACATAGTCGGCCCTCTACCTTTTTAAAAAAAAAATTAAACAGTTTCAGATTTGACGTTTTTTTTTAAAACATTTTCCACTTTTCCGGTGTGCCTTTTCGACAGAAATGCACCGGTGTGTTTATGTATAAGGAACGCACCGATTAAGCCAGATTAAAATAAAAATAAAAATATTGTGCATAAAAAAATATTGCCGATGTTGTCATCTAAACAACATAGAAAATATTGTCAAATAATTTTTAAAAAATTTTAAATTTTTCTTCTCATCTATGTGTAATTTTTCTATTGTTTTTTTTTATGAATGTTTAATTTTTTTTCTATGTTTTTGTTTTGTACTCTAGTCATTGTAATGTCTCTTATATATATCTCATTGTTGTAATTCACAACATTTAAAAAAAAAATGTCCGTTGTGTGTTGGTGTATGGAATACACCAGTGCGTTTTATGTAATAAACACACCGGTGCTTTGAATATAAAAAGCGCACCAGATACAACGTTTTTTTTTTCACGGAAAATTATGTGATTTATTTATAAAATTTATTTAATAATTTATGTATTGAATGGTACAGGTTGTATATTGATAAAATTATGAGTGAGAAGAGTTCAAATAAGAAAAGTTTTGATCGAAACTATGATGACACATACGAAAAAAAATAAAAATGCATGTTATTTGTAAATTCTATACAAAATTAATATGGTTGAAATATATGTAAGTTTAACTAATATGTATTGGTTAGTGTGTGTCATGCAGGGACACACAATGAGGAAAATCGAAAAGATTGTTTCTAATCTAAGTGCAGAAGAGTGTAAAAGCTTGATGGAAAAATTTCAGAGGGATGAATGAGGTGAATGAAAAAATACTATTCAATATGATCTTTTTTTTTTAATTTTCATTAATAATATACTTAGGAATATTAGATAACATGTTTCAAACAATTTAGTAATTCATATATGTTTAATGTTATACACGAACCAACAACGAGGGAACAAAATTTCATCATAACAAAACCAAATTAATTAATATAGAATATGTAAATGATGATGAATTCATCCTTAGCTCATCTGGAGTGGTGTTGGAGATTAATCAAAGATGAATTTTTTTTTACAAAACTATGAGGGGTATAGTGGAATGAACATATAGACATAATTTCCACTTACATTATAGAAATAAATCCAATGATTCCAAGAACCAGGTTATATTTAAACTACATGAAGCATTTCCATAGCAATGGTCAATGAGATCTATCAAACTTGTAATAGAAAAAACATACAACAACAAAAAATAATCATTCAAAAAGAAATATTCCTAAAAACAATTTTTAGGAATATATATATATATATATATATATATATATATATATATATATATTACAATGTATCCATTTATTAATCTATCAATTTTGTGATATTTAGTTTTTTTTTTGTAAATATAAAGTATTGTATTACCTTTCCTTAGTAAAAATCACACATGTCTAAGTATACAATAGAGCATGTCACATGTTCTGCCACAAGCATGGAAACCAGAATAGGCAGTGGACTGAGTGACTCGACTAGCTAGTGAACCAGAACTAGAGTCTGTGGTGCACAAAAGACTTAACACTAAGACCAGAGAAAAAACCTATGAGAGGACTAGACATGAGGCAAACCAAGGCATCCATCATGGAGAAAATGGAAGACGAAAGGCTGACAGCAATTCGAACATCAAGTTTTCATAGGCTCGCTTGATAGGGAGTCATACAGGACACCCAAGTGCTTTTTAAGGGTGCACTGGTTCTGCAACTACTCTGTCATATCCTTGCGCATCTTGAAGATCAAGCCCAGGTGGTATTCTTTGAGCCTGCAAGAGATGGGAGTTGGGTGAGAATTTTCTTCAGCATCGTCTTCTTTCCAACATTCATACCAGTTTGCTCCAGGGTCCTCTTCCATGGTAGCAACGACAAAATCAGTAGCAGTGGAATAATTTGTATCAGGGTCCTCTTCTATAGTAGAAGCAAAATTCTTACCAGAGTGGTCCTACTGAAGAG
Source organism: Picea engelmannii (assembly GCA_009831015.1). NCBI lineage: Eukaryota > Viridiplantae > Streptophyta > Pinopsida > Pinales > Pinaceae > Picea > Picea engelmannii. The sequence goes on along the minus strand of ML781751.1, from coordinate 6,757 downwards.
GGATTTTCTCTTCCATGATGCATCTCATCTCTTCTATCTCCTGGAAAATCAAAGGGGTGGTGACACAAGTGGTTGGTCATTGTTCTGAGGTGGTTGTTGGAAAAAATGGCAGAATTTCCTCCCAATTGGGTCGAATTTCCTCTTCCAATAGACAACCTCCTCGGAGACCCTCGTTGTTTGATGGACGGGGCTCCGATTGAGCTGCCTCATGCCAATTCTTATCATATGAGGGCGAGTGGCCTGAAATTCCGCTTGGGATGAGAGAAAGAGAGATTGGTCCTAGGCACTTGTGCCTATAGAACCAGATGTAATAGTTTGGCCCTCGTCGGGGATTACCTCTCTTGCGAGGCATGGTTGAGCAGAGCACATGGAAAATGTAATCAACAATGGTGCGAGAAAGAGATGGAGGAAAAAAATCCAAGGCGTGGAGAAAATCAAGCAGAATTAGACCTTGAACTGCGGCCAAATGCCCAAGATAAAACCCCCCATAGGACAATTTGAGAAGGAGGATGGAAGAGTTGATGGCTCTGGTAGACATAAGTTTTGTAGTAACAACCATTCGTTGTATCATACTGGTGCCATGGAGATGAGATCGAGTCTCCATTAAGACCCATCGCACTAAGCCTTGGCAGAAATGAAAACTAGATATCATGACTGGACAGGGGAGGAGGGTGGTGGCAAGAAGCCTTAACTACCCTCTTTTTCACCCCAGCTCTTGATGAGTGTGCTCCATGTGTCACCCAATATAGGGAGAGGTAGTCCTTTAGATATAGTTCTTGGCACTACTTTAGAAGTTGTGAATCCTCGTGGTCCAGGGTATTGATGATGAGGAGCTCTTCCTGAGTGTTGACACCTTCATTAGCTAGTCGGTATGCTACTTTGTTGGCATCTCGTTTGATGTGTGAGGGGATAAGAGTAATGGGAGGAAGTAGTGAGTATTTTAGAAGAGAGAGGGGACCTGCAAGGCGCCAAATGGGTCTGATTTTCTCTTTATCCGATCCTAGGATAATTATTGTGGCTAGTGAAATGATGAATTTACAATCTCCTTCGATTATTAGGGGCTGAAAATTGATGTCTAAAGATAGTTGGAGTCCTTTGATGAGGCCCCAAATCTAGCTAGAGTTTTTATTGTTGTACCCTAGAAAACCCGCTCTGAGATGCTTGATTTTCCCTGTGTTGTCTTTGATTACTACTCCAAATCCTGTTGGTCCGAGATTACCCTTGGAGGCTCCGTCAAATTTCAGCTTCCAAAAACATTGGGGGGGGGGAAGCTCCAAAAGGTAACGTGTCGGGTTGGAGGGTAGGGGGGATCAGATAGAAGGAGAGGGTATTTTTGGGTGATTGTCTTCAAGGCATTAAATATGATGGATTATGGAGGGGCAATGGGGATATCATCTTGAGTCCATGTCTGAATTTGAATTGTTTCCAAAATGCTTTCCATAATCTTATCCCATATATCGAAGGGGTGAGAGGGTTGGGAGTAGAATATGCATCGGTTTCTTTCTTTCCAAAGCTTCCAAACAATAAGACCTAGCATGAGTTGTCAGATTCTATTTAGAAGTGGGATTTTGTAATCCCGTGATCCCCAATTTTTTATAGTGTTGGGAATGCTAGTCCTGTCACGCTTCATTTGTTGCATGATTATTGTGGCTTGGTCCCAGATATGATTAATGACATGACATTGGTAAAATATGTGTTCCATAGTTTCTTCATGTTGGTTGACTTGTGACAAATGGAGGGCCCAATGAAGCCCCATCTGCTAAGGTTGTCCCAGGTGAGGAGTCTATTCTGGACGAGGAGCCAAAGAAAGGTGGAGACCTTTGGCCAAAGCTTAGTCTTCCAGATTATGTGTCAAATGTGATCTTTTTTCTTCTTGTGGAAGTTATCATGAATATGATAGGCCTCCTTGATTGTGAAAGTACCTTTCATGGAATATCCCTAGTGAAAGATGTCTTTATCTGTATTGATACAGATTTTCTTATTTCCCACTATTTCTAAACAACGTTGCATCTTGAAATTACCCAGTAGATGAAGATATTAAGGAAGCACTTTCCAACTACGCCAAGGGGTTTGATGTTAGGTATTAAGCCAGGGATTGGATACTCTGAGGAGTATTAACTATGGAAGGTAGGTATGAAATGGAATTAGGCTTTCCAGAGAGTGTAAGGGAGGTTGTTGCTCCCAAGAATCTGTCTAGAACTGAGTGCTTTGTCCATTTATGACTTCCCAGAAGGTCTGCTTTTGGATGAGTGGGTGATTGCTTCAGGCCATATTCCAAATATTGGATCCCTAGATCTGATCCTTAATCCTTATGAGTTCCTCTTGCTATGGATAGGGGGCATATTTGTGCCTCCAGATTCATTCCTAGAGTTCATAAGGATATTTTAGCCATCGCCACTAGATTTTCTCTCCCATAACACTATTGAGATTCACTGGATCACGGAGCCCCAAGCCCCCTAGAGCTCTAGGTTTTCATATTTTATCCCAACCGAACAAGGCTCGTGTTTTCCCCTGTTTGTGGCCATGCCAGAGGAAGTTTCACTTAATATTTCATATTCTTTTTATGATTGTTTCTGAAGATGAGAAAGATGAAAACGTGTAGTCCGGAATGGCTTGAAGCATTGATTTCAAGAGGACGAGCCTCGCAAGGAGATTGAGGGTCCTAAAGGTCCAGGAGATGAGGTAATTCGAGATTGAGGGGATGACGGAATTCCACGAGGTGTTTCGAGCTACTGAGCCTGTCAGGGGTAATCCTAGGTAATTAGACGGAAGGGAGCAATGAGGGATATCAAGGAGTCAGGAAATGTGTTGTTGTATTGTTGTTGGCATGTTGAAAAATAAGAGTTGTGATTTCTCCAAATTAAAGGTGGCACCAGAGGCATCACTAAAGTATGAGAGAATGGTGTGGAGTTTGGAAGATTCCATGGCAGCGGGGGGTTTCAGAAGCAAAGTATCATCAACAAACTGGATGTGAGAAGTTGTCGATTGGATCCCATGAATAGAAATACCTTGCAGGGTTCCATTTGAGATTGATGAATAAAAATACCTCCCCAAACCCTCAGCCATGATCACAAAGAGGAAATAGGACAGTGGGTCTCCTTGGTGGATACCTTGAGTGGGGGAGAAAGGCCTAAAGGGACCACCATTGACTAAGATGGAGAAAAAGGTTGAGGATGTGAGTTTCATGATCCAGTCTATCTAGTCTATGTTGAACCCAAAGGCTAAAAGGATGGAGTGCATGTATGTCCAGCTTAGTTTGTGAAATTATTTAGAGAGGTAAAGATTTATGAGAATATTTGGAGTCTGAGTAGTCTTGAGAGAGTGGATGATTTCGTCCACCAAGATTATGTTGTCCATGATGTGTTCCCCCTCCACATAACCTAACTATTCCTTGGACATAATGTGGGGGAGTATGGGTTTGAGCATGAGGGATATGACTTTTGTGATGATCTTGTAGATGACATTGCAAAGCACAATCGACTGAGATTGATTTGGGTTCGTGACACGCTCTTCTTTAGGAATCAAGGTGAGGAATGGGGCATTAAGAGATGATAGCACCTACTTTAAGGTTATGGATTCCTCCACCAGTGAAAAAACTTATAATTAAACCATTGACCAACAATAGTGGAATAAATCAGTGGTGAAGCCTTCCAGCCCTGGGGACTTACCTGGGGGTGTTTCCTTGATAGCTTGATCAACCTCCTCCTACATGATCGGCCTCATAAGGGATTTATTTTTCTCAGGGGTGATAAGGGTGGGGATATGTTAAGTGATTCTTCTGATGGAAGGTGTTCTATCAAAAGGAGTTTCAGAGAGAAGCTCTTTGTAGTAGGTGACTAGCTTGTCTTCAATGCATTCATGGTATAGTACAATGTTTTCTAGTGAGTCTTCAAGATTTGTAATTTGGTTGATGTACCATCTGTGTATCATGGAGCGATTTAAGAACTTGGTGTTTCTTTCCCCATCCTTTATCCATTGGACCCAAGATTTTTGCTTCCAAATAATCTCCTCCTGTTTGTGGTGTTCTGCAAGTTGTTTCTTTAGAGTCGTTTCCTCCTCTAGCAAGGATTTCGAGTATCCTAAGACAATGGAATCCTATTGAACCTCCTCCAGAAATTGTTCAATGGATTTTTTGAAGATGTTGTTTGAAATTTTTCAGGCGTTGTTGGAATTTATACATTCATGTTCCATGTTCAATTTCTACATTGGCCCACCATGTACGAGAAAAGTAAAAGAAGTATGGGTGGCTTAACTAGAATTTCTCAAAGCGAAAGGGTTTAACCTTTGGGGTTGATGTTGTCTCTACCAAAAACTCGACTTCCCAGTGATCTAAGCTGGCCTTTTGGGTGGATGTCTACCTCAATCAGTGTTCCTTCAAGCATTATGTTTTTTGAATTTAGAAAATGCTTCAAATGACTAGCTATGTGTTGAGTTTGTGCTTGTTTGTTGGTCCAGGAGAAGGTGTCATTCCTTGTCTCAATGTTAATTAGCTTGAGGCTATCTATAAGGTGACGAAACTTGTTATTGTCTTGGTCCGTGCATTTCAGACCCCCGCTTTTTTCCTCTAGGGTGAGGATGATGTTGAAATCCCCTCCCAAGATCGATCATTCTTGTCCTCTTAGTGTGTTGATGTAAGAAATACTATCTATGAAGTGATATTTTCTTGAATGAGCTAAGGGCCATAAGCATTAGTAATGATGCCTTCTTTTCTAGATCCTATAACTTTGTATTTAGTGGTGAGCATCCCCATTATTGAATAAGAAGGTTCTAAGATGATTGTGGTTGGATTCGAGAGGATGGATAATCCCCCTATTTCCCCGTTGGAGTCAGTGTAGGTGATGTTACAGTGCCTCCAACATCTTTTGAATGTTTCTTCCGCCATATTTCTTACACTTTTGGTTTCCTGAAGTAGTAGTATATCAAGATTTTCTGATTTAACAAATTTTCGAAGAATCCTTTGTTTGGATATTCCATTGATACCTATAATATTCCAAGTGATTATATTCATCATATTTAATTTCAAGGAGAGTGAAAAGAGCCTTCCGATAGGCGTTGTATTTTCCCTAAGCTAATCATGAATTTGCCTACCTCTTTCATTAATTGTTGTGCCAACTTGTGCCCCCGTCTCTTTCTTTCTTTCTGGTTCCACTTGGGATCTGGATCCGGCTCCAGGTGTATGCCTAGGTGAGACGTGGCTCGTTTTGTGGATTCAATGAAAACATTATGAAATTTTATGAGTTTCTCCACCGAGATGAACTGTAGTTCTTTTCGGTTGAATTCATCCTCCAACTTATCAAGGTCGATGTCCTCAAGTTCCTTTTCGTCTATTTGCATGATGATGCCACCACCATCTTCGTCTGGGATTTTTCCTGGCACTATGTAGGCTTGGGGATTTTGACTTGAGATCTGTTCTAAAATTGGATCACGAGTTTGATTTTCCTTACCGATTCCTTTTCCTGTTTCTATATTTTTGTGGGGTTTTTCCACTTCCTCTATGTCCGGTAGTTTGTTGAGAGAATCGAAGGAGTTTCGAGTTGGGATCTTCTTGTTTTCTGGTTGTGTGGATTTTTTTAATGTGTGATTCTTGTGTCCCTGGATGTGGGTGAAACCATATTGTTTTGTTTCCTTTGTTGTTGGTCTAGTTCGTGCATTGAGGGGGAAATCTATGAAGAGATTCCCATGTTCATGAAATTTTTGACATCTGTAAGGGATGTGTTCATAGTCTATGGTTTGTTTCCATTATTCATCTTGATACTCTATGCTAATAGATCCTGGAAGGGATTTTGAGATGTTCATGTAAACATAGATTCATGCATAGGAAGTGTATTTTCTATGCTTTGTGGATTATGAGTATTTGACATACCTTCCTAGCATGTTTCCAATGCTCGTCTGGATTTCCTCGAGCCAGAAATCCTGGGGAAGGGAGTACATGCATATCCAAACCGGGGTGCAAGAAAAGTATTCTTTTTCTGGACAGAAATGATCTGTCTATAACCGCAGATATAAACCAGCCAAGTTGTAGAAGTAGGGACCATTTTCAAAAACCCTATCTTTATCCTCCATGATATAGAATATGATTGTGAATAAGCCTTTCGATCTTAGTTGCATCTCATAGTCACCTTTTGGATTCCACCAGTGCTTGATCCATTTCGTGAGATCCTTCTCTGATGGGAAGATCCCTAAAAATTTTCCGATCAAAGTGTGATCTTTCATAAACTGGGTATGTTCTCCTACCCTTGTAGATTTTATTAGATATTTTGGTTTTGTTGGTGCTTGCGGTATGCATTTATATGGTACCCAGTTCCGAGATTCCTTTGGATGCGACGACTGAGATTCCATGTCCATACTTTTTTCATAGCTTTGTTCTTCTTGTAGTAGGTGTTCTCTAATCTGTGGAGGTGGTTCAAAAGAGGGTCGTCGGGCCCTGAATCCATCCTTATAATTTGTTGTGGCATTAATGTATGAGGGTTTTTTCATCCCTCCTTCTGAGGTCATGATGCACGAGCAGGACCAGCCAAGAACATAGGTACAATGTTGCACAGATTGGTGTAGAGGAGGGTTTGATGCTGCAGTGGGTAGAGCATGCAACCTGCATAAACCCTAGTTCGTAGAAACCCTAGTAGAGCTCAATCTCTAACATTCTTTTAGTGATATTTAGTTTTCATATATCAATATAAAAATACTTTATTGTCATGTTATTTTTTCAGGAAAATTATGAAAATCCCAGAGGACCCACGAGTTGATATCTGAAACATTC
>ML781750.1:799515-828226 GCA_009831015.1 Picea engelmannii | reverse complement strand
ATTCAGAGCATTTTCACTTTTGGCTACATTACATTAGTTTTGTCATGTTAGGAAAGAGTGCACTTCATTGAAATTGTAGAGATTTCATTCTAATAATGGCATTTAGAATCATACCATATCTATGAAAATCAAGACTAGTACTTAGCAGTATTTTTATTTTCTTCTTTTTATATATGATGATTCATTATACCATCAGTTTCACGATCACACCTCTTGAGTAAGAAGAATCCATTACAATTAATGTTAAATAATTAAAATTGATTAGAAACGATTTTATTTTTCAGGGTACACAAACAAGTGTAGGACCTAGGGCCTTGGAATAGGATTTTGTGAGTAAACTTCTCAAAGGCTATAAAACTCGACATATGTGTCTGACCACAGAGTGGTGAAACCCATTTTGTAATTAGTGTCCTTGGGAGGCCCCGCTCACACCAGAGTTAAGCATGAGGTCACAAGAAGTTGGTTGTAGAGATAACCCTCTAATACCTTCATAGCGTCAGAGATATTTCTAGGGTTTTATTCATGTTTGGGGGTTTTTCTAGTGCCTTTACCTCGTTGAGAGGTAGTGCTTTCGAGATTTTGGGCTTTACTACCCTACCCATATGGTGGACTGGACCTGAGACTACTTTCCTGAGCATTGGTTATATCATGGTGACTTTAGTTGTTTGACCTAGGTATCCACATAGGTTGTTTTCAGGGGTTATTCTGCATGTACCTTGAGTCAGATAGGGATCAGGCAACACACAAACTTTATGGAGGATTTTATCTCCAGAAAAAATCTGACCAACTGTGTTGTGAATCCTACGAGGGTCCTTATAAATGATTTTTTTACCTCCACTTTATTGTCGAGGAGTCTCATCCCTCTTGGGAGAGGCATACCTTCTTTAGTTAGGGATATCCCTTCATCCATCATATCATGTTTGTGTGCATTGGCCTCTAACTTTATTTAGGAGTGTGCTCTTTATTTATTAGTTGGCCTTAGGATTTTTCTTTGTGTATCAAGTTTTGAGTCATCGTGGAGTGATATTAGCTTCCTCACTGGTCTCATTGTCTCTTGAATCAATTTTCAAAATTTGGTTTAATACCGAGTCATCTCCTAAAATGCATAGAATTAATAAACGTGGTACGAACATCTCCACCGCTTAGGCTCATTTTCATCCTATTCTGAGTATTGTTTCGACTCCAACCTCTGTTATGGTTGGTGGAGCCTCCATGAATCCCCCAATTAGCACTACCCAATACATGAGATCAACTCAGTCGAAGGGGACGTATCCTTTTATATTTTTGAATGGTATGACATAGTCATCATCGATATTTGTTCCCCCTGGAACCTTTTTTATGGGGAAGCCTTGTTATAGTACTTAGTCGACACCTCTGACCTCTAATCCATTCTCTTTTGGTATGTTGAATATGACTTTGTACATTTCGTCCTCCTTTCTGAAACCTAATGTCGACGCTATTTTTGGGTCGGGGGGCACATTTCATCTTTGTAATCCTTTCCTGGTTCGTGGGGAGTGTATCCCTCAGTCATTTCCTACGATGGGGACTTGGAATCCTCCTTCCTCCAGACCCAATCCTAGCTATAATTTTCAAGGGTGGAATTCACATATGGGAGGTGTTTCTACTTCATATATCTCGTATGTCTATCTGTCATCCGCAATGCATTTTCCTGCAAATGATTGTTTTATGGAAAATCCTCCTCCACCCTCTGATATTACATCGGGGTGGGATCAATTTTCTAACATGATCAAACCCCCGCACGAAGTTTCTTCGTTATGTGGCAATGGATATCCTCACATGGATAATCGGTATCATATCTCTTTCTCCTTGCAAGTGTTCCCATCTGGGATGATACCTTCACAGCCTTTCATATCACCAGCCTTTTCTAGTCATGTTAGAGATAGGTCAACAACCTCTGCAAGTCATGTTGAATACCTGCAACTAGTCGTTGCAAGTCATGTTGGGGGTACAACTCTAGTCACTACTAGTCACACTGGACAAATATCACCAACCTCTACAAGTCATGTTGGAGATCAGCTACTAGCCTCTACAAGTCATGTTTGGAGAATGTCACCATCCATTGCAAGTCATGTTGGGGGCATTGATACGATTGAGAAGCCTATATGTATAGGGTGTAATCCCAAGTTCTTTTTATACTTTGCAAAGAAGGTCACCTAACTCGTTTATGCCCTGCTACTGCCATGGTACGAGAAGCGTGGTCCATGTCTGATGGCCCTTCGGGTTCTGAGTCGTCTTTGGTTTCCCAACAATCTAATCCATCTTTGGTTGATGAAGTGGTCATGCCAATGCAATCTTTGGTCAACACCACTCCTATTTTTAGGAGTGATGTGTCTCTTGACCATGTTGTCTCGCATCCTATTCAACCAGTGGTTGAGGAAGTGGTTGTGCCGATGTAATCTTTGGACGATCCCACTCTTCTCTTGGAGATTGACAAGTCTAAGGAAGTGACATTGTCGATGCAATATTTGACCAATCCCACTCTTATTTTTGGGGGTAATGCATCTTTCGACCATGCCTTATCATTTCTAGTTATGTACCTTTTGAACAAGGGATCATTTCACTCTCTCTAAGTATGCTCCGTCCAAGTCCTAGGATGGTTTCATTTGATTGGAATGATCTTGTAGAGCCTCGCCTTCCTTATTTTGCACCCTTCCTGATAATGCTCGTTCGTCGATGTATTGTAGATGAAGGATCCTTTACAAGTATTTTATTCTCCCCACCTTGGTAATATTTGGGTTCTCCCAAGCTTGTGTCAACTACCAATGAGTTGTTGGATTTTGATAGAAGACCTACATGGGAGCCATTGCCTCCCCATATGGGCTTGAGTAATATGATATTTCCTCCTGAGTATGATCTTGCTGTTTGTGAGACCTCGAGCCTTGGTATTTGTGAGTTGACGAGCCCCTATTTCATGGATGTTGAGTTTCCTTCATATGAGTCTATCCTTGAAGCTATGATTTTGGATTTTTGACCTCTTCCTGAACTGGAAAATTTACAAGTTGATTACCAAAAAATACCTTGGCCTTGGCCTAGCAATGGGCCCTACCTGGAGAACTACTATGCATAAGTCGCAAGGTTGTGTGGTCCTCTGTACATATTATACTTTTATGTTTTCTTGTTTTCAATTGTTGTATCCCTTAACACATGTTTTATCAAAGTTTTTTATATTAGACTTATTAACTTATGGGTTAGTGTTTTTGGTCTTATATACAAGACTTCAGAGACATTTTATTTGGTATGTTTCTTTATGTTCATCCATTCTGACAGGTCATGATCTCAAAACTGGAATATAGGTTCTATTTTTTCCCTCCATTCATATTTTCATTATTTGTTTCTGGTATCATTTTACCTTAGGATCGACCCCACTGAGTTGTGACATGCAACCTTCTCTATTGTTTAGAAGTGTTGTAATGCACGTGGTAGAGCCTACCTTCCATGGGCATTCTAGCTTAGCTCCCCTTTGCATTTTGGCACCCATGTTGTAAGTTTTATATTAGGATTGAGAGTCCCTTATATCCCCACTATGAATCCGTGTTTGAACCTCACTGTTCTTACTCAATATCATTATGGCCACTACCTATGGGACTTCCTATAATTTTAGTTAAGATATTTTTAAGACTCCTTAAACATGAAAATATTGTCAAGTGAACTTGTTTATTTCACACTCATTAAATGGATTTAAAAGGATGTCTATTTCATGATAATTTTAACCCTTTTCTGAACAAAATAGACTAATTATGAAAAATGAATACTCTAGTCACCATTGGCTAGAATATTTCTCCTGGGTATTCTTTTATACTTTTTATGGCCCAAGGGACTAAAGTTACGAAAAAAGGACACATTTATATTTAGTTTGTAATTGCATCCCATTATCTTTCTTGCATTATTGAGCCTAATGTTGGCTCCTTCTTTCTCATTACAAGCCTTTTCCCCCATCAATTCTCAGCATTCGCCAAGCATTTCCTTCCATATATCCTTTGCAACTTGACAACCCTTTACCCATAGAGGAAATATCCCCCCGAGTGTCCATGTATCGCATGTGTTTCCCTGCATTGAGAATAGGTATGTTATGTTTCTTGGAACTAGTTTCTTACTCGCCAAACTCGTTTCCCCTGTATCATAGCATTTATTTTACTATGAAGAAAAAAAAGACGGGTGGGAAAATAATATTATCTCCTATCGACAGTAGTCGTGTCACCTTTTAAAAGAGAAAAAATTATTCATTCCATTTCATCCAAGGTTTGGTTTTAGCATGGCCTTAGGAAGTTGAACTCGTTACTTAGATTCTACTCCTTTGACTAGTTATTCTTCCAGTCCCTATGGAGATTTTTTTAATGCATCCTGTGTCGAAAAAAAAATTCAATGATTAGTGTTAAGTATATGCTTCTTGATTTATTCATCTGTCTCATGCTTGTATTCAAAGGAATTCTAATCTGTGTCGGCCACTCCTCAAAACTCTTGACTTTGCATGTCATCCATCCCCTTACAAGTGAACCTCAGAATCACATGAAGTTGTTTTCCTACCTTGCACCATATGCCTACTTGCATCATTGGTAGTTGATATTAAACTCATCATATGACATATCTCCATTGGTTTTTTACTAGGGGGTTTCCCTTGTGTTCAACAGAAAGAAATATATTCACATTGGGATTTGTGTAGTGTCTTGGATTCCATTATACCCTATTGGTGGTTTCCTCTCCTTTGTCAGAAGTTTTCTTTATTGGATTCTAGTCAGAGGGTATCCTTTGTATCCTACTTGCATCTAGTACACACGAGAGATGCACATGGTCATTGGTTCATGCGCATCCTACTCGTTCAATCTCTTCCTAATCATTAATCTATTTCTTTGTACCTCGCGTTGGATGATGAGATATGCCTTAATGCTCTAATTTTTTCGGCTCTCCTTCCATCGAATTTAGTTCATCTATTTTGGAATTGAGATGTAGAGTCATAATGAGTACCTAGAGGCTTGCAGACATCAGTGGCAGGTTCTCCCACAATCGACAGTTATGAATACATTAATGTCTCTTGATCGATGGATTATTCAAGTGTTCGATCTCAACAACCTTATTCACACTTGTTGAATTTACTTGGTGCCTTGACACCTACTTTCATTATTGGTGGGTTGTCTCACATTTTTCAATGGTATACCTCAATGACCGGTAATGAAATGAATTCTCATTGTATTCGACTTCAACTCCTTTATTCACATGATGTAGACTTGCACCTTCGATGGATAGTGTAGAAGGCCTTCAATTCACAGTAGCGGGATCACATATATGTTGTTGTCTCTTATCAGAACAGTACCTATATGAATTTAGTGATCATGGAAGATCAGATTGTACTCCATTGTATACAGAAATATTTAGTTGATTTTGAGACTGGACTCCATTGTGGCTTGTTCGTGACTATGACATCCTATGGTATATGCCTACTTTGTATTTCCTATTCATGGACATGAACAACTATTTTTTATATATCCACATGGATCTGCAGTGTAATACAGATTAGCAGCCATGTGTACAGAAGCAATGTGAATTGTAATATTCTCATGAGTAACAAGTTTTTCCAGTTGGGTCCTCATTACTCCACTTCTGGGAATTATAATGTATTTCTGCCATCGCAATTTCTCCTCTGACCTCACACATTAGGGGGAATCTGTTATATCAATTTTTTCCACACTCCATGCATATTTATTTGATGGCCTTCCATTTCCCTCTACATACTCAAGTTCCCCTTTTTTGTTCATTCAAGAGTAAAAAATTCAAAATTTTTCACATATACACGGGCCACAATTAGACGGCTCGTGTATACATGGGTTGCTCCATTACATCTTGTGTACATTGGGTTTTTTGCTCAAAAATTAAAAATATGTCAGGTTTTCACACCATGTCATGAGATCCATGATACTTGACCTTCCATATACTAGAAACACACTGACTCTACCCTTTAATTGCATTTGGAGGCTATAAATTGAGCCATATACAAGCCTTGAAGAGAGACATCATCTAGAGAAAAGATGCTCTGGAGAAATTTCACTTCATATTGAGTTTTCATCCCTTTTTCCTTGAAATTCTGAACTTCTTGTGTTCATCCCCCAAGCTCTTCCTATCTTGAGAAGGAGAAACTCAATTACTCCTACTACTTATGATCTTTCCTTTGTGGAGGATTGAGGTGGTGAAGGCCCATTTGGAGGGACTTAGTTTCTTGGTTCTGATATGTGTTGTTACATAATTTTGTCACCTATGTACTTCTATTGATTTCATTAATAAAAATACTCTTTTCTCATCCAATTATATGTCGCAAATAGTTGGATTACTTTCCATGGGCATATTTGTTATACATGCAAATGGATTATGCTAGTTTATATGCTAACATTCTATATAATTTATATATGCTTGTTTATATTGTTTGTTGAGGACAAGTTGCAGGCATCAAGATTTCGGTTGTGAGCTCAGTTGTGGTCTTCTTCAAACATCCAAACGAGGTAGGATTTTATCCTTCTCTTGTTATCATTTCAATTTATCTATCATACCTGAGTTTAGAGTTTATTTTTGGGTTTTGTTCCATTTGTTGTGGTTTACCCCTTGCCATAGATATTTTCCTCGTAACAAAAAATCACAAAAAAAGGGATGCCATGTTTGATGTAGGCCTCTTGGCCTTATTTTCCCTTGATGTGGGAAAATCCCACTCAAGCAGAGTTCAACACCATAGGTGCAAAATAAAAATCTCCAACTATCTTATATTAATAAAAAACCAAACTTGTATTGCTATACATCAATAAATATGACTTCAACCAATATGAAGACAAGCTCTTAAAAATTAGAAAATGAACATAACAATAGATATTTGACTTCAACCACTATGGAGACAAGCTCCTAGAAACTAAAAATTAAACACAATAATAGAGACGGTTGGAGAGATTCTCTCAACTACTCCATCATACTAGGAACTACTCCATGAGACTAGGAAATTAAGAGATCTCAACAATAATAGTAGAAATAGTATTCACATAATACTCACAAAATAACAAGAAATTTAACATAAAATAATGCCTATGTATTAAGATCTCTATCATTCCTCCCAACCAAAGAATCATTGGCCTCCAATTCTTTCAGAATATAGGGGAAACATTGTTGGTATAGTCAATGTTGAAGAAACAAGATGCAGATGTTGTCTAGTTTAAATAATAGTTGTTGAAGGATTGGTCAGGTTCTTGATGTCCCATCTTTCCTTCTAATATGTGTTGACAATATTGTTCATTCCAAACTGATTGGAATGAACCTAAAAGGAATCCTTTGGATATTGATGACAAAATAGGCGACAAACCAAAGAAAAGAGGGTACCATATCATAACTTCCAAACATGGAAAGAACAATGTAGCAGGTGAGATAATCTAAAGGTTGAATAATGTCTTCTATAGGAGGTGCCTCATGGAAAATATGGCCAAAGAGTGAGAAAATAAAATATTGATGGAGAATATGAAGGGTCCTTTGTTGGAGAAACCAAATGTTGCAAAGTTGAATGTGGATAACACTTATCTCGATGAAAGTTAAAAAAAACGTTTTTGAATAGAAGCGTGTTGTGGTAGTTCTAATGTACTATGGATAATATATTTGGAGTTATCTTTATGCAGCAGGTAATTATTGTTGAATGCATCATATTGAGCCTTCTTGACATATTGATAAGTTCATGCCAACAACGGGCCATAACAATCCATATTAGTCACATCACAAGTGACTTTATCACAAATTTAGGACCAAAAACAAACAAGACAATACACGTGTGTGTGATCTTGGAAACGTACCCATGATCCCTCCATACAAGTTAATAAGGATGAGGATGAGAGTCCACTGTAAAGTGCATCATATCAATTCTTGATTTGGGAATCAAGTTTTCCTGGGATCCATTTTTTAGGATAGAGGTAGTGGAGAAGTCATGGGAGAGATGAGTATGTGTGATGAAGAGACTATATTGAGTTGTTTGGGGTGTGGATTGCTACATTAAGGTGACTTTATTTATTTTACCTTTCAAATCATCATAGATCTTATCTTCCCATGACACATCAATAGGAGCATCCATGTCTTCCTCCATGAGAGATTGTACAATTATTATTTTTCTTCTTCAAATGGAAACAAGTGTTGGAATATTCACCAATACTGAGAAGGGGGGTGAATCAGTATTGAGCACTTTTTACCATTTTAATCACAACATTTAAACATTAACTTATCAACAATTCCATTCACTTATGATTTCATTTTAACATATCATAAACATATAATCGTAGATGCACAGTACACAAGAATTTTACATGGAAACCCAAATGGGAGAAAACCACAGAATGCTTTTTAATATATCTTCAAGATTACAATCACAGAAGTACCAACTTCTAAAATTCTCTAGCACCAACTGGAAAGAGGCACCAACCCCCTGTTTACAGGCTTCAACCTGAAGGAAGAAATTTTGTAAATTCTCCAGCTCCAACTAGAAGGAGGCTCCAACCTGAAGGAAGCTACAACTCCATGTATCCTCTAGCTCAAACCCCCTAGTTTACAGGCTCCAACCTGAAGGAATATATGACTCCATGTATTCTCCATGTTAGGGCCCTATAATCATAGGTGATTTGATTCTTCAGCTATCTATTTGGCATTGATCTCATGATGAAGACACTTGGCTTGTTGGTCGCAATTGATTTCTCTTATCCATCCCTCCTTTTCGCTTGATCCTTCATCACCCTGTTGCACCCTCCATTTCTTCATCCCTCCGCCAATTTTGTCCCTGCATCAATAAACAAGCTTAGGCTAAAAAACAATAAGTTAATTTAATTAGGTTAGTAGTAATATTAAGTGTAGTTAGATTAGTAAAACTAGGTTAGAGATGTTAATAATAAATTAATTACTAATTAATTAACACCTATGTTTGTAACTAATTAACAATAATTAATTAAATAATTAAACTAAAAAAACAAAACCTAAAAAAATAAAACAATTTAAAAAATTAAAACAAATAAAAAGTGCATAAAAAATAAAACACAAAAAATACTATAAAAAACAAAAATTAAAACGAATAAAAAAAAACACAAAACAAACTAACAAAAAAAATTAAAAATTAAAACAAAAAAAATAAAAACCAAAAAATTATCCTAAGTTTAAAACCTACCCTTTTCCATATTCAGGACCCCCCCCCTTACGTCACTCAAGCAAGGGGGGTCTGAAAAGTGAAACCACCATGGCCACTTGTCACCTCCAAGGGATTTTGGGCCCCCCCCCCACCCTAATACCACTTACCACCCTAGCGGGGTCCGGAATCCACTCCCCCCCCTCTGAAAACAACTCCTAAAATTGTTTTGACTAGTCATCTTCCGAGGTGGATTTTGGGAAAACAAGGCCTCATTTGAAAACCCGAGAGAGTTTTTTCTCCGCAACGGGATGAAATTGAAAACCTCTCTCATTTGTTTCATAGGTATCAGGAATTGGGATAATCAAATCCATCTCTGAGCACTATTTTCCAGGCTTCCATCTTTCCTGTTTTTGTCATGTTTTTGCGGTAGATGTTTTGGAAAGATGAAGATGAATTTGGAAAAACAAAGTGAGGTTTTTACTCAAGACGGACTCATATACAATAACCTATTTCAGTTTTCTAACATATCTCATATTTTGGGAGAGAAAATCATCTGAGTTAAAACCTATTTTCAACAGTCTGACCCTTTTTTCATGGAAGACAGTTCAGAACTTTGAGAAAATTGTTTCTATTTTTGGCCAGGTTGTTGAATTTGACCTCCTGATCCCGGGGGAGAATTTTTATATACAAAGAGTATTGGTTAGTGTGGAATTTGAAAATTAGAAGTGAAGACATATCACCAACTAACCCCAACTAATTAAGCTCCAGAAATCCAAGTAGATCTGCATGATCTCTATATCTTTGTGATCCGAAATCAAATTGGTTTAGATTTTCCTAAATTTAATCCCACTCATTAATGTTAGAATTGATTGTAAACAACTTATAAATACTTTTTATTACGAAGTATTAAGGGTTGATCTGTTGGTATCTTTTTGAAGGATGGAACTAGTATTGTAGTAGAGCTCATAGAGCCTCCTTTCTTTTAAAACTTCAGTAATACAGTTGAGGCATTTACATGATTCTTGTGTCATTTATGTTGGTGAAGTGCATCTGCCTTTGCTTATGTTTCTCCTTTATCTGTTATAATTTTATGTGTTTCCAATTTGAATTATTCAATAGAATACTGAAGCACAAAATTTGTTTTGATGTGCACTTTGTTCCTGGCTTTGGATATTCTCAATGTTTTTTGCTTGAGGGTTAGTTCCAGAATTCTTAATTGCTCTGGTATAATCCAATCCCCTCACCTTTCTTTTCAAATCACTCATCAATGTTAAGAATCCAACATAGGTGTATATCCTTCCTTGTTATGTTTTATGTAGAATGTTCCTTGATTGAACACAGATTCTTTGACTCTATTTTCCCAATGGCCCTTTTTCCCCTATTCCAACCAAAAAATTCAAAACACACAAAAAACCTTTTACTATCATAACTAGCCTAACATTATAAACTTAAAAAAAGTTAAATCACATAGAGAGATCCCTCTCTGAGTCTTGGAGGGCTATACCCTTAGCTCCAAAGTGGTTTTGTAGTTACCTCTACCCATTTATTCTTTAGCCTGAGAAATTACAGAGCGTTAACATAGTGGTGACCATACTCGGGATGTTCCTCAGAAAAGCATATCAAGTTCCAGATCTGATTACTGATGGTGGATAGTGATCAAACACAAGAAGGTTGAATCATCCACCTGGTGACTCCAATCAACTCCAATCAGTTTCAAAGACTCCACTGGAGGAAGAACATGAAACATGACAAGACAATCTAAAAAGATCAGGTATGCAAGTTGGAATTTTATCCAAGACATAATAGGTTCTATTTTTAATTATTTCTTCTCTTTTTATGATCCCAGCCAAGATCATATTACTGAAACTTATGTTGATCAAATTCAACCTGATGAGCCTCAAGAGATCAAGCCTAGTTTTACAGTCCTTGTACATACTCCTACACCTATAAATATTCCAGATAGATACAAGCCCCTTTTCTTACCTCCTATACTCCATGATTTCCCTGCAAATTATTACAAATATCTTCCCAGGTTTGACGGAGAATATGGTAACATCACTGCTGAGAAACACATTCAAGGTTTTGAGAATTTTCTTGATCTTTTTTAGGTTGAGGAAAATGATGTCTGCATTAGACTTTTTTCTCTCTCTTTGCAAGATAGAGCTAAGGAATGTTTCAAAAGTTTGTCAGCTGCAAGCATATCCAATTTTCATCAATTTGTAGAAGTCTTACTTGGTAAATGGGAGATCAAAAGAATTTTTTTTCTCATTTTAGAAGAATATGATCATTTGAAAAGACATCCAAGAGAAACAGTGCAACGCTTTTCATCCAGATTCAATCAAGTTTACAATTCAATGCCTGTTGATATAAAACCTCCTCCTGGTTTATCTCTCTTACACTACCCATATGCCTTTGATTCAGAGATGGAATTTCAATTGAGAGAAAGGAACACTACTACACTCAAGGAGATGCAGGATAGTGCAATTAGTGTGGAAACTAATTTGTTGATCAAAAGGTCAAAGATCAAGGCAGAAGAAAGGAAGAAAATAGAAACAGAGCATCTTAAATCTTCAGAAGAAAAATGAGACATTTTGACCAGCACAATAAAAGAAATGATGCATAAAGTTATCATGAGAAATGAACTTGTTGTCCAAAAGCATCATGTTCCATTGGTTACAGAGAAATAAAGAGTCATTGTTCCCAAGAATTTTGCAACTCACCCTTGGTATCATAGATCAGAAAATCATTATTTTATGTATTCAATCCACAACATGGTAAATGTTGAAATTCAAAATCAGCCTGCAGAGGAGCAATCAACTGATCTGATGTGTATGATTGATGAATTTTCTTACCTGGATGATCTACCCAAGTATGATGAGTATGATTATTATTATGTGTTTGAAATAGATGCTGACAGTTCAAAGAATCCAGTGGCATGATTTTGGGAGAAAGAATCTCAGTTACATCTCAAATATGACAATCAGTATGTGCATATTAACTATGACAACAATGAGGAAAAGGAAGAAAATCTCAGAGTAAGTGGAAATGCTTTTCCCTTATGTTTTTCTTCATTTCAATTTCTGAGAGAAAATTGTAAACAAGTTGTCAGTAGTAGGGATGGAGAATGTTCTAATGAATCAGTTGAATATGTCATTGATGGTATGGAAGTTGTTCTAGACCCAGAATTTCAGCCCTTGAGCTACATTGATTTTCAAATTCCAGATGAAAGCTTGGAGCCTGAAACAGAATATGAGTTAATCCAAAATAATTTTGTACCATTAAGCTTTAATTCATTTCAGTTTTTAAAGAATAATCTTGATCATGTCCTAAATAATAAGCACATAGAAAACTATGAAGTGTCATTGGAACCAATTCAACAGTCATCTTAGTTTTGACAGGATCCAATAGCTCATGTGTTGGATGATATATGTAGTCAAAGTCTTGTTCCATTGGCCAACTATGAGCTTAAAATAAGTTATGATATAGACCTAATTAGGCAGCTAGCTTCATGGTCTTGTTCAACATGAGTCTCATTTCAAAGTTCGGCAAAAAATTTGCAGTCGTATCAGGAACTATATAATGATGTAAAAAGCATATGTGCCATACCCAATTATGAACATAAATTTGCTGAAATTCAAGAAATAGGCCGTGTATTTCCTGATCCGATAGCATGCTACATGGAAGATTTTTTCAGCATAAATAAGCAATCATGTTTTCAGCAGTGGCCATTACACTTTGCAATTTTGATTCTGTGGACAAAAGGTCAAGTTGTCGTTTTTATTGTGCTAACAAGCAGTCAAGCGGTCCATTTGTTTCAGCAGCTACGTGACTGGCTTCATTGGCATTTTTGTATTATTTGATTCAGCATGATTTTCAGCAGTGTAGGGTAGGTAGTAGTGTGCAAATAATCTCAGCTCTTTGAGCATCCATTTCAACAATTTTTTCAATCTCACTTTCAAATTGCAGTACAGTTTCCAGTTTAGCGTGCATTTCAAATTTCAGTCTTCAGTGTGATTTGGTTTCAGTTGAAAGATCAGACCATGTATAGGTTGCAGAATAAATTTTTGGGATCAGCCCAACAGATATAGCATTGGTATGTGTGTTCATATTTATGTGGTTCTTGTCACCTCTTGAAAGAGTTGTCATCCCCAGGTGGAGCCTATATAAGGGTCCTATAATCATAAGTGATTTGATTCTTCAGCTATCTATTTGGCATTGATCTCATGATGAAGACACTTGTCTTCCTGGTCTCAATTGATTTTGCTTCTCCCTCCCTCCTTTTCGCTTGATCCTTCATCACCGTGTTGCACCCTCCATTTCTTCATCCCTCCGCCAATTTTGTCCCTGCATGAATAAACAAGCTTAGGATAAAAAACAATAAGTTAATTTAATTAGGTTAGTAGTAATATTAAGTGTAGTTAGATTAGTAAAACTAGGTTAGATTTGTTAATAATAAATTAACACCTATGTTTATAACTAATTAACAATAATGAATTAAATAATTAAACTAAAAAAACAAAACCTAAAAAAAAACAATTTAAAAAATTAAAACAAATAAAAATCGCATATAAAATAAAACACATAAAATACAATAAAAAACAAAAATTAAAACGAATAAAACAAAACATAAAACAAATAAAAAAACAAATCAAATAAAAACCAAAATTTTATCCTAAGTTTAAAACCTACCCTTTTCCATATTTTAGACCCCCTCCCCTACGTCACTCAACCAAGGGGGGCCCGAAAAGTGAAACCACCATGGTCACTTGTCAACTACATGGGATTTATAACCCCCACCCCCTAATACCACTCACCACCCTAGGGGGGTACGAAATCCACTCTCCCCCCTCCGAAAACCACTCCCAAAACTGTTTTGACTAATCATCTTCCGAGGTGGATTCCGGGAAAAATAGGGATAATTTTGAAAAACCGAGAGAGGTTTTTCTCCAAAATAGGCTTAACTTCAATAAAATATCTCATTTTTTTCACAGGTATCAGGACTTGGGATAATCGAGGCCATCTTGGAGCACTATTTATGTTTTTGTGGTAGATGTTTTGGAAAGATGGAGATGAATTTGGAAAAACCAAGAGAGGTTTTTACTAAAGACAGGCTCATATACAATAACATCTTTCATTTTTCTCACATATGTCATATTTTGGGATATAAAAACATATGATTTAACCTCTATTTTCAACCTTCAAGCCCTTTTTTCATGGCAGACAGTTCAAAACTTTGAGAAAATTGTTTCTGTTTTTTGTCATGTTGTTGAATTCGACCTCCTGATCCCGGGGGAGAATTTTTATATACAAAGAGTGTTGGATAGTGTGGAATTTGAAAATCAAAAGTGAAGACATATCGCCAACGAACCCCAGCTAATCAAGCTCTATAAATCCAAGAAGATATGCATGATCTCTATATCTTTGTGATCCGAAATAAAATTGGTTAAGATTTTCCTATATTTAATCCTACTCATTAATGTCAGAATTGATTGTAAACAACTTATAAATACTTCTGATTACGGAGTATTAAGGATTGATCAGTTGGGATATTTTTGAAGGATGGAACTAATATTGTAGTAGAGCTCACAGAGCCTCCTTTCTTTTAAAACTTCAGTAACACAATTGAGGAATTTACAGGATTCTTGTGTCATTTATGTTGGTGAAGTACATCTGCCTTTTTTTATGTTTCTCCTTTCTTTGTTATAATTTTATGTGTCTCCAATCTGAATTATTCAATAGAATACTGAAGGACAAAATTTGTTTTGATGTGCACTATGTTCCTGGCTTTGGATAATATCAATGTTTTATGCTTGAGGGTTAGTTCCAGAATTATTAATTGCTCTGGTATAATCTGATCCCCTCACCTTTATTTTCAAATCACTCATCAATCTTAATAATCCAACATAGGTGGCTATCATGCCTTGTTATGTTTTCTATAGAACCTGCCTTGATTGAAGACATAATCTTTGACTCCATTTTCCCAATGGCCCTTTTTCCCTTGTTCCAACCAAAAAATTCAAAACACACAAAAAACATGTACTATCATAACTAGCCTAACATTATAAACTTTAAAAAATCTCAATCATACAGAGAGATCCCTCTCTGAGTCTTGGAGGGATATATCCTTTGCTCCAAAGTGGTTTTTTAGTTACCTCTGCCCATTTATTCTTCAACCTGAGAAATTACAGAGCGTTAACACTCCAGCACCAACTCAAATGAGTCTCCAACCCCCTATTTTATAGGCTCCAATATAAAGGAAGCTATGACTCCCTATATTCTCTAGCACCAACTAGAAGGAGGATCCAACCCCCTTTCCTTTCCCTTCCTTCCTCCCTAAAATATAAATGGAGACTCAACCACTCATTGTTATTGTCACTGATGTTGATACATCATCATCAAAACTGATACATCATCATCAAAATGGATACATCATCATCATGAAAACTAGATCCACCTTAACTGATACATAATCATCATAAAAACTAGATCCACCATAATTGATACATCATCATCATCAAAAAAATATCGACCACAATTGATACATCAACACCATAAAAGATATATCAACATCATCAACCCGATTCCTCTTAAAAACTGGGTCCACATAAAGATCCTAGGTCCACATATAAACCCCAACATCACTTCTTAAATTTGTTTCAAACACTTGTTTGGGAGTAGTTTTTGGATTAGTCACAAACCTTAATTTCAACAAGTATAACTTTGTACCTATAATTAATCAAGTTCTTGAAATTGTACCCAATCATCTTTGATATCTTCTCTGAAATTTCTCCAAGTTTCTCTTCTTGATACGCCACTAAAAAGGATATATAGTGAAAATGGCAAACCTTCTTGAATTTTGGCCCCCTATCTTCCACAGATTGTATATCTAAAAGTGAAACGACACAGAAGATTAAATTTTTTCCATATGTACCTTGATATTTCTTCTCAACACCCTCCAAGTTTCTCTATCTGAATCACTTTATAAAAAAAATTAGAGCAAAAATGATAAGATGACCTTTAAAAAACATACCTTAGAACACATCATCACAAGACTTCATCTTCCCTTGGAATGTCGCCCTTCTTCACTTCATCTTCCCTCTGAAATTCACTGCCAATATTGTGCTAAGAGACCAAAAGATTGAATGATGAAAATGAAAGGTTCTTAACGTGTATTTATACTTTTCCAAATACCTCCTTTACTTGACCATACTTTGGGGCTTTCATATTTAATTAGAGGGCATAACCTCTCAACCATGAGGAACCACATGGCGTGCCACCTACCATTGGAGACATCTTGATGAGGATTATCAATCAATGGATGTTTTGCATGCATTTTCAATGTCCTTCATACGATTTTTCTTCAATCAATTTTTGGCTTCATGAACACACCTCTTGGGCTTCTTAACCATTGTTACACGTCAAAATTCCTCACTTCGATAATGTCTCATTATCATTGTTGCAAGTGTCTCTTTTTTTCCACAAGTGCCACAAAAGTCATATTTTCATCCCGCATGTGTCGCATTGTGGATGACATCATAAGAACACTTGGTACATCCTCTAAGACTTGTTATAAGAGGGAAACATGACATTTGGCAACGCTTACAAACTTTTTACCTTAAAGAATGATCATCCTAAACGAATTTTTGGACATCAGTGCTCCCTTGCCCACATGCAGGGAGTGCTAGCACTCCTTGTCCTCTTAGAAGGGAACATTATAGTGCTATGTTGCAAGCTTTAGGGGATCGTCGATCTATTGAGAGAATCTTGGGGAAGAATCCCCCTTATCTCTAAGGAAAGCTAAGAAGCATCTGAGTTAGTTTGGCTCGAATCCAATTTAAAGGCTAGATCTAAGGGAAATCCCACAATTGATGGAGTCATATCCTCAACTTATTCCAAGAATAGCTAAGGTAGTTGAGCCTATCAAAGCCTACATAAAGAGGCATTCTCATGGTGAAAAGGAGGAATATTAGTGAAAGGTATTTTCATTCTGATTGTGGATCTTTTGAGCAAGGGGTTGGACAAGGAGGACTTGGTGAGGTTGTTGCATCTGCATCTACATATTGTAAGCACCTTGTTATGTTCTCATTAATATATATGCTAGGCATGTTTCCTTCAAGTTTGTGTATGTTTGCACGGGCTTGTCTCTTCTTGATAAATCTAGTTTGAACTAATCTTGGTAGAATAGGAAGAATGCATTGTATTTGTTGTCTATTGAATTGTAGGACTCAGTAAAGGGATTGAAGATCAAGTTCAACCTGGACCGAGAAAGGGAAAACTTCAAAAAAACATACATCATGCTTTCTTCCTCTTTTCCTTTGACTAGTTTAGATACATTTAAAGGAATGTCAGTGTTTAATGTTTTCATTTTTCTATCTTGGTCATAGGGGTCTAATATCCAAGAGGACATTCACCTATCCGCGGGGGAATTTTCCTACAACAACCACTTAACCACTTAGACATATTTTTAGGGATTCTTGTTACTTCTTCAAATAATATCCCCATGAGGGCCATGCTTAAAGCTACGCCATAAGGGGACCACTTTGGAGACTTATTCAAATACACCCAACACTTATAGATGTTTCCAAACTTGTTTCGGGGCTTCTTCTAGGGTTGACATCAATGACAACCAATTTTCCAATAACAAGTGGACTTATCATGTCCCTATTTCTTACAATATTTTCAAAACTTATGAAAATAAGAAGAAAAAGAAGAGTATGAGGGTGTTATAGAAGGAGGGGATGCATGTTTTGAACTTGTATATCTTGACAACATCGTAGAAGTCTATGTTTTTCTAAGAATTTCTCTTCAACCAGTTGTTCTTGATTGTATGCAGCATTAGTGGAAATTTCCATGTACTTCAATTCTCATTATAAATGCTCTTGCAAGACGCTTTTAAATTTAAGAACATTTTTTTCACTTGAATCAGAAAATCCGACAAGGAAACATAGGTGA
Source organism: Picea engelmannii (assembly GCA_009831015.1). Classification (NCBI taxonomy): domain Eukaryota; kingdom Viridiplantae; phylum Streptophyta; class Pinopsida; order Pinales; family Pinaceae; genus Picea; species Picea engelmannii. The sequence continues at coordinate 810,132 of ML781750.1, read as the reverse complement.
TTGAACAATTTAATATACTCTTGTATAGACATATTAAAACCATGATGTAGGCAGAGCCATTTGAAATTCATATCATGTTTGTAATTTGATGGATATAATATGATGCTCAAGAATTCTATCAGTCCCATCCATGTGGTAACTAGATCTTGAGTTGTGTCTAGGTCTGTAATCAAGAGTTTGGAAATTCGGGTAATCTTTAATTTGGAAACTGGCACCTTCTCATCATCGGGGACTTAGTTGTAATTGAACTAGAAATTCATGTCAAGGATTCAATTCTCAAGTTGTTATGGATTTTGGGATCCTTCATGAATTGGGACTTCACACTTGGATTGTCGAGAAGGTGACTAACTAATGGAGATATCAATAACTTTTAAAGCTAACGTGGTAGTGATGTTGGCCAATTTTTTCATCCTTTCTGCAAACTTCATTTTTTTTCATGGCTCATGTGGTCATCGTCCTAGATGTAGAGTAAAAATAAACCCAATATTATGAGTCAGTGTGACACATATTTGAGTGAAATTCTATCAATTGAGCACGAATTTTGTCAATGGAGTTTAAATACTAAGTATGATAGTCTTCAAAGGCCACAAAAAGTTCGAATTAAGGTTGTACGATTCACTTCAAGAACAAAGGTGGTCGTATAGCCATAAGGATTTTTCTTAGCATCTAGGAATACCATACATTGATTGCATGGTCCTATTTTTCATTCAAGCACCAAATGTTCTCTTGTACGATGGTCATATATATGCAAGAACGTAAATTGATGGTTGAATGGGACTATACGGCCACAAATTATGTCAAATTGGATTGTATGGTTGCTATTTTGGTTAAATAGGACACTATATGACCACAAATTCACTAATAAAGAGAAATATGTATGTTTTATGATGGAAATTTAGCTAAGAACAATTAAATCATACATTCTATGACCATTAATTTGACTTGTATAGTTGTTGTACGACCAAAATGAGAGATTGAACCTGGATTTGATGCAGGAAAAATGACTCCAATGTTGAGTTGAATCAACAATTAAGACAAATTAAGAATGATGTACCCATATCCAAGGTTGGATTGGAAATGATCTAATACCAATGATCTGGGAAAATACCACTCAAGAAGAGTTCAACAATAGAGGTGCAAAATAAAAATCTTTGACTATATTTTGTTAATAAAAAACCAAGATTATATAGCTATACATCAATAAAAATGAATTCAACCAATATGTAGACAATCTTCTAAAAAATATAAACTAAACATAGTAATAGAGATGTGACTTCAACCACTATGGAGACAAGCTCCTAGAAACTAGAAATTGAACATAATAATAGAGATAGTTGGAGAGATTCTCTCAACTACTCCATGAGACTAGGAAACTAATATATATCGAAAATAATAGTATAAATAATACACACAATAACAAGAAGGTTCATACCAAATAATTCCTAAATATTAAGATCCCTATCATCCCTCTTGCTCTTATTGATTGGATTTCTACTTCTTCTAACTAATGGTGTAGGATGAGTCTTCAAGATGACTATATTGCTATAATATGCCATAATAAGGATGAGGATGAGGTACTACTAGGATACCATATTCATGTATTTTTTATATTTCTTCTAATGAGCAAGCCAACTTTGTCATGTATTTCACCTTCACAAAAGTGGTCTTTCTGGTCATGGGTTTTTCCCCCCTGCCATAAAAACCTAGGCATTCATGATTGACCATGGGTGCAACTACAATGGATCTTAGGATGCCTTATCTTCTATTTCCAAGTGATTTTCCAGCATATCACACATGTCTTAATAGTTTGTAACTAATGCCTCTAGTATGGTTTTCAAATTCACCAATATTCTCTTGGGAAATGTCTACGGAAGGTGAGCTTACTAGATTTGTCTCAGTCATGGAAATTGAATGTGGTATTTCTTCCTAGTTCTCTTGGACAACTACTTCTAGCTTTTCCAATTCCTCCTTCTTCTCTTCCAACTCTTGTTGTAGATAACCCATCATTTAAGTGAGCGTATCTTATTTCCATATGTTCATTTCAATGACCTTCTCTCCCAACTATACAAGATGGAACCTATTATTTTCCCAATATGAATTAACCATAGTGAGAGAGTCTTGGTGATCACCAAATTTCTTCTTTAGCAATAGAAACAATTTGGCATAGGTCTCAAGGTTATTCTCCATCTCTCTCATACTATGGTTGAACATATATACCTATTCCTTCAAGTTTTGGTTATCTTCTTAACATTGAGCATTCATGTCCCTTAAGTCTCCCAACCTCTCTATATTTCCTTTACCCATGTTGAGTTTTCTTTCTCTTTAAATTACTAGCATTTGCGTCACAATTAGTGATTTAACTAATCTAATACCATAATATCCATAAATGAATGACTTATAGCCCACTCGCTTCACCAACATAAATATTGTGTGGAATAAATTTTGATATTTGTTCTCAGCCTTATATAGAGGTTTTGGTCCTCAAAATGGTATGTTATTGGGTGTAACCTGCACACATGAAACTGCTAACAACACAATAGCTATCATGCTAATAAAAAAATCAAGACCCTATAAATACTTTGTCCCTCATAACTCTATATAACTTTCTTTGGAAAGGTAGTGGCCAAGTAAGGATATGGATTCACTAGTATTTTACTCCATTCAAGTTGTATGATTCCAAGTGCTCTACTTTCAAAATTGATCTCTATGGATTATGAGTTCAATGAAATTATGAGTGCATCTTCCCTGCTCCTTATTCTTTAATGGCATGTAAGAATGGGTTTGTCGGTTGACTTTGTAAGGATTACTAGGCTTATCTTCTTAGTGTAACTATGAAAATTCAATACCAATGTCCATCAACACTCTCCAATGGTTTATATTTGTCTTCTTATCACTTGATATTCCTCTCAATCATATGAAAGAAGGGTTATGGTTATTGCTCAATTTTCATAATGAGCACTTCTCCTTGAATAAAGTACTATCCAACACTTCATTGAGTGCTTTCTAGTTCAAATGTTGACTAAGTTGTATAGAAACTTTTATCTATCAAGTGTGCATACACATCAAAATACAAACTCCATTATGCATTCAAACTACCATATATTCCCATGCATATAATTACTCTAGCAACCAAGAAATGCAACTTGATCTTTAGTTCCTTGGAAAGGGAATAATGTTCCACTACTAACAATAGTTGTACATTTTCCTACCAACATTTAATGTAATATATATAAATATTGCTCGAGCGGAGATGGTATCAACCCAACATTAGATAAGATATATTTCTCCATCATTGATCAAAAAGAGGGATGACAATTCTTGTTCATGCTTCATGTGCTTTGTTTCCAAGTTTATATGATGATTTTCTCTTCCTTTTGTATGTTCATTCTAGCTACCAAAAGGATGTGCACAATACCAAATCATTTTATTTTGTCGAAACAATGGGAATTATTGACAACTCATCTTAAACGAAGTCAACTTTCCTTCAACAAGTCAAATAGATCTATCTGACTTTAGTTCGGCTAGGAATACTCATATCATTTTCTTCCCCTCTCAATTTTTTTTAATGCAATAAATTGAAGGGCCCCAAATAACAACTAGTTGATGAATAAGGCACCCATAAAAGTTGTGTATCGCCTATTGGAAGCAACATACACCTCACTAGATAATAAATCTTCCAAGAAAGAGTTAAATCTCCCAGGCTAATGTACAATTGACCAAGGAAGAAGGAATTCAACCCAACAAGTATCAAATGGACCAGGTAGAGTGGAATCAACTCAAGGAAGAAGGAATCATAGCCTGGGAGGAGAGATAAATTCACTAACATCAATAATGAAACCAAATTATCAACACCCTAAGGAAATACAAGGGCTCTAGAATAGTATCCATTGATTTTCAATTCAACAAGAAAATGGACATTGGGTAATTTAGAGTTGTTGGATTTCATAGATTAATAAATAAAGATTTTTTGAATGATGCTAACAGAAATACAATAAATAATTCTTCATTGTATCCATGAATTCAACTATAGAGGACACATTGAGAATAGCTAAATAGAAATAACTCATACACAATATTTAATATATAATTAAACACATCCCAAAGAAAAATCCATCACACAGTGATAAAATCACATGCATAATGGACACAAAGATTTGACCCTGGAAACTCAAATGGGAAAACCATCTTCGAATGGGTGCTCAACCTATTTTAGCAATCTATGGTTACAATGATTTCATGGCTCTCTATCCATCCTCATCTCCTTGGCCAAAAAAATACATGGCCTTGAGAATGAAAGTAAAGGAAGAAATGGGGAGAGATGGGGAAATGGGAAGGCCAAAGGGTCTGACCTTTCATTTTCCAATCCTTAGTATTTTCTCTCCTATTTTATTTTTTTCATTTTTTTCTTTGTTTTTCTCTCATTTTTTTAATTCCACTTTTACATTTACATTGGATTTCATAGTTTATTTAACCTTCATTAATTGCCTAATTTCACTTGCAATTACTTAGTATTACAACCATTCATTGGTTCCTATCAAGAGGCTAGGATTTGTAGGGACTTAAGGATCCATTTTGGCTTAATATTTCACGGCACTAACTAAGGAGGGTATATTGTACCCTTAGCATTCTACCCAATTACCTAGTACATAAGAGTGATATCCCCAAGTCTTGTTCTCAATGTACTATAGAAAAAGGATGGTTGCAAGTTTATATAAGGCTACTTCCAAGTGTGCATAAAGGGGCTCCAATATAGCCTAAGGTACATGGAATAAAATTTCATATAGAGGTTTTATCTAATGAAGTACTACTAGAAGGGGTTTCAACAAAGTTTGCAAGGGTGTCCAACCAGGTGACACAACTTGTATTTGTACGTGCCCTGAGCACAATTTTATCCATCAAATGACAAATCTAAATGTTACTTATAAATTTTGTAACACATCTCTTGCCTAAAAAAAATCTACTAAATTTTGGAGACATGTTGGCTTAGGAAAGAGTTATGATACCACTTGTAGTGTTCCTTAACCCTTGGACTTGAAACATAAACTAGGTATACAAAGATTATAAATGAAAATTTAAACTAGATACAAGAGACAAACAAGATGAAATATGTAAAATATACCCTTGTTAATCAAAAGAGTGAAAGCAATGCTCAATTGCCTCTTAAGGTGGGGTGACCTTTCACTGAGCATAGCTCCAAATACAAAAATACTTGACAACACATTCCATGGCCTCCTAGATATTTAAATATATTCTCAATAGGAAAAACCTAACTACGTGTGGTTCCATCATTAATGAGTACCAACTACCTAGTGACATACCTTAGTTAATAAAGAGGACCATTTTACATTAAATAAGAATCCACTACTATTTAAAGGTCATTTTTCAAAGAGGAGAGAAACATACATCAATTGACTAATTCCTAGGTAGCCTAAAGTAGGGATTTTATTGTAGGACACTAACAATACTCAAATGATCTTAGATGATGATATATGATTAGTAGTCTCTCATTACTCAGTTTTGTTCATATTGTATAACAATACATGATTTTGCAGCACAACCTTATAGAGTTCTCGATTCAAAATCCAACTCAAGACTTAATGAGTGCCATCAATAGAAATTCACTATTCCAATTTTGGATATTGTAGATTCAACATATTGTTCCCCTATCACATGATTGTCTCATATTTGAGGAATTATATAACAAAAATCATCATTTCCAGTGGCCAACTCCTATTGGAACTGTCTCTTGGCACTTTCTTTGCACCACATATAGACTTGAGTGTTGATCCAAAGATTCTTTGGGACAAAGAAAACATTAGAGAGAGAGAGAGAAATGTGTTTGTGTTAAGCCCAAATTAAGTACTTGGCGAGGGAGCAATGTCCACCCTTGTTTCGAGCTTATAGTTTGAATGTATTGTACTAAATGTGCTAGTGATTTATTGGTATCATGCTTGAACACACTGACATGTAATGAAATTCAATGTGCAATAATGTATTCTTGAATTAGTGTGTTGGATTCAAGGTTGGCATTTGGACACAAGTAGTGTAAATTGTAAAGAAGTGAACTATTTATACATGAATGCATAAGTAGAAGGAAATCAGGTGAGATATTTGTATCTACTTATCTTTATCAAGTTGTAATGAAAAAATCTTTATCGAATATTTGAAAATCACACACATCTAAGTGTTGTGTAATTTATTTCATGTCTCATTACATAGAACACCAATGAGAATAGAATAACTAATTGATTTGATTATTTAATGTTGTTTTCCTTCATCTCACAAATATGGATTGATTGATAGTTTATTTTTTGCAGTCAACATTAGTAAGCACTTTGGTAAGTGAATACCATATCTAGTAATTATATATATAAGTAGGTGTGATAGTATGTCCTTTGGTATCCACTACTTTCCCTTAGCCTTAGCATAGATTCTCATAATCAATTATTTTCTCTCTTCTATAACCTCCTCCCTGGTTCTCTATCACTCCTCATTTCTCTCATCCTTTCTTCACACCCCTTGTGGTTTTTTATTTCTAAATCATCAATTCTGTTTTTCTTTTCCTTCTATCTCATTATGTCTTATGTTAGGGACCTAACCCCTCACGTAGGTAGAATAATATATTATGATGTAATAAAGGTCAATATTAATAAGGCTTAGAACTAAGGAAGAATAAGTCGAATGTAAGAAGAACTAATAGAAGCTTATGCTTCTAGAAGGATCTTCCTATAGATGGTTCTTTTGATAGACATATTTAGTATAAATAGGAGTCAAGGGTATGAGAACCCTAGCTTTGGATATTATTTTAATAGATATCTGCTCGACTAGAGGTTTCCCCCTCGAAGAGGCAAGTGAACATTGCTCTCATTAATCAAATTACTCTTCCTAGTGTTATTCTGGTATCATTTCGGTATTATTGTGGTGTTGTTCTGGTTATATTGTTGTTCATCTACAATTTTTAGCATTTTATTTATGTTCTGCATACTTTTTATATCTGGAATAATAAAAGTGGTATCAAAGCACTTTCCTCGACAAAAAATTGTGGGTTAATTTTTTTCAGGGTAGAGACATATTCCGACGTCTTTAAGCTACAGAGAACTGTCGTTACACGCATAAACCTATGGTCATGGATTCATATATGTAGTAAATACAAGTGGTACTTAAGTGCACATATGTTGGCCACCCTTGTAACCCATGTTGGTACCCCTTCGAGTGGTAGCACATCAAACAGCACCTGTATACGGATTGGCCTAGATTTCTTGAAGCCCTCTTTAGATAAACTGATCAGTCGGCTGACTGTTATAGTGTCACCGAGAACAGTACTCAAGAATATACTCTCTATTACCTGGGTAGTTGGGTAGTATGGCTAAGGGCACGGTCTAGCCTCCTTAGTTTGTACCCTGAGATATTGCGTCGAGTACTATTGTTGGACCAAACAAGTATATCAGAGGGTTATAGCACAGGGAAAACCCTTGTCTGTAGAACCCTTGAATACCTAACCTTTGGGGATGGAAAAAAAAAAAAAAAAAAAACAAGATCTATTGCCGTGCAACTGTGTCTCCTGCATTCGAGTTGCCAAATAACTACACATTTCTTCCTAATTAAGAATTTGGAATTTCATCATGGCAGTATTCTTCAGACCGAAGTATAACTCCACAGGTGTAGTAAAAAAAAATTATGGATTTTGTTGCACCATTATTTGAGAACTATTCCATTGGATTTATCTCTTCTCCCTTATCACATTCATACCTATCATTTTTCAGCAAAATTTTTGACCCCACCTACCCCTTTTCGGTTCCCTCGTCATCATGGCCCATATTCGTAGCCAAGACTTGGAATCTCACTTCAATACCTTGCAATCTAATTTCATAGAGACCCAACAAGAAGTGAGACAACTCAGTGCCAATATTGCCACCATCAATAAAAACATGCATTCCTCCATCGTCGCCTCAATCGAGGAACTCAAAGAAGACCTCAAACAAGACATTACTACCCAGCTTGAATCTATCACTTCGATGATCTGCACCAAGTTGCATATCCCTGCAGATCCCCCTTTATTTGACCCACCTTTACATACCGAAGTTGAAACTTCCTCTCATTCCCATAACTTTCATCCTCGTCACTTTTAGCGTGACCTATGCCTTTCACATGTGGATGTGACCAAATTTGATGGCTCGGATCCCACTGGTTGGGTAACTCAAATGGAACATTATTTCTCTTTGTACGACATTACAAGTGATTTGGCCAAACTCTGGTATGGTGTTCTCCATCTAGATCAAGAACGTTGGAAATGGTGGCAATGGAGAAAAACTACCCATCAAGGGTATGTTTCTTGGACACACTTTGTGGCATAGCTTTATGAACGCTTTGACACTGACACCAACCATTTAGGTCGTTTGACAAAGTTGAAACAATCTAGAATAGTGAAATACTTTATAGCTTCTTTTGAGCGACTGGATTTTCGTACATAGGGACTTTCTCATGCTTTTTTCTGAGAATGTTTTATCAGTGGCCTCAAGGATGAGATTCATTCCCATGTCATCATGGCTCAGCCTCAGAGTTGGGTGGAGGCTACTAAAAGAGCTAAGGAAGCACAATAGGTTGTCTCTTCTCAAAAACGGAAACCCTCCTTTATTCCTCGCACTGAACCAGTAAATCCCACTCCTCCTTCTACTCCACTAAAGATCCAAAAATTGACCAGGGATGAAATGGATGAACACCACCTCAAAGGCCTTTGTTATAATTGCGATGACAAATATTTTCCGTGACACAAGTGTAAGGAACAAAATATTTGTATGGCCATCTCAGAGGATGTTTCAGAAGAGGATGTTGAAGCTCCCCTTATGTCTGTGTCACATGAACCAAATGACATAACCCCTCCCTCAGACCCTCCTAAAGTAGAACCGGTCATTTCCCTAAATGCTCTCACTGGCTTCTCTGCTCCCCAAACCCTCAAGCTAATTGGTTACATCAAGCATAGGAAGGTCATCATTCTTGTTGATAGTGGAAGCACCCATAATTTTATTCATCATTGCATTGCCCAAGAAACTCATTGCTATATCCATGCAGTCAATAATTTCCAAATCATGATTGCCAATGGCGGCTCCATGAAATGTGGAGGGAGTTGTGAAAATGTGCGTCTCCAAATTGGTGACTACCACCTGAAATCTCATATGTTTGCTATCGACATGGGTGGTTGTGACATTGTGTTGGGTGCAGACTGGCTAAGGACTTTGATTCCCATTCTCATGGATTTTAAGGAATTAACCATGCAATTCGACCAAGAGGGCCAACAATATAAGTTCCAAGGCATCACCGTTGGTTCCTCTGATATCATTAGTTCCCATCGCATGGAAAATCTGCTCAAAAAAGGTCATTCTGGAGTTATTTCCCAACTCCATGCCATACAAGCAACTGAGACACCCTTTGCATCGCAGGACCTCCAATCCATCCTCTCTAAAAATCAAGTGGTATTTTCCACTCCCCAGGGACTCCCTCATTCCCATGGTGTTCATGATCATTCCATTCCCCTTGTCCCAGGAATCCTTCCTCCCAATATTTGTCCCTATCGTCACCCCATTTCCCAAAAAAATGAAATTGAGAAAATGGTTCAAGAACTTCTTAACGCAGACGTTATCAGCCCTAGTACAAGCCTCTACTCTTCCCATGTGGTCATGGTCCTGAAGAAAGAAGTTTCTTGGTGCATGTGTCATGACTTCTGCGCCCTTAAAAAACTCACCATTAAAGACAAATTTTCCATTCTTGTCATTGATGACCTCTTGGATGAATTGAGTGGCACCCAGTTCTTTACTAAACTTGATCTTCGTTCTGGCTACCACCAGATCCGTATGAAAGACGCAGACATTCCTAAGACTTCCTTTATAACTCATGAGGGCCACTGTGAGTTTTTGGTCATGCCCTTTGTCTTGTGTAATGCCCCCTCCACCTTCCAAAGCCTCATGAATCATGTCTTCCATCCTTTTCTTCGTCATTTTTTCTTAGTTTTATTTGATGATATCCTCATCTACAGAAAAACCTGGATAGACCATCTTGCTCATGTGGATCAAGTTCTCCATCTACTCTCTCAGCACCAACTTTTCCTAAAACAATCTAAATGTGATTTTGGCGCCTCAGAAGTCGAGTACTTGGGTCATCTTGTTGGAAAGGACGGCGTCAGGGTGGATCCTAAAAAGATTGAAGCTATGCAAGACTAGCCTCACCCAAAGACTCTCAAAATCTTGTGTGGATTTCTGGGCTTAACAGGTTATTATCACAAGTTTGTTAAGAATTATGGAAAGATTGCGGCACCTCTCACTGCACTCCTTAAAAATAATTATTTCACTTGGACTTCAGCAGTTTCTCAGGATTTTCAAACCTTGAAGATGGCCATGTGCACCACTCCAGTTTTGTCCCTTCCTGATTTCACAAAGACCTTTGTCCTGGAATGTGATGCTTCAGGGAAAGGAATTGGCATTGTCCTTATGCAAGAGGGTAGGCCTTTGGCCTTTACCAGCAAACAATTATCTGAACGAAATCTGGGAAAATCAATCTATGAAAAGGAAATGTTGGTTATTCTTCATGCGGTTGATCTTTGGCACCCTTATCTATTGGGGAAAC
>ML781750.1:787396-798752 GCA_009831015.1 Picea engelmannii | reverse complement strand
ACTGATGGTCAAACTGAAGTTGTTAACAAGTGTTTGGAAACATATTTGAGGTGTTTCGGATCAGAAAAGAAAAATAAATGGGCTCAATCGTTACCCCTAGCTAAATGGTGGTACAACACTTCATACCATACAACTACCTGCATGACTCCTTTTGAAGCGGTATATGGACAAAATCCACCTTCAATTCTCTCATATTTACCAGGTGTCTTGAAGGTCTAAGCAGTTGACCAAATGCTTACATTTCAAAAGGCTATTCTTCATACCCTCAAAGAGAATTTGGTAATGGCCCATAATCGCATGAAGAAAGAAGTAGATCAAGGTCATTCTGAACGACAATTTGCATAAGGAAATCAGGTGTTTCTTCGACTGCAACCTTACAAGAAAAAATCCCTCAAGGCTGACCATTTTCAGAAGTTGGCGCCCAAATTTTATGGTCCTTATACCGTTCTCAATCATGTGGGATAGGTGGCCTATCATTTATCTTTCCCAGTCATTCTAAGCTACATCTTATTTTTCATGTTTCATGCTTAAAGAAGGTGATTGGAACTAAGTGCCAAACTCAAAACAACCTTCCTGAGTTGGACAAAGAAGGCTCCATTTGGATACATCCAAAAGCAGTTTTGGACTAGCGTGAGTGTTTCCTACGTCAATAAACCATCAAGGAAGTATTAGTCTAGTGGAAAGATACAACCCTAGCAGATGCCACTTGGGAACCATCTACCATTCTAGAGCAATTTCCACATCTCAAGCCTTGAGGACAAGGTTGTTTTTAAGGGGGAGGGAATGTTAAGGACCTAACCCCTCACATAGGTAGAATAATATATTCCGATGTAATAAAGGTCAATATTAATAATGCCTGGCAATAAGGAATAATAAGTCGAATGTAAGAAGACCTAATAGAAGCTTTCGCTTCTAGAAGGATCTTCCTCTAGATGGTTCTTTTGATAGACATATTTAGTATAAATAGGAGTCGAGGGTATGAGAACCCTAGCTTTGGATATTATTGTAATAGTTATCTGCTCGACTGGAGGTTTCCCCCTTGAAGAGGCAAGTGAACATTGCTCTCAGTAATCAAAGTTCTCTTTATGGTATCATTCTGGTATTATTGTGGTGTTGTTTTGGTTATATTGTTGTTCATGTGCCATTTCTAGCATTTTATTTCTGTTCTGCATAATTTTATATCTGGAATATTACATCTTATCTCCTTTCCCTTACTTGTTTCCATTTTTCCTTTTTTGAATTGCAATTTCCCTCAAGTTTGGATTTGGTATTTTTATCTTTTCCCTTTGTTAGATATTGTAATGTTTATTTTATTAGTAATAAGTGTTGGAGCATAACCCTAAATTAAATTAGTTTATACCTAGATTAGACTCCTAGATCTTGGTTAATACATTCATTTACACTTTATTTCACCTAATTTGGCCACATAGAGAAGAAGGGCGCCTCATCCCTAGATTTTAGGGAAAACTGATATTTTTAGATCAAGACTCAACTATCGGTTCTTGATTTTCTTGATTTATTATTGATTTATTCATGATTTATTCCAACTCCCCCATGCAAAAACTCATCTATTATTATGGAATGCACACCTCCTCTTTGAGTGAGATATTTATTCCTTAATTAATGATTTTTTCCATTACTATTATTAGTAACTACTATTTCGGGTCAGTTAAGTGAGTTGGAACTGCTTCTCTTGTCAGTTAAGTGAGATTAAGTGACCTAATGTGCATCACTTGACTCTTGTGGACATTAATGAGTGTGTGACATGTATCTTTAGTGGTCTAGGTCAAACTATGTGGTCTCCCTTAGCTTATGACACCTATTTTAGCTATTTATAGTTTTTTTTTACTAGAATTTCTATGTTGGAAATTCTATATATTCACCTCCTCTCTTCTTTTTGAGGATGGTTTCTCATGTATATTCATTTTTTATTAATATAATTCTCTGATTTATGGAGCAAAAACTTTCTCTCATCTCTTGAATATCARCAAATTGTATGTGTTCAATTTAACTAGAATTCTAGATCTATCGAGGTTTCTGCAGGAATTCTACAATAAGTGTATTATAGTAAATGATGTAATATCATAAAGTGGAAATAATTCATATGTAATAAATGACAACAATGTTAATGTAATTATGAAATTATTTGAGCAGTTCCTAACGGGAAAAATGGAAAATGGAACCTGCTAGATATATATACATCACCACTTTATGTAATCAAGTGCACATTAATCTAATACATCTTTCTTTCAATCTCTCTCATGTCTCTTCTATATTATCCATAGCATAGTTTAACATGGTATCAGAGCCACAGTGATTGTGGCATAGGACAACCTCAAAGATCTATGTCAAAACAAAGTTTGGGACACTAAGAGACAAGTTTAGTTGTGAGACTAGTTTTAAATTTATATGGTGCTAGTTTGTACGACAATGTACAGTCTTGACTTGATTCCAATGAATTTGTATAGTGGAAGTGAAATCAAACCTGTACAGTGGTGGCTCAGCAAATTTGTACATTATAAATGAAATCAAACCTATACGATTATAGCTAACCAATTTTGTACTGTGGTTAATTAATTCAAAGTGTACGACAGCTTAAAAATATGGTTGTGAGTACAGCGACAACATTGGTGGCTTAAGAAATCAATTAAATAATTGTACGACAGTTTTCTCAATCAGCAACAAACAACAAAAACTCTATTAAATCATACAACGACTCAATTATGATGGCTCAATTAAATCATATTGTAGAATAATCTTACTCAAGTGTACAAATAGCACATCAATTACAGGAGAAGGTACCTATTGCACAGTGATTTAAATTGTTTTAAGTTTAATTTTTTTACAGAACTATAATTTTTTCTTGAGGTATAAGGGTTTTTGTTTTTTATTGGAGTTATAAGAAGAAAAAAATTCAAGATATAAGGAAATATTGCTAATATTATAATTTCAGGATTCCTAAGTCTCATAAATTAAATGGAAAAACTTATCTTGCTTGGAAACAAAAAATAGAACATGTTTTTCCTTATCATGATCTTTACGAACTAGTTACTAGGACAATGCCAAAACATGATCCCATGACTAATGACTATAAGGGGAAAACAAAAATGCATTGCTTCTTCTTACCATTGTTTTGGAGGATGATCTTCTTCCCCACATTCATGGTATTACTAATTCTATTGATTATTGGAAAATAAAAATTATATGAAACTTCAAATGAAATTCAAATTTTATTGTTGAGAAACAAATTTACCAGTTTGAAGATGGTAGCATCAGATTCTATTACAAATCATGTTCAGAAGTTGTAGGAATTTAAAATTGAATTATCAAAAATTAAAACATACATTAAACATAAGGAGTTCATAACCATTATGTTTAATAGCCTACTATATGTGTATCTTGTAACCTCATTGTGTATCTTCTCAAAATCAAGTTCCCGCATTTGAAGAGGTTGTGGGCTTACTAATCTAGAAAGGCTAGCAACTTAAGAAAAATGAACTTGTAGAACCAGATAGAGATTTTATAGGAATACATAGAGAAAGAGGTTGTGGTAAAGGTCTTCAAGAAGGAAGGTATAGTTGGTATCAAAATTGGAGTCCAAATTCTTCAAATTAGACATGTACTTCTCAAATTTCTAAGCATTTTAATTATTGTACTACGAGTAATCACAATGAAGAGTAATATCTTAAATAAAGACATGAGGCTGATAAGAATAGAGGTAGAGGAGGAAGTAGAGGGAGAAGGCATCAAAGTCATTTTGTAGAAAGTAGTATAGTTGTTCCACAATAAACTACCACTGATTATTTGTTTATGGTTTCTCATACCGACATCCTTTCTTCTCAATCTATACAGTATATTGATTCGAGAGAAACCAAACATATGACTGGTAAGAAAACGTTTTTTCAAAATTTGCTCCATGTGATAATGAGAACATTATTAATGGTGATGAAAATATTCATGAGGTACAAGAAAGAGGTGAAGTAGCCATAAGAATTTCAAGAGATTGCATCAAAAATATACAAAATGTTCTTATGTTCCTAGATTAAAAACAAACTTTCTTTATGTTAGAAAAATTACTAATGAAAACTATACTTTTGTGTTTGATAAGAAAAAGTTTGTATTAAAGATTGTAACAACAACATCATTTCCAGGGGATTTCCATGTAATGATATGTACTGGTATTTCAATGCAGGAGAAAGCTTTTTTGACATGCTCTACTTCAGAAAATAAATTAAGGCATGAAAGATATGATCATATTAATTACTTTTATTTAAAGTTGCTTCATAAACATAATTTGGTGAATGGATTGCCTAACATTGAGGAAGATATAGGTGTATATGAAGCATGTCTAGCAAGGAACCAACATCGTTTCAATTTTGATAACAAAACCAAAGAAAATCAAGTACTTGAATTAATCCATGTGGATGTTTTTGGTCCAATGAGAACCCAATACCTTGGAAGTGATAAGAAATTTGTAACATTCATCGATGAATTTTCAAGAATAATATGGGTATAAGTTTTTAAGAAAAAATATAATGTATTTGCATTTTTTAAGCCATTCAAGGCTATGGTTGAAAATGAAAGTGGTCAATGAATTATGGTAGCTTCCAAAGAAGAAAGAAGAACCATTGATCCAAGCATTGTCAGGAAAAAATTTGTCTCAAGTTTAAGGGAGTTGATGATCTAAGCCGAGATCTGTGCCCCTGGTTAAAAAAATTTAGTTTGACCTTATTCTTGGAATTGTAAGGTTATTTGACCCATCTCTCAACTGCCTGCATACTATACGAAAAGTGAGAAGCTCAAGAAGTGAATGAACTCTCTCTTGATTGACCAACTAACTCCCTCCAACAAGAAAATATATTTCCCTCTAAGGATCATATCTTGGCGATTTCATAAAAAATTAAAATCAAATCATCACCCAGTATGCTAGACTACCCAAGGGATAGGTTGTTGTTTTCACATATTTTTAATTAATGAGTAGATCTCTCCTATGCACACTAAGAAGATATATGTAGCTTCTGATAATAGATGTCGATGATGAGATCTCATTCAATGATCAGTATTACTTTAGAAATGGATGCAACAATTGTTGTTTGTTGGCAGTGAGGTTCCTTCAACATCCCTCAGCCAAAATCTCATCACTTAGCACTTTTTATCTATGGTGACATATTGAAGAACAGGTTCTGTGAGTTGATTGCTTCACATCAATGTTGTAGGTCGCATATATATTTTGGAATATATTGAAGGATTTCAAGCAACAAAGAATTTCATTCCAATGACATCTTAAAATTGGACAAATGATCGCTTTTTAATGGGAAGAAGATAAAGCACCCAACACATTTATGAGACATGCATGTGGGTTATGAGACATGCATGTGGGGATTGTTTTCCAATAGTTCAGTGGAGATCCAGGATCTCTATGTATAAGTATAGCTATCTAGAGAAGACTTTGATGGTGGAATCTATTATCACTATAACAATTTATGTGAGAAATCTAGTTTCCAGGACTTAACGAGGCGTTAAACTAATGTGGAAGCATGATAAACTGGAAGACATGGCCAAATATAGCGAGAGGAGGCTAAAGATAGTGGAAATGTAGAGTTGATAGGACCCAACGGGTCACAGATCATGGGAGCTACAGATCAATGGTCAGGGATCCTTTCGGGCGGAGAACTTGTGTGGAGGATAATTCCTGAAAGCAGGCCGAAAAGAAAATTATGGTTTCGTCTCAGGACTACGTGGCGTCTCTAGGTGCATTTCGGGGTGAAAGGCAGGTTACTTTAAAACCACTCCCTCACACTCTCGAAATTTCTGAAAGACAAGCACTACAAAAATTGCTTTGAAATGGCTAGAAAAAGTAAGTTGGGGGTTAGACCGTTTGCACACGAGTTCGATCAGTTTCACGCATATCAGTTTTCAAGTCTTGGTTTCCAGATTCCAAGTAGTTTTGACCAATCATCTTCCGAGGTGAATTCCGGGAAAACCAGAGCACATTTTGAGAAACCAAAAGAGGTTTATACTCAGCACGGGCCAAATAACAATAACCTCTCCCATATTTCTCATAGTTGTTACATCCTGGAAGAATCTAGGACATATTGGAACCTTATGTTTCTAGATTCTAGTTTTTCTTATTGGAGACATATTTTTCAAATGCAGATCCTGGACAGATGGGGAAAAATTTCACAAAACCAAGAGAGTGTTTTACTCAAGACAAGTTGATGTACAAAAACCTCCCCCATATTTTACACATATGTCACGGATTGGGAGATTCAAAGAAATATTTGAACCCTATTTTTTAGTTTTCATAATTTCATGTTCGAGACATGTTTTTGCAGCACGTGTTTCGGCCAGTTGGAGATGAATTTAGAGAAACTGGGAGATATTTTTATTTATAATGAGATTATATACAAAAACCGTTCTCATATTTTACACAACTATTACTTTTCAAGAATTACAGGTGTCATTTTGAAGCCTATGTTTGTAAATGGTTTTCAAACGAAATGTTTCTTTATTTGTAACTAGTTTGGAAATGAAAGGACTCGTTGTTTGTATAAATGTTAAGAGATACGTATGTATTAGGGTTGGAAGAAGTGCAAGGGCACATTTTAGTTGTTCTGAACTCAATAGTAATTTTCTGGAGCTGAATTGAATACATATGCAGAAGCTTTTGAAGTCTCTATGAAAAGATTCTAATGGTGGTGATATGTGTTTTGTCTCCTCTCCTTGTATGTATTTCATGTGTTCTTTAAGTCCATTTGCATTTTCTTCTGTTTAAATTGGATATTTAAAATATCAGAATTCATCTTAAGATGATCTCGGCTTAAGCAATTTAAACTGTGTAATTTTCTTCCTAACTAATTCAGAATTCATTTCAGTAATGCTCTAATGCAGTTACTTGTTTTCTCCTTCTTCTTACACTCTGTATAAATACAATTTATAACTTAGATTCATTTCCTCGTTTAGCCTTTATCCTATGGATATTTCTACCAGCCATTCATTGTTTTCATTTACTTTCAGAATTTTGACTCCATAGCCCTAAGTGTGCCTCCCCTTCCTTGTCAACAAATTTATAAAAACCCCCAACACAAAACCAAATCTAGCCATTGATTTCCAAAGAAACATCAAGTGACATGAGAGAGCCCTCTATGAGCTAAGAAGGCTAGTAGCCAGCTCTAAATTTGGTTGAAATAGTTACCTCTATCGTTTGTTTATCAGCTAAACAAATTTACATAGTGTTAACATTCTGGCGTCGTTGTCGGGGAAGAAACTGAAAAATTTTCCTTGGGAAAGAGTGACATGGCTGAGTTCTAAGGTCTGAGAGAAGTAGACACTTAGGAACATATTGGTTGTATTCCTTCTATGGCGACTCCACACATCAAAAATTCAGTTTGAAGGTGATTCCATTGGTAGAAGAATCTAGAAATTTAAATTTTCGTTGGTGACTCCACTCTCAATGCAGAATCCATCTTCCAAAACATCATTGGAAACTCCATTGTATGAAGATGAGTTCAATATTTGCAAGGAATGCTCCCATGAATCGCTGTCACATTCTCAGTTTTCCAAATCGCATACTTTGTGTAGATTGGCAAACATATCTGCCAAAGTTCAAAGATCAAGAAGGAGATGATGTTGCCTTTCATTTGGTAAAATTCCACATGCACATACATAGGCTAGGGGTTAAATCGCATGAATATTGGTTGAGGAAGATTTTTATGGCAACCTTAGAAGAAGAAGCATGATCCTAGTATGAAGGATTTCCATCTGCTAGTTTATTTTCCCTCGAAGATTTTTATGCAGTATTTTGTGTGAATTATAAGGAAAGTTACCTATCTTTAGTTCTAGTTGAAAACTTCTATGGACACTTTGACAATCTTATTCAACACATGGGGATTGATATCAATGATGAAGAATTAATGTATGATAAAATCAAAGAAACCCTTTACGAACTATATTCTCATTGGGAAGAACTAGCA
The DNA here is from genome assembly GCA_009831015.1 of Picea engelmannii. Classification (NCBI taxonomy): domain Eukaryota; kingdom Viridiplantae; phylum Streptophyta; class Pinopsida; order Pinales; family Pinaceae; genus Picea; species Picea engelmannii. The sequence goes on along the minus strand of ML781750.1, from coordinate 790,779 downwards.
GAGACTAGTTTTCTTGGTACACAAGATCATTCTGAGCAAACATTAGCTTCTTCTTTGGTTGAAAATGAAACAAATCTACATCATAATGTCGACAGTCAGGTTATATCCTCTAAAATTAATGAAAATTCATAGCCTTGTCAGCCTTATTATAGTCAAAAGTATGGGGAGAATCATTCAAATGTTTTTGCAGCTCATTCATTTTCTAAAGACTTGTATCATGAAGAAATTGGTGAAAGTCAGGCTATTAAAATTGTATATGCAGAAAATATAGGCAGTAAAACCATTAATGAGCATACCTACCCAAAGTCTCTTGATTTGATATATTCAGAAATTTTAGAGAATCAGAGTGATATGCTTGTTGAATCATGCGAAGAGTTACCTTTAGAAATTCCTGTAGCACATGTTGAGGCATTTCCTTTTGAAAGTGTCCAAGAATATTCAAATTATTTCTTCACAAATGAAAACAACGATCAACAAGTTGTTTCTTTTTTATTGGAAAATGGTCACAACAGTTACAATAAAGAGTTTGAACAAGGAACAACATTGAAAGATCATAGTTACTCTTATCTTCTTGTTGATCAACAAGAGTTATTTGTGTATTCTCTCAAGAATCCTTTCGTAGCTCTGTTGGAATCTTCAATGGAAATAAGTTTTGTAATGTTCATAGGTTATGAAGACAATCTCAGATGTTGGAACAAGTTATTGTATCTCAGGTATGGCTTTGTGATTGGAGAAGTGGAAGGCCTGTTTCAATCCAGTACCCAACGTCTTGATTAGCTTCACTAGAAATGTGAGGTCGCTTGATTCAGTACTTGTTCTCAACAAGTAGGGTAGGATCATTTGTATATAAATAAGCTTTAGAACCAAGCATTTTGTCAGTTTCAATCTTAGACTTCAACATGTGTGTTTTTCAGTTTTCGGTAGCTATTGGTTTTCAGCTTCAAATTTCAGTTTGCATTTAGTTTTGGATGAAGGATTGGTATAGGTTGTCGCCTTTGAGATGGGATCATCTGAATGGATCGAGCACTTGGTATATTTTTTTTATTGCCACATGGGGAGGACGTCGTCCCCAATTGGAGCTAGATATTGACACATGCAAAATTTAGAATTGTGGCACAAGAGAATTTTTTCTCTATACAAAACATCATCATTGGGTTCTTGGATTGCCTAAATTAAATTTTTGGTTGAATTTGGGCGAAAATTTCTTCATTATTGGGCAAATAAAAATTTTGGTTTTATTAAGCTGATTTTGGCTCTTATAGTCAATTTTTCTACCCTCAGGTTTATTACAGAGCCATAGTTCATTTTACCAAAATTATTGGGCCCGCATGCCAAACCTCCACTTATCCAAGCCCTAAAACTATCGATATGAAGCGACTAAGTGCCATGCAACAAGTCACATGGAGGAAGAGCCCACAAGAGGTGCTAAGGGTGCACTACGCATCGATAAGACTTACAACCATCATTGCATATAATGATATAGGGAATTGTGTTTCAAGAGTAACTCGACATCAAGATTGTGAATATTTTGGGATTTATTTAGTTGCAAATAATCCATTTGTTAGGTCCAAAACCTGAGAGATGCAAGAAACCAAATTTATTTTGACCATACAGTTGTATAATGAGGAGGTTGATCTCAGAGCTGGAAAGTATATTGGTGAAATGTGGGTTGCAATGAGAACAGTGTACAAATTTGGGTTTCCGGTGGATAATGGTGATAGGTTAGAGCAGGGTACACACGTGTCTTGGAAGCAGCCCAATGGATAGGCACTTGGTATGTCATTCTTTGCTACCTCATAGGGAGGATAACATCCCCAGTTGGATCCCGTGTTATCACTATAACAATTTCTGTGAGAAATTCAGTTTCCAGGACTTATCAAGGTGCTAAACTATTGTGGAAGCGTGATAAACTGGAAGACAGAGCCAAATATAGTGGGAGGAGGATAAAGCTAGTGGAAATGCAGAGTTTATGGGACCCGATGGGTCACATATCACGGGCGCTACAGTTCAATGGTCAGGGATCATTTCTGTAGGAGAACTTGTGTGGAGGAAGATTCCCGAAAGCGAGCCGAAAAGAAAACTGTGGTTTCGGCTCAAGACTACGTGGCGTCTCCAGGTGCATTTCGGGGTGAAACGAGGGTTACTTTAAAATCACTCCCTCACACTCCCGAAATTTTTGAAAGACAAGCGCTACATAAATTTCTGCGAAATGGATAGAAAAAGTAAGTTGGGGGTTAAACCATTTGCAAATGAATTCGATCAGTTTCACGCATATCAGTTTTCAAGTCTTAGTTTCCAAATTCCAAGTAGTTTTGAGCAGTCGTCTTTCGAGGTGAATTCCAGGAAAACCAAATCACATTTTGAGAAACTGAAAGAGGTTTATACTCATCATGAGACAAATAACAATAATGTCTCCCATATTTCTCATATTTGTTACATACTGGGAGAATCGAGGACATCTTGGAACCTTATATTTCCAGATTCTAGATTTTCTTGTTGGAGACGTTTTTTTAAAATATAGATCCCAGACATATGGGGAAACATTTCACAAAAATGAGAGATTTTTTTACTCAATACAAGTTAATTTACAAAAACATCCCCCAGATTTTACACAGGTGTCACAGATTGGGATATTCGAAGAAATCTTTGAACCCTATTTTTCAGTTTTCATTATTTCATGGTCGATACATGTTTTTGTGGCACATGTTTTGGCCAGTTATAGATGAAGAGAGGTCTTTCTTCATAATGATCTTATCTAAAAAAAAAATTCTCATATTTTACACATCTATTACGGTTTGAGAATTACAGGTGGCATTTTGAAGCCTATTTTTATAAACGGTTTTCAAACGAAACGTTTCTTTATTTGTAACCGGTTTGGAAACAAAAGGACCCGTTGTTTGTATAAATGTTAATAGATATGTATGTATGAGTGTTGGAAGAAGTGAAAGGGAACCTTTTAGTTGTTCTGAACTCAATTGTAATTTTCTGGAGCTAAATTGAATACATATGCAGAATCTTTTGAAGTCTCTATGAAAAGATTATAATGATGGTGATATTAGTTTTATCTCATCTCCTTATGTATTTCATGTGTTCTTTAATTCCATTTGCATTTTCTTATGTTTAAATTGGACAATTAAAAGTTCACAATTCATCTTGAGACGCTCTCAGCTTAAGCAATTTAAACTATGTAATTTTCTTCCTAACTAATTTAGAATTCATTTCAGTAATGCTCTGATATAGTTACTTGTTTTATCCTTCTTCTTACACTCTACATAAATACAATTTATAACTTAGATTCATTGCCTCATTTAGCCTTTATCCTCTAGAGAGTTCTACCAACCAGTCATTGTTTTCATTCACTTTCATAATTTAAACTCCATATC
>ML781750.1:714983-740129 GCA_009831015.1 Picea engelmannii | reverse complement strand
TGAAAATACAAAAATATTTTTCCTTTTTTCATTTTATTCAGAGCATTTTCACTTTTGGCTACATTACATTAGTTTTGTCATGTTAGGAAAGAGTGCACTTCATTGAAATTGTAGAGATTTCATTCTAATAATGGCATTTAGAATCATACCATATCTATGAAAATCAAGACTAGTACTTAGCAGTATTTTTATTTTCTTCTTTTTATATATGATGATTCATTATACCATCAGTTTCACGATCACACCTCTTGAGTAAGAAGAATCCATTACAATTAATGTTAAATAATTAAAATTGATTAGAAACGATTTTATTTTTCAGGGTACACAAACAAGTGTAGGACCTAGGGCCTTGGAATAGGATTTTGTGAGTAAACTTCTCAAAGGCTATAAAACTCGACATATGTGTCTGACCACAGAGTGGTGAAACCCATTTTGTAATTAGTGTCCTTGGGAGGCCCCGCTCACACCAGAGTTAAGCATGAGGTCACAAGAAGTTGGTTGTAGAGATAACCCTCTAATACCTTCATAGCGTCAGAGATATTTCTAGGGTTTTATTCATGTTTGGGGGTTTTTCTAGTGCCTTTACCTCGTTGAGAGGTAGTGCTTTCGAGATTTTGGGCTTTACTACCCTACCCATATGGTGGACTGGACCTGAGACTACTTTCCTGAGCATTGGTTATATCATGGTGACTTTAGTTGTTTGACCTAGGTATCCACATAGGTTGTTTTCAGGGGTTATTCTGCATGTACCTTGAGTCAGATAGGGATCAGGCAACACACAAACTTTATGGAGGATTTTATCTCCAGAAAAAATCTGACCAACTGTGTTGTGAATCCTACGAGGGTCCTTATAAATGATTTTTTTACCTCCACTTTATTGTCGAGGAGTCTCATCCCTCTTGGGAGAGGCATACCTTCTTTAGTTAGGGATATCCCTTCATCCATCATATCATGTTTGTGTGCATTGGCCTCTAACTTTATTTAGGAGTGTGCTCTTTATTTATTAGTTGGCCTTAGGATTTTTCTTTGTGTATCAAGTTTTGAGTCATCGTGGAGTGATATTAGCTTCCTCACTGGTCTCATTGTCTCTTGAATCAATTTTCAAAATTTGGTTTAATACCGAGTCATCTCCTAAAATGCATAGAATTAATAAACGTGGTACGAACATCTCCACCGCTTAGGCTCATTTTCATCCTATTCTGAGTATTGTTTCGACTCCAACCTCTGTTATGGTTGGTGGAGCCTCCATGAATCCCCCAATTAGCACTACCCAATACATGAGATCAACTCAGTCGAAGGGGACGTATCCTTTTATATTTTTGAATGGTATGACATAGTCATCATCGATATTTGTTCCCCCTGGAACCTTTTTTATGGGGAAGCCTTGTTATAGTACTYAGTCGACACCTCTGACCTCTAATCCATTCTCTTTTGGTATGTYGAATATGACTTTGTACATTTCGTCCTCCTTTCTGAAACCTAATGTCGACGCTATTTTTGGGTCGGGGGGCACATTTCATCTTTGTAATCCTTTCCTGGTTCGTGGGGAGTGTATCCCTCAGTCATTTCCTACGATGGGGACTTGGAATCCTCCTTCCTCCAGACCCAATCCTAGCTATAATTTTCAAGGGTGGAATTCACATATGGGAGGTGTTTCTACTTCATATATCTCGTATGTCTATCTGTCATCCGCAATGCATTTTCCTGCAAATGATTGTTTTATGGAAAATCCTCCTCCACCCTCTGATATTACATCGGGGTGGGATCAATTTTCTAACATGATCAAACCCCCGCACGAAGTTTCTTCGTTATGTGGCAATGGATATCCTCACATGGATAATCGGTATCATATCTCTTTCTCCTTGCAAGTGTTCCCATCTGGGATGATACCTTCACAGCCTTTCATATCACCAGCCTTTTCTAGTCATGTTAGAGATAGGTCAACAACCTCTGCAAGTCATGTTGAATACCTGCAACTAGTCGTTGCAAGTCATGTTGGGGGTACAACTCTAGTCACTACTAGTCACACTGGACAAATATCACCAACCTCTACAAGTCATGTTGGAGATCAGCTACTAGCCTCTACAAGTCATGTTTGGAGAATGTCACCATCCATTGCAAGTCATGTTGGGGGCATTGATACGATTGAGAAGCCTATATGTATAGGGTGTAATCCCAAGTTCTTTTTATACTTTGCAAAGAAGGTCACCTAACTCGTTTATGCCCTGCTACTGCCATGGTACGAGAAGCGTGGTCCATGTCTGATGGCCCTTCGGGTTCTGAGTCGTCTTTGGTTTCCCAACAATCTAATCCATCTTTGGTTGATGAAGTGGTCATGCCAATGCAATCTTTGGTCAACACCACTCCTATTTTTAGGAGTGATGTGTCTCTTGACCATGTTGTCTCGCATCCTATTCAACCAGTGGTTGAGGAAGTGGTTGTGCCGATGTAATCTTTGGACGATCCCACTCTTCTCTTGGAGATTGACAAGTCTAAGGAAGTGACATTGTCGATGCAATATTTGACCAATCCCACTCTTATTTTTGGGGGTAATGCATCTTTCGACCATGCCTTATCATTTCTAGTTATGTACCTTTTGAACAAGGGATCATTTCACTCTCTCTAAGTATGCTCCGTCCAAGTCCTAGGATGGTTTCATTTGATTGGAATGATCTTGTAGAGCCTCGCCTTCCTTATTTTGCACCCTTCCTGATAATGCTCGTTCGTCGATGTATTGTAGATGAAGGATCCTTTACAAGTATTTTATTCTCCCCACCTTGGTAATATTTGGGTTCTCCCAAGCTTGTGTCAACTACCAATGAGTTGTTGGATTTTGATAGAAGACCTACATGGGAGCCATTGCCTCCCCATATGGGCTTGAGTAATATGATATTTCCTCCTGAGTATGATCTTGCTGTTTGTGAGACCTCGAGCCTTGGTATTTGTGAGTTGACGAGCCCCTATTTCATGGATGTTGAGTTTCCTTCATATGAGTCTATCCTTGAAGCTATGATTTTGGATTTTTGACCTCTTCCTGAACTGGAAAATTTACAAGTTGATTACCAAAAAATACCTTGGCCTTGGCCTAGCAATGGGCCCTACCTGGAGAACTACTATGCATAAGTCGCAAGGTTGTGTGGTCCTCTGTACATATTATACTTTTATGTTTTCTTGTTTTCAATTGTTGTATCCCTTAACACATGTTTTATCAAAGTTTTTTATATTAGACTTATTAACTTATGGGTTAGTGTTTTTGGTCTTATATACAAGACTTCAGAGACATTTTATTTGGTATGTTTCTTTATGTTCATCCATTCTGACAGGTCATGATCTCAAAACTGGAATATAGGTTCTATTTTTTCCCTCCATTCATATTTTCATTATTTGTTTCTGGTATCATTTTACCTTAGGATCGACCCCACTGAGTTGTGACATGCAACCTTCTCTATTGTTTAGAAGTGTTGTAATGCACGTGGTAGAGCCTACCTTCCATGGGCATTCTAGCTTAGCTCCCCTTTGCATTTTGGCACCCATGTTGTAAGTTTTATATTAGGATTGAGAGTCCCTTATATCCCCACTATGAATCCGTGTTTGAACCTCACTGTTCTTACTCAATATCATTATGGCCACTACCTATGGGACTTCCTATAATTTTAGTTAAGATATTTTTAAGACTCCTTAAACATGAAAATATTGTCAAGTGAACTTGTTTATTTCACACTCATTAAATGGATTTAAAAGGATGTCTATTTCATGATAATTTTAACCCTTTTCTGAACAAAATAGACTAATTATGAAAAATGAATACTCTAGTCACCATTGGCTAGAATATTTCTCCTGGGTATTCTTTTATACTTTTTATGGCCCAAGGGACTAAAGTTACGAAAAAAGGACACATTTATATTTAGTTTGTAATTGCATCCCATTATCTTTCTTGCATTATTGAGCCTAATGTTGGCTCCTTCTTTCTCATTACAAGCCTTTTCCCCCATCAATTCTCAGCATTCGCCAAGCATTTCCTTCCATATATCCTTTGCAACTTGACAACCCTTTACCCATAGAGGAAATATCCCCCCGAGTGTCCATGTATCGCATGTGTTTCCCTGCATTGAGAATAGGTATGTTATGTTTCTTGGAACTAGTTTCTTACTCGCCAAACTCGTTTCCCCTGTATCATAGCATTTATTTTACTATGAAGAAAAAAAAGACGGGTGGGAAAATAATATTATCTCCTATCGACAGTAGTCGTGTCACCTTTTAAAAGAGAAAAAATTATTCATTCCATTTCATCCAAGGTTTGGTTTTAGCATGGCCTTAGGAAGTTGAACTCGTTACTTAGATTCTACTCCTTTGACTAGTTATTCTTCCAGTCCCTATGGAGATTTTTTTAATGCATCCTGTGTCGAAAAAAAAATTCAATGATTAGTGTTAAGTATATGCTTCTTGATTTATTCATCTGTCTCATGCTTGTATTCAAAGGAATTCTAATCTGTGTCGGCCACTCCTCAAAACTCTTGACTTTGCATGTCATCCATCCCCTTACAAGTGAACCTCAGAATCACATGAAGTTGTTTTCCTACCTTGCACCATATGCCTACTTGCATCATTGGTAGTTGATATTAAACTCATCATATGACATATCTCCATTGGTTTTTTACTAGGGGGTTTCCCTTGTGTTCAACAGAAAGAAATATATTCACATTGGGATTTGTGTAGTGTCTTGGATTCCATTATACCCTATTGGTGGTTTCCTCTCCTTTGTCAGAAGTTTTCTTTATTGGATTCTAGTCAGAGGGTATCCTTTGTATCCTACTTGCATCTAGTACACACGAGAGATGCACATGGTCATTGGTTCATGCGCATCCTACTCGTTCAATCTCTTCCTAATCATTAATCTATTTCTTTGTACCTCGCGTTGGATGATGAGATATGCCTTAATGCTCTAATTTTTTCGGCTCTCCTTCCATCGAATTTAGTTCATCTATTTTGGAATTGAGATGTAGAGTCATAATGAGTACCTAGAGGCTTGCAGACATCAGTGGCAGGTTCTCCCACAATCGACAGTTATGAATACATTAATGTCTCTTGATCGATGGATTATTCAAGTGTTCGATCTCAACAACCTTATTCACACTTGTTGAATTTACTTGGTGCCTTGACACCTACTTTCATTATTGGTGGGTTGTCTCACATTTTTCAATGGTATACCTCAATGACCGGTAATGAAATGAATTCTCATTGTATTCGACTTCAACTCCTTTATTCACATGATGTAGACTTGCACCTTCGATGGATAGTGTAGAAGGCCTTCAATTCACAGTAGCGGGATCACATATATGTTGTTGTCTCTTATCAGAACAGTACCTATATGAATTTAGTGATCATGGAAGATCAGATTGTACTCCATTGTATACAGAAATATTTAGTTGATTTTGAGACTGGACTCCATTGTGGCTTGTTCGTGACTATGACATCCTATGGTATATGCCTACTTTGTATTTCCTATTCATGGACATGAACAACTATTTTTTATATATCCACATGGATCTGCAGTGTAATACAGATTAGCAGCCATGTGTACAGAAGCAATGTGAATTGTAATATTCTCATGAGTAACAAGTTTTTCCAGTTGGGTCCTCATTACTCCACTTCTGGGAATTATAATGTATTTCTGCCATCGCAATTTCTCCTCTGACCTCACACATTAGGGGGAATCTGTTATATCAATTTTTTCCACACTCCATGCATATTTATTTGATGGCCTTCCATTTCCCTCTACATACTCAAGTTCCCCTTTTTTGTTCATTCAAGAGTAAAAAATTCAAAATTTTTCACATATACACGGGCCACAATTAGACGGCTCGTGTATACATGGGTTGCTCCATTACATCTTGTGTACATTGGGTTTTTTGCTCAAAAATTAAAAATATGTCAGGTTTTCACACCATGTCATGAGATCCATGATACTTGACCTTCCATATACTAGAAACACACTGACTCTACCCTTTAATTGCATTTGGAGGCTATAAATTGAGCCATATACAAGCCTTGAAGAGAGACATCATCTAGAGAAAAGATGCTCTGGAGAAATTTCACTTCATATTGAGTTTTCATCCCTTTTTCCTTGAAATTCTGAACTTCTTGTGTTCATCCCCCAAGCTCTTCCTATCTTGAGAAGGAGAAACTCAATTACTCCTACTACTTATGATCTTTCCTTTGTGGAGGATTGAGGTGGTGAAGGCCCATTTGGAGGGACTTAGTTTCTTGGTTCTGATATGTGTTGTTACATAATTTTGTCACCTATGTACTTCTATTGATTTCATTAATAAAAATACTCTTTTCTCATCCAATTATATGTCGCAAATAGTTGGATTACTTTCCATGGGCATATTTGTTATACATGCAAATGGATTATGCTAGTTTATATGCTAACATTCTATATAATTTATATATGCTTGTTTATATTGTTTGTTGAGGACAAGTTGCAGGCATCAAGATTTCGGTTGTGAGCTCAGTTGTGGTCTTCTTCAAACATCCAAACGAGGTAGGATTTTATCCTTCTCTTGTTATCATTTCAATTTATCTATCATACCTGAGTTTAGAGTTTATTTTTGGGTTTTGTTCCATTTGTTGTGGTTTACCCCTTGCCATAGATATTTTCCTCGTAACAAAAAATCACAAAAAAAGGGATGCCATGTTTGATGTAGGCCTCTTGGCCTTATTTTCCCTTGATGTGGGAAAATCCCACTCAAGCAGAGTTCAACACCATAGGTGCAAAATAAAAATCTCCAACTATCTTATATTAATAAAAAACCAAACTTGTATTGCTATACATCAATAAATATGACTTCAACCAATATGAAGACAAGCTCTTAAAAATTAGAAAATGAACATAACAATAGATATTTGACTTCAACCACTATGGAGACAAGCTCCTAGAAACTAAAAATTAAACACAATAATAGAGACGGTTGGAGAGATTCTCTCAACTACTCCATCATACTAGGAACTACTCCATGAGACTAGGAAATTAAGAGATCTCAACAATAATAGTAGAAATAGTATTCACATAATACTCACAAAATAACAAGAAATTTAACATAAAATAATGCCTATGTATTAAGATCTCTATCATTCCTCCCAACCAAAGAATCATTGGCCTCCAATTCTTTCAGAATATAGGGGAAACATTGTTGGTATAGTCAATGTTGAAGAAACAAGATGCAGATGTTGTCTAGTTTAAATAATAGTTGTTGAAGGATTGGTCAGGTTCTTGATGTCCCATCTTTCCTTCTAATATGTGTTGACAATATTGTTCATTCCAAACTGATTGGAATGAACCTAAAAGGAATCCTTTGGATATTGATGACAAAATAGGCGACAAACCAAAGAAAAGAGGGTACCATATCATAACTTCCAAACATGGAAAGAACAATGTAGCAGGTGAGATAATCTAAAGGTTGAATAATGTCTTCTATAGGAGGTGCCTCATGGAAAATATGGCCAAAGAGTGAGAAAATAAAATATTGATGGAGAATATGAAGGGTCCTTTGTTGGAGAAACCAAATGTTGCAAAGTTGAATGTGGATAACACTTATCTCGATGAAAGTTAAAAAAAACGTTTTTGAATAGAAGCGTGTTGTGGTAGTTCTAATGTACTATGGATAATATATTTGGAGTTATCTTTATGCAGCAGGTAATTATTGTTGAATGCATCATATTGAGCCTTCTTGACATATTGATAAGTTCATGCCAACAACGGGCCATAACAATCCATATTAGTCACATCACAAGTGACTTTATCACAAATTTAGGACCAAAAACAAACAAGACAATACACGTGTGTGTGATCTTGGAAACGTACCCATGATCCCTCCATACAAGTTAATAAGGATGAGGATGAGAGTCCACTGTAAAGTGCATCATATCAATTCTTGATTTGGGAATCAAGTTTTCCTGGGATCCATTTTTTAGGATAGAGGTAGTGGAGAAGTCATGGGAGAGATGAGTATGTGTGATGAAGAGACTATATTGAGTTGTTTGGGGTGTGGATTGCTACATTAAGGTGACTTTATTTATTTTACCTTTCAAATCATCATAGATCTTATCTTCCCATGACACATCAATAGGAGCATCCATGTCTTCCTCCATGAGAGATTGTACAATTATTATTTTTCTTCTTCAAATGGAAACAAGTGTTGGAATATTCACCAATACTGAGAAGGGGGGTGAATCAGTATTGAGCACTTTTTACCATTTTAATCACAACATTTAAACATTAACTTATCAACAATTCCATTCACTTATGATTTCATTTTAACATATCATAAACATATAATCGTAGATGCACAGTACACAAGAATTTTACATGGAAACCCAAATGGGAGAAAACCACAGAATGCTTTTTAATATATCTTCAAGATTACAATCACAGAAGTACCAACTTCTAAAATTCTCTAGCACCAACTGGAAAGAGGCACCAACCCCCTGTTTACAGGCTTCAACCTGAAGGAAGAAATTTTGTAAATTCTCCAGCTCCAACTAGAAGGAGGCTCCAACCTGAAGGAAGCTACAACTCCATGTATCCTCTAGCTCAAACCCCCTAGTTTACAGGCTCCAACCTGAAGGAATATATGACTCCATGTATTCTCCATGTTAGGGCCCTATAATCATAGGTGATTTGATTCTTCAGCTATCTATTTGGCATTGATCTCATGATGAAGACACTTGGCTTGTTGGTCGCAATTGATTTCTCTTATCCATCCCTCCTTTTCGCTTGATCCTTCATCACCCTGTTGCACCCTCCATTTCTTCATCCCTCCGCCAATTTTGTCCCTGCATCAATAAACAAGCTTAGGCTAAAAAACAATAAGTTAATTTAATTAGGTTAGTAGTAATATTAAGTGTAGTTAGATTAGTAAAACTAGGTTAGAGATGTTAATAATAAATTAATTACTAATTAATTAACACCTATGTTTGTAACTAATTAACAATAATTAATTAAATAATTAAACTAAAAAAACAAAACCTAAAAAAATAAAACAATTTAAAAAATTAAAACAAATAAAAAGTGCATAAAAAATAAAACACAAAAAATACTATAAAAAACAAAAATTAAAACGAATAAAAAAAAACACAAAACAAACTAACAAAAAAAATTAAAAATTAAAACAAAAAAAATAAAAACCAAAAAATTATCCTAAGTTTAAAACCTACCCTTTTCCATATTCAGGACCCCCCCCCTTACGTCACTCAAGCAAGGGGGGTCTGAAAAGTGAAACCACCATGGCCACTTGTCACCTCCAAGGGATTTTGGGCCCCCCCCCCACCCTAATACCACTTACCACCCTAGCGGGGTCCGGAATCCACTCCCCCCCCTCTGAAAACAACTCCTAAAATTGTTTTGACTAGTCATCTTCCGAGGTGGATTTTGGGAAAACAAGGCCTCATTTGAAAACCCGAGAGAGTTTTTTCTCCGCAACGGGATGAAATTGAAAACCTCTCTCATTTGTTTCATAGGTATCAGGAATTGGGATAATCAAATCCATCTCTGAGCACTATTTTCCAGGCTTCCATCTTTCCTGTTTTTGTCATGTTTTTGCGGTAGATGTTTTGGAAAGATGAAGATGAATTTGGAAAAACAAAGTGAGGTTTTTACTCAAGACGGACTCATATACAATAACCTATTTCAGTTTTCTAACATATCTCATATTTTGGGAGAGAAAATCATCTGAGTTAAAACCTATTTTCAACAGTCTGACCCTTTTTTCATGGAAGACAGTTCAGAACTTTGAGAAAATTGTTTCTATTTTTGGCCAGGTTGTTGAATTTGACCTCCTGATCCCGGGGGAGAATTTTTATATACAAAGAGTATTGGTTAGTGTGGAATTTGAAAATTAGAAGTGAAGACATATCACCAACTAACCCCAACTAATTAAGCTCCAGAAATCCAAGTAGATCTGCATGATCTCTATATCTTTGTGATCCGAAATCAAATTGGTTTAGATTTTCCTAAATTTAATCCCACTCATTAATGTTAGAATTGATTGTAAACAACTTATAAATACTTTTTATTACGAAGTATTAAGGGTTGATCTGTTGGTATCTTTTTGAAGGATGGAACTAGTATTGTAGTAGAGCTCATAGAGCCTCCTTTCTTTTAAAACTTCAGTAATACAGTTGAGGCATTTACATGATTCTTGTGTCATTTATGTTGGTGAAGTGCATCTGCCTTTGCTTATGTTTCTCCTTTATCTGTTATAATTTTATGTGTTTCCAATTTGAATTATTCAATAGAATACTGAAGCACAAAATTTGTTTTGATGTGCACTTTGTTCCTGGCTTTGGATATTCTCAATGTTTTTTGCTTGAGGGTTAGTTCCAGAATTCTTAATTGCTCTGGTATAATCCAATCCCCTCACCTTTCTTTTCAAATCACTCATCAATGTTAAGAATCCAACATAGGTGTATATCCTTCCTTGTTATGTTTTATGTAGAATGTTCCTTGATTGAACACAGATTCTTTGACTCTATTTTCCCAATGGCCCTTTTTCCCCTATTCCAACCAAAAAATTCAAAACACACAAAAAACCTTTTACTATCATAACTAGCCTAACATTATAAACTTAAAAAAAGTTAAATCACATAGAGAGATCCCTCTCTGAGTCTTGGAGGGCTATACCCTTAGCTCCAAAGTGGTTTTGTAGTTACCTCTACCCATTTATTCTTTAGCCTGAGAAATTACAGAGCGTTAACATAGTGGTGACCATACTCGGGATGTTCCTCAGAAAAGCATATCAAGTTCCAGATCTGATTACTGATGGTGGATAGTGATCAAACACAAGAAGGTTGAATCATCCACCTGGTGACTCCAATCAACTCCAATCAGTTTCAAAGACTCCACTGGAGGAAGAACATGAAACATGACAAGACAATCTAAAAAGATCAGGTATGCAAGTTGGAATTTTATCCAAGACATAATAGGTTCTATTTTTAATTATTTCTTCTCTTTTTATGATCCCATCCAAGATCATATTATTGAAACTTATGTTGATCAAATTCAACCTGATGAGCCTCAAGAGATCAAGCCTAGTTTTACAGTCCTTGTACATACTCCTACACCTATAAATATTCCAGATAGATACAAGCCCCTTTTCTTACCTCCTATACTCCATGATTTCCCTGCAAATTATTACAGATATCTTCCCAGGTTTGACGGAGAATATGGTAACATCACTGCTGAGAAACACATTCAGGGTTTTGAGAATTTTCTTGATCTTTTTTAGGTTGAGGAAAATGATGTCTGCATTAGACTTTTTTCTCTCTCTTTGGAAGATAGAGCTAAGGAATGTTTCAAAAGTTTGTCAGCTGCAAGCATATCCAATTTTCATCAATTTGTAGAAGTCTTACTTGGTAAATGGGAGATCAAAAGAATTTTTTTTCTCATTTTAGAAGAATATGATCATTTGAAAAGACATCCAAGAGAAACAGTGCAACGCTTTTCATCCAGATTCAATCAAGTTTACAATTCAATGCCTGTTGATATAAAACCTCCTCCTGGTTTATCTCTCTTACACTACCCATATGCCTTTGATTCAGAGATGGAATTTCAATTGAGAGAAAGGAACACTACTACACTCAAGGAGATGCAGGATAGTGCAATTAGTGTGGAAACTAATTTGTTGATCAAAAGGTCAAAGATCAAGGCAGAAGAAAGGAAGAAAATAGAAACAGAGCATCTTAAATCTTCAGAAGAAAAATGAGACATTTTGACCAGCACAATAAAAGAAATGATGCATAAAGTTATCATGAGAAATGAACTTGTTGTCCAAAAGCATCATGTTCCATTGGTTACAGAGAAATAAAGAGTCATTGTTCCCAAGAATTTTGCAACTCACCCTTGGTATCATAGATCAGAAAATCATTATTTTATGTATTCAATCCACAACATGGTAAATGTTGAAATTCAAAATCAGCCTGCAGAGGAGCAATCAACTGATCTGATGTGTATGATTGATGAATTTTCTTACCTGGATGATCTACCCAAGTATGATGAGTATGATTATTATTATGTGTTTGAAATAGATGCTGACAGTTCAAAGAATCCAGTGGCATGATTTTGGGAGAAAGAATCTCAGTTACATCTCAAATATGACAATCAGTATGTGCATATTAACTATGACAACAATGAGGAAAAGGAAGAAAATCTCAGAGTAAGTGGAAATGCTTTTCCCTTATGTTTTTCTTCATTTCAATTTCTGAGAGAAAATTGTAAACAAGTTGTCAGTAGTAGGGATGGAGAATGTTCTAATGAATCAGTTGAATATGTCATTGATGGTATGGAAGTTGTTCTAGACCCAGAATTTCAGCCCTTGAGCTACATTGATTTTCAAATTCCAGATGAAAGCTTGGAGCCTGAAACAGAATATGAGTTAATCCAAAATAATTTTGTACCATTAAGCTTTAATTCATTTCAGTTTTTAAAGAATAATCTTGATCATGTCCTAAATAATAAGCACATAGAAAACTATGAAGTGTCATTGGAACCAATTCAACAGTCATCTTAGTTTTGACAGGATCCAATAGCTCATGTGTTGGATGATATATGTAGTCAAAGTCTTGTTCCATTGGCCAACTATGAGCTTAAAATAAGTTATGATATAGACCTAATTAGGCAGCTAGCTTCATGGTCTTGTTCAACATGAGTCTCATTTCAAAGTTCGGCAAAAAATTTGCAGTCGTATCAGGAACTATATAATGATGTAAAAAGCATATGTGCCATACCCAATTATGAACATAAATTTGCTGAAATTCAAGAAATAGGCCGTGTATTTCCTGATCCGATAGCATGCTACATGGAAGATTTTTTCAGCATAAATAAGCAATCATGTTTTCAGCAGTGGCCATTACACTTTGCAATTTTGATTCTGTGGACAAAAGGTCAAGTTGTCGTTTTTATTGTGCTAACAAGCAGTCAAGCGGTCCATTTGTTTCAGCAGCTACGTGACTGGCTTCATTGGCATTTTTGTATTATTTGATTCAGCATGATTTTCAGCAGTGTAGGGTAGGTAGTAGTGTGCAAATAATCTCAGCTCTTTGAGCATCCATTTCAACAATTTTTTCAATCTCACTTTCAAATTGCAGTACAGTTTCCAGTTTAGCGTGCATTTCAAATTTCAGTCTTCAGTGTGATTTGGTTTCAGTTGAAAGATCAGACCATGTATAGGTTGCAGAATAAATTTTTGGGATCAGCCCAACAGATATAGCATTGGTATGTGTGTTCATATTTATGTGGTTCTTGTCACCTCTTGAAAGAGTTGTCATCCCCAGGTGGAGCCTATATAAGGGTCCTATAATCATAAGTGATTTGATTCTTCAGCTATCTATTTGGCATTGATCTCATGATGAAGACACTTGTCTTCCTGGTCTCAATTGATTTTGCTTCTCCCTCCCTCCTTTTCGCTTGATCCTTCATCACCGTGTTGCACCCTCCATTTCTTCATCCCTCCGCCAATTTTGTCCCTGCATGAATAAACAAGCTTAGGATAAAAAACAATAAGTTAATTTAATTAGGTTAGTAGTAATATTAAGTGTAGTTAGATTAGTAAAACTAGGTTAGATTTGTTAATAATAAATTAACACCTATGTTTATAACTAATTAACAATAATGAATTAAATAATTAAACTAAAAAAACAAAACCTAAAAAAAAACAATTTAAAAAATTAAAACAAATAAAAATCGCATATAAAATAAAACACATAAAATACAATAAAAAACAAAAATTAAAACGAATAAAACAAAACATAAAACAAATAAAAAAACAAATCAAATAAAAACCAAAATTTTATCCTAAGTTTAAAACCTACCCTTTTCCATATTTTAGACCCCCTCCCCTACGTCACTCAACCAAGGGGGGCCCGAAAAGTGAAACCACCATGGTCACTTGTCAACTACATGGGATTTATAACCCCCACCCCCTAATACCACTCACCACCCTAGGGGGGTACGAAATCCACTCTCCCCCCTCCGAAAACCACTCCCAAAACTGTTTTGACTAATCATCTTCCGAGGTGGATTCCGGGAAAAATAGGGATAATTTTGAAAAACCGAGAGAGGTTTTTCTCCAAAATAGGCTTAACTTCAATAAAATATCTCATTTTTTTCACAGGTATCAGGACTTGGGATAATCGAGGCCATCTTGGAGCACTATTTATGTTTTTGTGGTAGATGTTTTGGAAAGATGGAGATGAATTTGGAAAAACCAAGAGAGGTTTTTACTAAAGACAGGCTCATATACAATAACATCTTTCATTTTTCTCACATATGTCATATTTTGGGATATAAAAACATATGATTTAACCTCTATTTTCAACCTTCAAGCCCTTTTTTCATGGCAGACAGTTCAAAACTTTGAGAAAATTGTTTCTGTTTTTTGTCATGTTGTTGAATTCGACCTCCTGATCCCGGGGGAGAATTTTTATATACAAAGAGTGTTGGATAGTGTGGAATTTGAAAATCAAAAGTGAAGACATATCGCCAACGAACCCCAGCTAATCAAGCTCTATAAATCCAAGAAGATATGCATGATCTCTATATCTTTGTGATCCGAAATAAAATTGGTTAAGATTTTCCTATATTTAATCCTACTCATTAATGTCAGAATTGATTGTAAACAACTTATAAATACTTCTGATTACGGAGTATTAAGGATTGATCAGTTGGGATATTTTTGAAGGATGGAACTAATATTGTAGTAGAGCTCACAGAGCCTCCTTTCTTTTAAAACTTCAGTAACACAATTGAGGAATTTACAGGATTCTTGTGTCATTTATGTTGGTGAAGTACATCTGCCTTTTTTTATGTTTCTCCTTTCTTTGTTATAATTTTATGTGTCTCCAATCTGAATTATTCAATAGAATACTGAAGGACAAAATTTGTTTTGATGTGCACTATGTTCCTGGCTTTGGATAATATCAATGTTTTATGCTTGAGGGTTAGTTCCAGAATTATTAATTGCTCTGGTATAATCTGATCCCCTCACCTTTATTTTCAAATCACTCATCAATCTTAATAATCCAACATAGGTGGCTATCATGCCTTGTTATGTTTTCTATAGAACCTGCCTTGATTGAAGACATAATCTTTGACTCCATTTTCCCAATGGCCCTTTTTCCCTTGTTCCAACCAAAAAATTCAAAACACACAAAAAACATGTACTATCATAACTAGCCTAACATTATAAACTTTAAAAAATCTCAATCATACAGAGAGATCCCTCTCTGAGTCTTGGAGGGATATATCCTTTGCTCCAAAGTGGTTTTTTAGTTACCTCTGCCCATTTATTCTTCAACCTGAGAAATTACAGAGCGTTAACACTCCAGCACCAACTCAAATGAGTCTCCAACCCCCTATTTTATAGGCTCCAATATAAAGGAAGCTATGACTCCCTATATTCTCTAGCACCAACTAGAAGGAGGATCCAACCCCCTTTCCTTTCCCTTCCTTCCTCCCTAAAATATAAATGGAGACTCAACCACTCATTGTTATTGTCACTGATGTTGATACATCATCATCAAAACTGATACATCATCATCAAAATGGATACATCATCATCATGAAAACTAGATCCACCTTAACTGATACATAATCATCATAAAAACTAGATCCACCATAATTGATACATCATCATCATCAAAAAAATATCGACCACAATTGATACATCAACACCATAAAAGATATATCAACATCATCAACCCGATTCCTCTTAAAAACTGGGTCCACATAAAGATCCTAGGTCCACATATAAACCCCAACATCACTTCTTAAATTTGTTTCAAACACTTGTTTGGGAGTAGTTTTTGGATTAGTCACAAACCTTAATTTCAACAAGTATAACTTTGTACCTATAATTAATCAAGTTCTTGAAATTGTACCCAATCATCTTTGATATCTTCTCTGAAATTTCTCCAAGTTTCTCTTCTTGATACGCCACTAAAAAGGATATATAGTGAAAATGGCAAACCTTCTTGAATTTTGGCCCCCTATCTTCCACAGATTGTATATCTAAAAGTGAAACGACACAGAAGATTAAATTTTTTCCATATGTACCTTGATATTTCTTCTCAACACCCTCCAAGTTTCTCTATCTGAATCACTTTATAAAAAAAATTAGAGCAAAAATGATAAGATGACCTTTAAAAAACATACCTTAGAACACATCATCACAAGACTTCATCTTCCCTTGGAATGTCGCCCTTCTTCACTTCATCTTCCCTCTGAAATTCACTGCCAATATTGTGCTAAGAGACCAAAAGATTGAATGATGAAAATGAAAGGTTCTTAACGTGTATTTATACTTTTCCAAATACCTCCTTTACTTGACCATACTTTGGGGCTTTCATATTTAATTAGAGGGCATAACCTCTCAACCATGAGGAACCACATGGCGTGCCACCTACCATTGGAGACATCTTGATGAGGATTATCAATCAATGGATGTTTTGCATGCATTTTCAATGTCCTTCATACGATTTTTCTTCAATCAATTTTTGGCTTCATGAACACACCTCTTGGGCTTCTTAACCATTGTTACACGTCAAAATTCCTCACTTCGATAATGTCTCATTATCATTGTTGCAAGTGTCTCTTTTTTTCCACAAGTGCCACAAAAGTCATATTTTCATCCCGCATGTGTCGCATTGTGGATGACATCATAAGAACACTTGGTACATCCTCTAAGACTTGTTATAAGAGGGAAACATGACATTTGGCAACGCTTACAAACTTTTTACCTTAAAGAATGATCATCCTAAACGAATTTTTGGACATCAGTGCTCCCTTGCCCACATGCAGGGAGTGCTAGCACTCCTTGTCCTCTTAGAAGGGAACATTATAGTGCTATGTTGCAAGCTTTAGGGGATCGTCGATCTATTGAGAGAATCTTGGGGAAGAATCCCCCTTATCTCTAAGGAAAGCTAAGAAGCATCTGAGTTAGTTTGGCTCGAATCCAATTTAAAGGCTAGATCTAAGGGAAATCCCACAATTGATGGAGTCATATCCTCAACTTATTCCAAGAATAGCTAAGGTAGTTGAGCCTATCAAAGCCTACATAAAGAGGCATTCTCATGGTGAAAAGGAGGAATATTAGTGAAAGGTATTTTCATTCTGATTGTGGATCTTTTGAGCAAGGGGTTGGACAAGGAGGACTTGGTGAGGTTGTTGCATCTGCATCTACATATTGTAAGCACCTTGTTATGTTCTCATTAATATATATGCTAGGCATGTTTCCTTCAAGTTTGTGTATGTTTGCACGGGCTTGTCTCTTCTTGATAAATCTAGTTTGAACTAATCTTGGTAGAATAGGAAGAATGCATTGTATTTGTTGTCTATTGAATTGTAGGACTCAGTAAAGGGATTGAAGATCAAGTTCAACCTGGACCGAGAAAGGGAAAACTTCAAAAAAACATACATCATGCTTTCTTCCTCTTTTCCTTTGACTAGTTTAGATACATTTAAAGGAATGTCAGTGTTTAATGTTTTCATTTTTCTATCTTGGTCATAGGGGTCTAATATCCAAGAGGACATTCACCTATCCGCGGGGGAATTTTCCTACAACAACCACTTAACCACTTAGACATATTTTTAGGGATTCTTGTTACTTCTTCAAATAATATCCCCATGAGGGCCATGCTTAAAGCTACGCCATAAGGGGACCACTTTGGAGACTTATTCAAATACACCCAACACTTATAGATGTTTCCAAACTTGTTTCGGGGCTTCTTCTAGGGTTGACATCAATGACAACCAATTTTCCAATAACAAGTGGACTTATCATGTCCCTATTTCTTACAATATTTTCAAAACTTATGAAAATAAGAAGAAAAAGAAGAGTATGAGGGTGTTATAGAAGGAGGGGATGCATGTTTTGAACTTGTATATCTTGACAACATCGTAGAAGTCTATGTTTTTCTAAGAATTTCTCTTCAACCAGTTGTTCTTGATTGTATGCAGCATTAGTGGAAATTTCCATGTACTTCAATTCTCATTATAAATGCTCTTGCAAGACGCTTTTAAATTTAAGAACATTTTTTTCACTTGAATCAGAAAATCCGACAAGGAAACATAGGTGATTGAACAATTTAATATACTCTTGTATAGACATATTAAAACCATGATGTAGGCAGAGCCATTTGAAATTCATATCATGTTTGTAATTTGATGGATATAATATGATGCTCAAGAATTCTATCAGTCCCATCCATGTGGTAACTAGATCTTGAGTTGTGTCTAGGTCTGTAATCAAGAGTTTGGAAATTCGGGTAATCTTTAATTTGGAAACTGGCACCTTCTCATCATCGGGGACTTAGTTGTAATTGAACTAGAAATTCATGTCAAGGATTCAATTCTCAAGTTGTTATGGATTTTGGGATCCTTCATGAATTGGGACTTCACACTTGGATTGTCGAGAAGGTGACTAACTAATGGAGATATCAATAACTTTTAAAGCTAACGTGGTAGTGATGTTGGCCAATTTTTTCATCCTTTCTGCAAACTTCATTTTTTTTCATGGCTCATGTGGTCATCGTCCTAGATGTAGAGTAAAAATAAACCCAATATTATGAGTCAGTGTGACACATATTTGAGTGAAATTCTATCAATTGAGCACGAATTTTGTCAATGGAGTTTAAATACTAAGTATGATAGTCTTCAAAGGCCACAAAAAGTTCGAATTAAGGTTGTACGATTCACTTCAAGAACAAAGGTGGTCGTATAGCCATAAGGATTTTTCTTAGCATCTAGGAATACCATACATTGATTGCATGGTCCTATTTTTCATTCAAGCACCAAATGTTCTCTTGTACGATGGTCATATATATGCAAGAACGTAAATTGATGGTTGAATGGGACTATACGGCCACAAATTATGTCAAATTGGATTGTATGGTTGCTATTTTGGTTAAATAGGACACTATATGACCACAAATTCACTAATAAAGAGAAATATGTATGTTTTATGATGGAAATTTAGCTAAGAACAATTAAATCATACATTCTATGACCATTAATTTGACTTGTATAGTTGTTGTACGACCAAAATGAGAGATTGAACCTGGATTTGATGCAGGAAAAATGACTCCAATGTTGAGTTGAATCAACAATTAAGACAAATTAAGAATGATGTACCCATATCCAAGGTTGGATTGGAAATGATCTAATACCAATGATCTGGGAAAATACCACTCAAGAAGAGTTCAACAATAGAGGTGCAAAATAAAAATCTTTGACTATATTTTGTTAATAAAAAACCAAGATTATATAGCTATACATCAATAAAAATGAATTCAACCAATATGTAGACAATCTTCTAAAAAATATAAACTAAACATAGTAATAGAGATGTGACTTCAACCACTATGGAGACAAGCTCCTAGAAACTAGAAATTGAACATAATAATAGAGATAGTTGGAGAGATTCTCTCAACTACTCCATGAGACTAGGAAACTAATATATATCGAAAATAATAGTATAAATAATACACACAATAACAAGAAGGTTCATACCAAATAATTCCTAAATATTAAGATCCCTATCATCCCTCTTGCTCTTATTGATTGGATTTCTACTTCTTCTAACTAATGGTGTAGGATGAGTCTTCAAGATGACTATATTGCTATAATATGCCATAATAAGGATGAGGATGAGGTACTACTAGGATACCATATTCATGTATTTTTTATATTTCTTCTAATGAGCAAGCCAACTTTGTCATGTATTTCACCTTCACAAAAGTGGTCTTTCTGGTCATGGGTTTTTCCCCCCTGCCATAAAAACCTAGGCATTCATGATTGACCATGGGTGCAACTACAATGGATCTTAGGATGCCTTATCTTCTATTTCCAAGTGATTTTCCAGCATATCACACATGTATTAATAGTTTGTAACTAATTCCTCTAGTATGGTTTTCAAATTCACCAATATTCTCTTGGGAAATGTCTACGGAAGGTGAGCTTACTAGATTTGTCTCAGTCATGGAAATTGAATGTGGTATTTATTCCTAGTTCTCTTGGACAACTACTTCTAGCTTTTCCAATTCCTCCTTCTTCTCTTCCAACTCTTGTTGTAGCTAACCCATCATTTAAGTGAGCGTATCCTATATCCATATGTTCATTTCAATGACCTTCTCTCCCAACTATACAAGATGGAACCTATTATTTTCCCAATATGAATTAACCATAGTGAGAGAGTCTTGGTGATCACCAAATTTCTTCTTTAGCAATAGAAACAATTTGGCATAGGTCTCAAGGTTATTCTCCATCTCTCTCATACTATGGTTGAACATATATACCTATTCCTTCAAGTTTTGGTTATCTTCTTAACATTGAGCATTCATGTCCCTTAAGTCTCCCAACCTCTCTATATTTCCTTTACCCATGTTGAGTTTTCTTTCTCTTTAAATTACTAGCATTTGCGTCACAATTAGTGATTTAACTAATCTAATACCATAATATCCATAAATGAATGACTTATAGCCCACTCGCTTCACCAACATAAATATTGTGTGGAATAAATTTTGATATTTGTTCTCAGCCTTATATAGAGGTTTTGGTCCTCAAAATGGTATGTTATTGGGTGTAACCTGCACACATGAAACTGCTAACAACACAATAGCTATCATGCTAATAAAAAAATCAAGACCCTATAAATACTTTGTCCCTCATAACTCTATATAACTTTCTTTGGAAAGGTAGTGGCCAAGTAAGGATATGGATTCACTAGTATTTTACTCCATTCAAGTTGTATGATTCCAAGTGCTCTACTTTCAAAATTGATCTCTATGGATTATGAGTTCAATGAAATTATGAGTGCATCTTCCCTGCTCCTTATTCTTTAATGGCATGTAAGAATGGGTTTGTCGGTTGACTTTGTAAGGATTACTAGGCTTATCTTCTTAGTGTAACTATGAAAATTCAATACCAATGTCCATCAACACTCTCCAATGGTTTATATTTGTCTTCTTATCACTTGATATTCCTCTCAATCATATGAAAGAAGGGTTATGGTTATTGCTCAATTTTCATAATGAGCACTTCTCCTTGAATAAAGTACTATCCAACACTTCATTGAGTGCTTTCTAGTTCAAATGTTGACTAAGTTGTATAGAAACTTTTATCTATCAAGTGTGCATACACATCAAAATACAAACTCCATTATGCATTCAAACTACCATATATTCCCATGCATATAATTACTCTAGCAACCAAGAAATGCAACTTGATCTTTAGTTCCTTGGAAAGGGAATAATGTTCCACTACTAACAATAGTTGTACATTTTCCTACCAACATTTAATGTAATATATATAAATATTGCTCGAGCGGAGATGGTATCAACCCAACATTAGATAAGATATATTTCTCCATCATTGATCAAAAAGAGGGATGACAATTCTTGTTCATGCTTCATGTGCTTTGTTTCCAAGTTTATATGATGATTTTCTCTTCCTTTTGTATGTTCATTCTAGCTACCAAAAGGATGTGCACAATACCAAATCATTTTATTTTGTCGAAACAATGGGAATTATTGACAACTCATCTTAAACGAAGTCAACTTTCCTTCAACAAGTCAAATAGATCTATCTGACTTTAGTTCGGCTAGGAATACTCATATCATTTTCTTCCCCTCTCAATTTTTTTTAATGCAATAAATTGAAGGGCCCCAAATAACAACTAGTTGATGAATAAGGCACCCATAAAAGTTGTGTATCGCCTATTGGAAGCAACATACACCTCACTAGATAATAAATCTTCCAAGAAAGAGTTAAATCTCCCAGGCTAATGTACAATTGACCAAGGAAGAAGGAATTCAACCCAACAAGTATCAAATGGACCAGGTAGAGTGGAATCAACTCAAGGAAGAAGGAATCATAGCCTGGGAGGAGAGATAAATTCACTAACATCAATAATGAAACCAAATTATCAACACCCTAAGGAAATACAAGGGCTCTAGAATAGTATCCATTGATTTTCAATTCAACAAGAAAATGGACATTGGGTAATTTAGAGTTGTTGGATTTCATAGATTAATAAATAAAGATTTTTTGAATGATGCTAACAGAAATACAATAAATAATTCTTCATTGTATCCATGAATTCAACTATAGAGGACACATTGAGAATAGCTAAATAGAAATAACTCATACACAATATTTAATATATAATTAAACACATCCCAAAGAAAAATCCATCACACAGTGATAAAATCACATGCATAATGGACACAAAGATTTGACCCTGGAAACTCAAATGGGAAAACCATCTTCGAATGGGTGCTCAACCTATTTTAGCAATCTATGGTTACAATGATTTCATGGCTCTCTATCCATCCTCATCTCCTTGGCCAAAAAAATACATGGCCTTGAGAATGAAAGTAAAGGAAGAAATGGGGAGAGATGGGGAAATGGGAAGGCCAAAGGGTCTGACCTTTCATTTTCCAATCCTTAGTATTTTCTCTCCTATTTTATTTTTTTCATTTTTTTCTTTGTTTTTCTCTCATTTTTTTAATTCCACTTTTACATTTACATTGGATTTCATAGTTTATTTAACCTTCATTAATTGCCTAATTTCACTTGCAATTACTTAGTATTACAACCATTCATTGGTTCCTATCAAGAGGCTAGGATTTGTAGGGACTTAAGGATCCATTTTGGCTTAATATTTCACGGCACTAACTAAGGAGGGTATATTGTACCCTTAGCATTCTACCCAATTACCTAGTACATAAGAGTGATATCCCCAAGTCTTGTTCTCAATGTACTATAGAAAAAGGATGGTTGCAAGTTTATATAAGGCTACTTCCAAGTGTGCATAAAGGGGCTCCAATATAGCCTAAGGTACATGGAATAAAATTTCATATAGAGGTTTTATCTAATGAAGTACTACTAGAAGGGGTTTCAACAAAGTTTGCAAGGGTGTCCAACCAGGTGACACAACTTGTATTTGTACGTGCCCTGAGCACAATTTTATCCATCAAATGACAAATCTAAATGTTACTTATAAATTTTGTAACACATCTCTTGCCTAAAAAAAATCTACTAAATTTTGGAGACATGTTGGCTTAGGAAAGAGTTATGATACCACTTGTAGTGTTCCTTAACCCTTGGACTTGAAACATAAACTAGGTATACAAAGATTATAAATGAAAATTTAAACTAGATACAAGAGACAAACAAGATGAAATATGTAAAATATACCCTTGTTAATCAAAAGAGTGAAAGCAATGCTCAATTGCCTCTTAAGGTGGGGTGACCTTTCACTGAGCATAGCTCCAAATACAAAAATACTTGACAACACATTCCATGGCCTCCTAGATATTTAAATATATTCTCAATAGGAAAAACCTAACTACGTGTGGTTCCATCATTAATGAGTACCAACTACCTAGTGACATACCTTAGTTAATAAAGAGGACCATTTTACATTAAATAAGAATCCACTACTATTTAAAGGTCATTTTTCAAAGAGGAGAGAAACATACATCAATTGACTAATTCCTAGGTAGCCTAAAGTAGGGATTTTATTGTAGGACACTAACAATACTCAAATGATCTTAGATGATGATATATGATTAGTAGTCTCTCATTACTCAGTTTTGTTCATATTGTATAACAATACATGATTTTGCAGCACAACCTTATAGAGTTCTCGATTCAAAATCCAACTCAAGACTTAATGAGTGCCATCAATAGAAATTCACTATTCCAATTTTGGATATTGTAGATTCAACATATTGTTCCCCTATCACATGATTGTCTCATATTTGAGGAATTATATAACAAAAATCATCATTTCCAGTGGCCAACTCCTATTGGAACTGTCTCTTGGCACTTTCTTTGCACCACATATAGACTTGAGTGTTGATCCAAAGATTCTTTGGGACAAAGAAAACATTAGAGAGAGAGAGAGAAATGTGTTTGTGTTAAGCCCAAATTAAGTACTTGGCGAGGGAGCAATGTCCACCCTTGTTTCGAGCTTATAGTTTGAATGTATTGTACTAAATGTGCTAGTGATTTATTGGTATCATGCTTGAACACACTGACATGTAATGAAATTCAATGTGCAATAATGTATTCTTGAATTAGTGTGTTGGATTCAAGGTTGGCATTTGGACACAAGTAGTGTAACTTGTAAAGAAGTGAACTATTTATACATGAATGCATAAGTAGAAGGAAATCAGGTGAGATATTTGTATCTACTTATCTTTATCAAGTTGTAATGAAAAAATCTTTATCGAATATTTGAAAATCACACACATCTAAGTGTTGTGTAATTTATTTCATGTCTCATTACATAGAACACCAATGAGAATAGAATAACTAATTGATTTGATTATTTAATGTTGTTTTCCTTCATCTCACAAATATGGATTGATTGATAGTTTATTTTTTGCAGTCAACATTAGTAAGCACTTTGGTAAGTGAATACCATATCTAGTAATTATATATATAAGTAGGTGTGATAGTATGTCCTTTGGTATCCACTACTTTCCCTTAGCCTTAGCATAGATTCTCATAATCAATTATTTTCTCTCTTCTATAACCTCCTCCCTGGTTCTCTATCACTCCTCATTTCTCTCATCCTTTCTTCACACCCCTTGTGGTTTTTTATTTCTAAATCATCAATTCTGTTTTTCTTTTCCTTCTATCTCATTATGTCTTATGTTAGGGACCTAACCCCTCACGTAGGTAGAATAATATATTATGATGTAATAAAGGTCAATATTAATAAGGCTTAGAACTAAGGAAGAATAAGTCGAATGTAAGAAGAACTAATAGAAGCTTATGCTTCTAGAAGGATCTTCCTATAGATGGTTCTTTTGATAGACATATTTAGTATAAATAGGAGTCAAGGGTATGAGAACCCTAGCTTTGGATATTATTTTAATAGATATCTGCTCGACTAGAGGTTTCCCCCTCGAAGAGGCAAGTGAACATTGCTCTCATTAATCAAATTACTCTTCCTAGTGTTATTCTGGTATCATTTCGGTATTATTGTGGTGTTGTTCTGGTTATATTGTTGTTCATCTACAATTTTTAGCATTTTATTTATGTTCTGCATACTTTTTATATCTGGAATAATAAAAGTGGTATCA
>ML781750.1:634186-708948 GCA_009831015.1 Picea engelmannii | reverse complement strand
CAAATTGTATGTGTTCAATTTAACTAGAATTCTAGATCTATCGAGGTTTCTGCAGGAATTCTACAATAAGTGTATTATAGTAAATGATGTAATATCATAAAGTGGAAATAATTCATATGTAATAAATGACAACAATGTTAATGTAATTATGAAATTATTTGAGCAGTTCCTAACGGGAAAAATGGAAAATGGAACCTGCTAGATATATATACATCACCACTTTATGTAATCAAGTGCACATTAATCTAATACATCTTTCTTTCAATCTCTCTCATGTCTCTTCTATATTATCCATAGCATAGTTTAACATGGTATCAGAGCCACAGTGATTGTGGCATAGGACAACCTCAAAGATCTATGTCAAAACAAAGTTTGGGACACTAAGAGACAAGTTTAGTTGTGAGACTAGTTTTAAATTTATATGGTGCTAGTTTGTACGACAATGTACAGTCTTGACTTGATTCCAATGAATTTGTATAGTGGAAGTGAAATCAAACCTGTACAGTGGTGGCTCAGCAAATTTGTACATTATAAATGAAATCAAACCTATACGATTATAGCTAACCAATTTTGTACTGTGGTTAATTAATTCAAAGTGTACGACAGCTTAAAAATATGGTTGTGAGTACAGCGACAACATTGGTGGCTTAAGAAATCAATTAAATAATTGTACGACAGTTTTCTCAATCAGCAACAAACAACAAAAACTCTATTAAATCATACAACGACTCAATTATGATGGCTCAATTAAATCATATTGTAGAATAATCTTACTCAAGTGTACAAATAGCACATCAATTACAGGAGAAGGTACCTATTGCACAGTGATTTAAATTGTTTTAAGTTTAATTTTTTTACAGAACTATAATTTTTTCTTGAGGTATAAGGGTTTTTGTTTTTTATTGGAGTTATAAGAAGAAAAAAATTCAAGATATAAGGAAATATTGCTAATATTATAATTTCAGGATTCCTAAGTCTCATAAATTAAATGGAAAAACTTATCTTGCTTGGAAACAAAAAATAGAACATGTTTTTCCTTATCATGATCTTTACGAACTAGTTACTAGGACAATGCCAAAACATGATCCCATGACTAATGACTATAAGGGGAAAACAAAAATGCATTGCTTCTTCTTACCATTGTTTTGGAGGATGATCTTCTTCCCCACATTCATGGTATTACTAATTCTATTGATTATTGGAAAAAATATATATATATATATGAAACTTCAAATGAAATTCAAATTTTATTGTTGAGAAACAAATTTACCAGTTTGAAGATGGTAGCATCAGATTCTATTACAAATCATGTTCAGAAGTTGTAGGAATTTAAAATTGAATTATCAAAAATTAAAACATACATTAAACATAAGGAGTTCATAACCATTATGTTTAATAGCCTACTATATGTGTATCTTGTAACCTCATTGTGTATCTTCTCAAAATCAAGTTCCCGCATTTGAAGAGGTTGTGGGCTTACTAATCTAGAAAGGCTAGCAACTTAAGAAAAATGAACTTGTAGAACCAGATAGAGATTTTATAGGAATACATAGAGAAAGAGGTTGTGGTAAAGGTCTTCAAGAAGGAAGGTATAGTTGGTATCAAAATTGGAGTCCAAATTCTTCAAATTAGACATGTACTTCTCAAATTTCTAAGCATTTTAATTATTGTACTACGAGTAATCACAATGAAGAGTAATATCTTAAATAAAGACATGAGGCTGATAAGAATAGAGGTAGAGGAGGAAGTAGAGGGAGAAGGCATCAAAGTCATTTTGTAGAAAGTAGTATAGTTGTTCCACAATAAACTACCACTGATTATTTGTTTATGGTTTCTCATACCGACATCCTTTCTTCTCAATCTATACAGTATATTGATTCGAGAGAAACCAAACATATGACTGGTAAGAAAACGTTTTTTCAAAATTTGCTCCATGTGATAATGAGAACATTATTAATGGTGATGAAAATATTCATGAGGTACAAGAAAGAGGTGAAGTAGCCATAAGAATTTCAAGAGATTGCATCAAAAATATACAAAATGTTCTTATGTTCCTAGATTAAAAACAAACTTTCTTTATGTTAGAAAAATTACTAATGAAAACTATACTTTTGTGTTTGATAAGAAAAAGTTTGTATTAAAGATTGTAACAACAACATCATTTCCAGGGGATTTCCATGTAATGATATGTACTGGTATTTCAATGCAGGAGAAAGCTTTTTTGACATGCTCTACTTCAGAAAATAAATTAAGGCATGAAAGATATGATCATATTAATTACTTTTATTTAAAGTTGCTTCATAAACATAATTTGGTGAATGGATTGCCTAACATTGAGGAAGATATAGGTGTATATGAAGCATGTCTAGCAAGGAACCAACATCGTTTCAATTTTGATAACAAAACCAAAGAAAATCAAGTACTTGAATTAATCCATGTGGATGTTTTTGGTCCAATGAGAACCCAATACCTTGGAAGTGATAAGAAATTTGTAACATTCATCGATGAATTTTCAAGAATAATATGGGTATAAGTTTTTAAGAAAAAATATAATGTATTTGCATTTTTTAAGCCATTCAAGGCTATGGTTGAAAATGAAAGTGGTCAATGAATTATGGTAGCTTCCAAAGAAGAAAGAAGAACCATTGATCCAAGCATTGTCAGGAAAAAATTTGTCTCAAGTTTAAGGGAGTTGATGATCTAAGCCGAGATCTGTGCCCCTGGTTAAAAAAATTTAGTTTGACCTTATTCTTGGAATTGTAAGGTTATTTGACCCATCTCTCAACTGCCTGCATACTATACGAAAAGTGAGAAGCTCAAGAAGTGAATGAACTCTCTCTTGATTGACCAACTAACTCCCTCCAACAAGAAAATATATTTCCCTCTAAGGATCATATCTTGGCGATTTCATAAAAAATTAAAATCAAATCATCACCCAGTATGCTAGACTACCCAAGGGATAGGTTGTTGTTTTCACATATTTTTAATTAATGAGTAGATCTCTCCTATGCACACTAAGAAGATATATGTAGCTTCTGATAATAGATGTCGATGATGAGATCTCATTCAATGATCAGTATTACTTTAGAAATGGATGCAACAATTGTTGTTTGTTGGCAGTGAGGTTCCTTCAACATCCCTCAGCCAAAATCTCATCACTTAGCACTTTTTATCTATGGTGACATATTGAAGAACAGGTTCTGTGAGTTGATTGCTTCACATCAATGTTGTAGGTCGCATATATATTTTGGAATATATTGAAGGATTTCAAGCAACAAAGAATTTCATTCCAATGACATCTTAAAATTGGACAAATGATCGCTTTTTAATGGGAAGAAGATAAAGCACCCAACACATTTATGAGACATGCATGTGGGTTATGAGACATGCATGTGGGGATTGTTTTCCAATAGTTCAGTGGAGATCCAGGATCTCGATGTATAAGTATAGCTATCTAGAGAAGACTTTGATGGTGGAATCTATTATCACTATAACAATTTATGTGAGAAATCTAGTTTCCAGGACTTAACGAGGCGTTAAACTAATGTGGAAGCATGATAAACTGGAAGACATGGCCAAATATAGCGAGAGAAGGCTAAAGATAGTGGAAATGTAGAGTTGATAGGACCCGACAGGTCACAGATCATGGGCGCTATAGATCAATGGTCAGGGATCCTTTCGGGCGGAGAACTTGTGTGGAGGATAATTCCTGAAAGCATGCCGAAAAGAAAATTATGGTTTCGTCTCAGGACTACGTGGCGTCTCTAGGTGCATTTCGGGGTGAAAGGCAGGTTACTTTAAAACCACTCCCTCACACTCTCGAAATTTCTGAAAGACAAGCACTACAAAAATTGCTTTGAAATGGCTAGCAAAAGTAAGTTGGGGGTTAGACCGTTTGCAGACGAGTTCGATCAGTTTCACGCATATCAGTTTTCAAGTCTTGGTTTCCAGATTCCAAGTAGTTTTGACCAATCATCTTCCGAGGTGAATTCCGGGAAAACCAGAGCACATTTTGAGAAACCAAAAGAGGTTTATACTCAGCACGGGCCAAATAACAATAACCTCTCCCATATTTCTCATAGTTGTTACATCCTGGAAGAATCTAGGACATATTGGAACCTTATGTTTCTAGATTCTAGTTTTTCTTATTGGAGACATATTTTTCAAATGCAGATCCTGGACAGATGGGGAAAAATTTCACAAAACCAAGAGAGTGTTTTACTCAAGACAAGTTGATGTACAAAAACCTCCCCCATATTTTACACATATGTCACGGATTGGGAGATTCAAAGAAATATTTGAACCCTATTTTTTAGTTTTCATAATTTCATGTTCGAGACATGTTTTTGCAGCACGTGTTTCGGCCAGTTGGAGATGAATTTAGAGAAACTGGGAGATATTTTTATTTATAATGAGATTATATACAAAAACCGTTCTCATATTTTACACAACTATTACTTTTCAAGAATTACAGGTGTCATTTTGAAGCCTATGTTTGTAAATGGTTTTCAAACGAAATGTTTCTTTATTTGTAACTAGTTTGGAAATGAAAGGACTCGTTGTTTGTATAAATGTTAAGAGATACGTATGTATTAGGGTTGGAAGAAGTGCAAGGGCACATTTTAGTTGTTCTGAACTCAATAGTAATTTTCTGGAGCTGAATTGAATACATATGCAGAAGCTTTTGAAGTCTCTATGAAAAGATTCTAATGGTGGTGATATGTGTTTTGTCTCCTCTCCTTGTATGTATTTCATGTGTTCTTTAAGTCCATTTGCATTTTCTTCTGTTTAAATTGGATATTTAAAATATCAGAATTCATCTTAAGATGATCTCGGCTTAAGCAATTTAAACTGTGTAATTTTCTTCCTAACTAATTCAGAATTCATTTCAGTAATGCTCTAATGCAGTTACTTGTTTTCTCCTTCTTCTTACACTCTGTATAAATACAATTTATAACTTAGATTCATTTCCTCGTTTAGCCTTTATCCTATGGATATTTCTACCAGCCATTCATTGTTTTCATTTACTTTCAGAATTTTGACTCCATAGCCCTAAGTGTGCCTCCCCTTCCTTGTCAACAAATTTATAAAAACCCCCAACACAAAACCAAATCTAGCCATTGATTTCCAAAGAAACATCAAGTGACATGAGAGAGCCCTCTATGAGCTAAGAAGGCTAGTAGCCAGCTCTAAATTTGGTTGAAATAGTTACCTCTATCGTTTGTTTATCAGCTAAACAAATTTACATAGTGTTAACATTCTGGCGTCGTTGTCGGGGAAGAAACTGAAAAATTTTCCTTGGGAAAGAGTGACATGGCTGAGTTCTAAGGTCTGAGAGAAGTAGACACTTAGGAACATATTGGTTGTATTCCTTCTATGGCGACTCCACACATCAAAAATTCAGTTTGAAGGTGATTCCATTGGTAGAAGAATCTAGAAATTTAAATTTTCGTTGGTGACTCCACTCTCAATGCAGAATCCATCTTCCAAAACATCATTGGAAACTCCATTGTATGAAGATGAGTTCAATATTTGCAAGGAATGCTCCCATGAATCGCTGTCACATTCTCAGTTTTCCAAATCGCATACTTTGTGTAGATTGGCAAACATATCTGCCAAAGTTCAAAGATCAAGAAGGAGATGATGTTGCCTTTCATTTGGTAAAATTCCACATGCACATACATAGGCTAGGGGTTAAATCGCATGAATATTGGTTGAGGAAGATTCTTATGGCAACCTTAGAAGAAGAAGCATGATCCTAGTATGAAGGATTTCCATCTTCTAGTTTATTTTCCCTCGAAGATTTTTATGCAGTATTTTGTGTGAATTATAAGGAAAGTTACCTATCTTTAGTTCTAGTTGAAAACTTCTATGGACACTTTGACAATCTTATTCAACACATGGGGATTGATATCAATGATGAAGAATTAATGTATGATAAAATCAAAGAAACCCTTTACGAACTATATTCTCATTGGGAAGAACTAGCAGAGACTAGTTTTCTTGGTACACAAGATCATTCTGAGCAAACATTAGCTTCTTCTTTGGTTGAAAATGAAACAAATCTACATCATAATGTCGACAGTCAGGTTATATCCTCTAAAATTAATGAAAATTCATAGCCTTGTCAGCCTTATTATAGTCAAAAGTATGGGGAGAATCATTCAAATGTTTTTGCAGCTCATTCATTTTCTAAAGACTTGTATCATGAAGAAATTGGTGAAAGTCAGGCTATTAAAATTGTATATGCAGAAAATATAGGCAGTAAAACCATTAATGAGCATACCTACCCAAAGTCTCTTGATTTGATATATTCAGAAATTTTAGAGAATCAGAGTGATATGCTTGTTGAATCATGCGAAGAGTTACCTTTAGAAATTCCTGTAGCACATGTTGAGGCATTTCCTTTTGAAAGTGTCCAAGAATATTCAAATTATTTCTTCACAAATGAAAACAACGATCAACAAGTTGTTTCTTTTTTATTGGAAAATGGTCACAACAGTTACAATAAAGAGTTTGAACAAGGAACAACATTGAAAGATCATAGTTACTCTTATCTTCTTGTTGATCAACAAGAGTTATTTGTGTATTCTCTCAAGAATCCTTTCGTAGCTCTGTTGGAATCTTCAATGGAAATAAGTTTTGTAATGTTCATAGGTTATGAAGACAATCTCAGATGTTGGAACAAGTTATTGTATCTCAGGTATGGCTTTGTGATTGGAGAAGTGGAAGGCCTGTTTCAATCCAGTACCCAACGTCTTGATTGGCTTCACTAGAAATGTGAGGTCGCTTGATTCAGTACTTGTTCTCAACAAGTAGGGTAGGATCATTTGTATATAAATAAGCTTTAGAACCAAGCATTTTGTCAGTTTCAGTCTTAGACTTCAACATGTGTGTTTTTCAGTTTTCGGTAGCTATTGGTTTTCAGCTTCAAATTTCAGTTTACATTTAGTTTTGGATGAAGGATTGGTATAGGTTGTAGCCTTTGAGATGGGATCATCCGAATAAATCGAGCACTTGGTATATTTTTTTTATTGCCACGCGGGGAGGACGTCATCCCCAATTGGAGCTAGATATTGACACATGCAAAATTTAGAATTGTGGCACAAGAGAATTTTTTCTCTATACAAAACATCATCATTGGGTTCTTGGATTGCCTGAATTAAATTTTTGGTTGAATTTGGGCGAAAATTTCTTCATTATTCGGCAAATAAAAATTTTGGTTTTATTAAGCTGATTTTGGCTCTTATAGTCAATTTTTCTACCCTCGGATTTATTACAGAGCCATAGTTCATTTTACCAAAATTATTGGGCCCGCATGCCAAATCTCCACTTATCCAAGCCCTAAAACTATCGATATGAAGCGACTAAGTGCCATGCAACAAGTCACATGGAGGAAGAGCCCACAAGAGGTGCTAAGGGTGCACTACGCATCGATAAGACTTACAACCATCAGTGCATATAATGATATAGGGAATTGTGTTTCAAGACTAACTCGACATCAAGATTGTGAATATTTTGGGATTTATTTAGTTGCAAATAATCCATTTGTTAGGTCCAAAACCTGAGAGATGCAAGAAACCAAATTTATTTTGACCATACAGTTGTATAATGAGGAGGTTGATCTCAGAGCTGGAAAGTATATTGGTGAAATGTGGGTTGCAATGAGAACAGTGTACAAATTTGGGTTTCCGGTGGATAATGGTGATAGGTTAGAGCAGGGTACACACGTGTCTTGGAAGCAGCCCAATGGATAGGCACTTGGTATGTCATTCTTTGCTACCTCATAGGGAGGATAACATCCCCAGTTGGATCCCGTGTTATCACTATAACAATTTCTGTGAGAAATTCAGTTTCCAGGACTTATCAAGGTGCTAAACTATTGTGGAAGCGTGATAAACTGGAAGACAGAGCCAAATATAGTGGGAGGAGGATAAAGCTAGTGGAAATGCAGAGTTTATGGGACCCGATGGGTCACATATCACGGGCGCTACAGTTCAATGGTCAGGGATCATTTCTGTAGGAGAACTTGTGTGGAGGAAGATTCCCGAAAGCGAGCCGAAAAGAAAACTGTGGTTTCGGCTCAAGACTACGTGGCGTCTCCAGGTGCATTTCGGGGTGAAACGAGGGTTACTTTAAAATCACTCCCTCACACTCCCGAAATTTTTGAAAGACAAGCGCTACATAAATTTCTGCGAAATGGATAGAAAAAGTAAGTTGGGGGTTAAACCATTTGCAAATGAATTCGATCAGTTTCACGCATATCAGTTTTCAAGTCTTAGTTTCCAAATTCCAAGTAGTTTTGAGCAGTCGTCTTTCGAGGTGAATTCCAGGAAAACCAAATCACATTTTGAGAAACTGAAAGAGGTTTATACTCATCATGAGACAAATAACAATAATGTCTCCCATATTTCTCATATTTGTTACATACTGGGAGAATCGAGGACATCTTGGAACCTTATATTTCCAGATTCTAGATTTTCTTGTTGGAGACGTTTTTTTAAAATATAGATCCCAGACATATGGGGAAACATTTCACAAAAATGAGAGATTTTTTTACTCAATACAAGTTAATTTACAAAAACATCCCCCAGATTTTACACAGGTGTCACAGATTGGGATATTCGAAGAAATCTTTGAACCCTATTTTTCAGTTTTCATTATTTCATGGTCGATACATGTTTTTGTGGCACATGTTTTGGCCAGTTATAGATGAAGAGAGGTCTTTCTTCATAATGATCTTATCTAAAAAAAAAATTCTCATATTTTACACATCTATTACGGTTTGAGAATTACAGGTGGCATTTTGAAGCCTATTTTTATAAACGGTTTTCAAACGAAACGTTTCTTTATTTGTAACCGGTTTGGAAACAAAAGGACCCGTTGTTTGTATAAATGTTAATAGATATGTATGTATGAGTGTTGGAAGAAGTGAAAGGGAACCTTTTAGTTGTTCTGAACTCAATTGTAATTTTCTGGAGCTAAATTGAATACATATGCAGAATCTTTTGAAGTCTCTATGAAAAGATTATAATGATGGTGATATTAGTTTTATCTCATCTCCTTATGTATTTCATGTGTTCTTTAATTCCATTTGCATTTTCTTATGTTTAAATTGGACAATTAAAAGTTCACAATTCATCTTGAGACGCTCTCAGCTTAAGCAATTTAAACTATGTAATTTTCTTCCTAACTAATTTAGAATTCATTTCAGTAATGCTCTGATATAGTTACTTGTTTTATCCTTCTTCTTACACTCTACATAAATACAATTTATAACTTAGATTCATTGCCTCATTTAGCCTTTATCCTCTAGAGAGTTCTACCAACCAGTCATTGTTTTCATTCACTTTCATAATTTAAACTCCATATCTTTAAGTCTCCCTCCCCTTCCTTGCCAGCAAATTTATAAAAACCCCCAACA
This sequence comes from Picea engelmannii, assembly GCA_009831015.1. Classification (NCBI taxonomy): domain Eukaryota; kingdom Viridiplantae; phylum Streptophyta; class Pinopsida; order Pinales; family Pinaceae; genus Picea; species Picea engelmannii. The sequence continues at coordinate 699,524 of ML781750.1, read as the reverse complement.
CAAAACCAAATCTAGCCATTGATTTCCAAAGAAACATCAAGTGACACAAGAGAGCCCTCTCTGAGCTGAGAAGGCTAGTACCCAGATCTAAAGTTGGTTGAAATAGTTACCTCTGTCATTTGTTTATTAGCCAAACAAATTTACAGAGTGTTAACAGACTCATCATGTTAGTATTTGACACAAAGATCTATAACAAAAGTCCTAGTGAATATAAACCTTTCTAAAGGGTTAACGGAAAGTATAGATGTCGAAGTTGGGAATTGGGAATATATGTAGGTCCTAGATCATGAAAATGTTCCTTTTAGATGTGTGTGGTGCCATGAGTTTGGACATGTAGTAGAGGATTGTTCTAGACCATTTTTGAAGAGAATTTGGCAGAAAAAGGAGAGAGACCCGCCTAAAAGCACTTCTTTCATGAGATTGGGGCCTGAGAATAACAACAATAGTTCGGAAAAGAGGTTGGGAGTTCCAAGTCTAACATAAAGGTTTCCCTTAGTTTTTTTAGGGTGATCAATCCTTGTAGGAACTAAGTAAATTGCTCATAACATTGAGTATCTTTCATCATAACATGGGGAGGATCATAATGGCTCTGAGGAAGCAAATGTTTCTGCGAAGAATCATGGGGAGTTGTCATGTTTTTATTATAAGATGACTAAGGAGTATTTTGGAGTTTTTCTAGCATACATGATGTTTTTATATAGAAATAAATATGAGATGGAAGAGGTGCATACAATGGGTGATGGGATGGAGGGCACAACATTGGATGTTGCTATTGGGATGGTACCAGTTGTGGTGCCAATGATCAGGGGAGAAGGTACCAAGGTCATCTCTCTTATTTCACTCTCAAGTACTTGTAAGCCTCGAAGAGATGATCTACCTTCTACTACTTTTTTGGTTTCTGAGGGTTTCGAAATTTTTCATGATGGGGGTGATGGGGGGAAGTCTATATTTGTATATGCTTCTGTGTTGGAGAACCCCCTGGTTCAAATTTTATTTTCAATTTCATCTCGAGACACCACATGTTATGAGGAATCAAAAGGATATTCTTAATCATTGTCAAGTATGGGGGTGAGACCCATTTGGTCTCTCACTCTCCCTCTTTCGATGGAGGAAACTTAGGGAAATCGTACTAACTTAGGTCAAAAGGGACAATAGATGGAAAGGTTTCTTCCTTTTGGGGGGGCTTAGAGTTGCACCCTAGAAGATATGTGGGAAATCTAGGAGAAAGTGTTAGGAAATGAGGAACACTTCCACACTAAACCTAGAAGAAGAGAGGAATAAATATTTCAACAAGAAAGTAAAGGACAAACCAAACACACAGTACACAGAGATTTTACCCTGGAAACCCAAATCGGGAAAACCAGCATTCCTTGAGCATTTTTCTCTCTTGTTGTCTTATTCATTCAGAATAAAAGGTTACATTCCTAACCTTGGTCCACACCTAAGACACAATCGACATCATATGTTCCTTCTTTACACAAGAACAACCCTGTAGCCAATTCGGATTACATATGCATGACCAACAACCTCTATGATTATTGATTAGTTATTCTACAATTCATTATATTTTATAGCATTAAACCACTCCTTCTTTATAGGTTTTATAGTAGGAAAAACCATAAACAAAAGGCGCCCAAATACGGTTACATATCCATGTAGATCATTGGCTACAAATCCAGTGAATCTCGGGATTCTGATACAGTCGACTACCAGTCGACCTTCATTCAGTCTTCAGTTAGTTTCCATACACTCGCCTGTTGACCTCTTGTCGGTTTACCTCTTATCAGTTGACCTATTCGACTTGTTTTCAATTTCTTCGAATTCGAATTTACCCATTCGAACCACCTAGACCTTCGACTTACTATCAATTCCTTCGACTTCGACTATTGGTCAATCCACATCGACTAGACTTTCACTACAAAGAATATAACAACCCAACATTCTCCCACTTGTTGTTTTCTTTGTTGAAACCGAGAGATCTATGAAATTGCATTTACAGACCCAAGGCATCAATTCCCATTTCCTCTTTGCACCAAGAGAACTTCACAACACTCACTGACTTGGTCAAAGAGTCTGTTATGTTTTCCAATGTGTCTACTTTCTCCAGCAGCACCTTGTTGATTTCCACCATGTCTCTCATGAAATGGTATTGTACATCAATGTGATTAGTCTTAGAATGATAAGTTGGATTCTTTTCCATGAATATTTCACTTTCACTATCGTAACTTACCTTCATAGATTTTTTTTCAAACCCATTTCATGAACACATCCTTTGCAACCATATTGGTTCTTTACTTCCATGAGTGGTTGCCATGTATTCAGATTTTTTTGTTGACAAGGATACGACCGCATGTCGCTTACTCATCCATCTGATTACTCCACTAAACATATTGAATACATATCCATTGGTCGACCTCCGTCAATCCATATCTCCAGCCCAATCGGTGGCGACAAAGTCATGTACATTTAATTCATTGTCACCTCCAGGTTTTCCTTGGTATCATATAGCATAATCTTTTGTGCCATACAAATACCTAAATACTCTCTTGACAACTATCAAGTGCTCCTTCCGAGGTATCAACATGTATCTACTCAATACTCCCACTGCATGGGCAATGTCTGGTTGAGTGTAGACCATTTCATACATTATAATATCAATATCACATGCATAGGGAACACATGCCATGTCCTCCATTTCTTCATGTGTCCTTGGACATTATTCAACAGTTATCCTTACTCCCATGGGAATTGGCACCTTCACAGGTTTGCAATCCTACATGTTGAAACGTTTCAAGACTATTTCAATATACTTATTTTGGTTCAACCATAGCTTTATAGTTTCTTGGTCTCTCTTGATCTCCATTCCCATAATGAAGTTCTCTACACTGATATATTTCATGTCGAACTTGGAGGATAGATGGTTCTTCACATACTTTATTGTTTTCATGTTGCTTCTAATCAGCAACATGTTGTCGACATACAATGCTATATATATGAAACACCCACCTTCTTATTAGGAATATATATAGTGATCAACTTTGCTTCTCATAAACCCCAACCTAAGGATGTATGTGTCAAACTTTTAGTATCACATCCTTGGCGATTGTTTTAGACCATAAAGGGATATTTTTAGTTTGCACACCAAATATTTATTTCCCTTTATTACAAATCCTTTAGGTTGTCTCATGTATATTTATTCTTGTAGGTCCCTGTGTAGGAACGTTGTCTTTACATCCATCTATTCTATTTCTATATCAAATGTTGCATCCAGAGACATTAGTACTCTAATGGAATTTAATTTTGCAACAGAAGAAAAAATTTCACCGAATTCGACTCCTTCGACTTGGGAATATCGTTTCTCTACCATTTGAGCTTTGAATTTATCAACTTGACATGTTTCTTTCATCTTCTTCTTGAATACCCATTTGCTACCGACATGATTTCTTCCACTAGATAATTCGACTAAGTCCCATGTCTCATTCTTGTTCAAGGATTCCATCTCTTCAACCCTGGCATCCTTCCAGAGTTTTCCCTCTATTGAGTCGAATTCCTCCCCGGCCGACTTGGGCTCATCGTTGGTGGAAATTAAAATGAATGAAGAACGGAAGATGGGAGGACTATACCTTTCAACTTGATTTCTTACTCATTTTGACCTCCTTACAACCAGAGTTGGTTGTTCCACGTCTTCTTTTGATTAAGTAGACTAATCTATCATCTTCTTCGTTCATCAGTTCAAACCGCACCTTCTCTATATTATTCTAGGTTTGAACAATTTCTTCAATATTGGACTTACTTCTGACTTCTTTGAAGAACACATATCGACTATACACTATTTTACTTGATGTAGGATCCCAAATATTATATCATTTCATTCCTTCTTTGTATCCAATGAAAATACACTTGACTACCTTCTTGTCCAACTTCCTCATCTTTTCCTTGGGAACATGCGCAAATGCATCACATCCAAATAATTTGAGATGTGGTATTGAAGGCTTATTACCATACCATACCTCATGTGGAGTTGTGTTGACTAGTGTCAACAAAGGAGACATATTCAATAAATATTTTGCAGCATCGACTGCCTCTGCCAAGAATTCTTGTGCGAGCCCAGCACAACTGAGCATGCTCCTTTCCTTGTCCATCAATGTTATGTCCATTCTCTCAGCAAATCCATTTTGTTGTGGGGTATATGGTGTGGTATTTTTTCATGCTATGCCACACTGCTTGCAGTAATAATCAAATTATTTTCCACAGAATTCACCACTATTGTCAATTCTTAGCACCTTAATCTTCTTATCTCTCTAGTTTTATACAAGATATTTAAACTCTTTGAATTTATTGAAAACCTTTTATTTCTTACTCGGGAAGTATATCCATGTATTCCTGGAAAAATCATCAATGAAGGAGACATAATACAGGGATCCAACAAGTGAAGTCACTGAAACAGGGCCAAGCACATCACTATGAACCAACTCTAGAATCCATGTTTCCCTTGTCACTCCAAATAGGAACCTCACCTGAATTTGTTTTCCATATATAAAATGTTCATAAAATTCGACTTATAAATTACATTCATGAAAATATTTGACCATACCTTTGTTATGCACAGCTCAAAATCCTTTTTCTCTAATATGTCCCATCCTCTCGTGCCATAGCATGGTTGGATCGACTTTATGATGACTTGTCGAATCAGTTTGAATCAACTCAACCCGAGTCAAGTCGATTCAAATCGACTTTAGGAACAGTGATGTTGTTACATCCAATTGATTCGACACTCCCTAATAACTGGTACAGGGTTCCAATCTGAACTCCTTTCATTAAGACCATCTCACCTCTAACCATATTATATGAATCCTTCTGAAATAGAGTGTGCACCTATACATCATTCATCTTGCTAACATATATTAGGTTTATTTCCAAACGAATAATGTTTAGCACACCTGGAAGGGTTCTACTCCTCCCACCCTGTAGTATCAGTTGAACTCTTCCTCGTATGACAATTTTGGTTGTCAAATCATCCCCCAAGAATACATCTCCTCCTTCATATCATTCATTTTCACTTAACCATTCTCTATGTGGTATCATATGATAGGATGTTCCTGATTCGATTAACCAAACATCTTGATCCGACTATGTATTGTTCGATTCCAAGTACACATCATCTCCCTTATCTAGATTCATCTTTCTCTCAGTCGATTTCTTCTCGTCGGTTCATGTATTGATGTCCATTGCCTTCGAGTTGTAGTCCATTTTGTAATGCCCAGCTTTACTGCATTTCCAACATCTTCTCATTTGATGAATAGGGGATTTAGATCTACCCTTCGACTTAGACTTTCTACCATAGAACTTGCCTTTATCTCTTTCAACTAGTCGACCTCTCACCATTAATGCATCTTTTGTCAATCCTTCCATGTTATTCCTTCTCATTTCTTATAAGAGTAGAGATGCAACCACGTCTTCTAGTGCTAGTGTGGTTTAATTTCTCCCTATTTCCACAACTAAGATATCCCATGAGTTTGGAAAAGAACATAATAGGATAACACATTTCTCCTCCTCAATGATTTTAATATCCACAAAAGATAACTGGATTAAAATGGTATTAAATGAATTTAAATGCTCAATCACCTAAATTCCCTCACTCATCCTTAGAAGATGCAGTTTCTTTCTGAGAAATAGCTTATTTACCAGGTATTTCGACGGGTACAAGATTCCCAACTTGTCCCACAGTTTCTTGGTCAAATCTTCACCTAAGACATTCAGCAATATTGAATATGCAAGACAAAGTTGAATCGTAATCCTTTCCCTTCTCTCAAGTTTCTCCCATTATTTTGTCAACATACCTAGCAACATGGTACTTGGATAGACTATTTCCCTATGTTCTCAATCCACAAGGAGATATTCAATTTTAAGCTTCCAAAGTTCAAAAATTTGTCCATTGAATTTTTTTATCTCTATTCTCGAGTTGTTCGCCATTATTTAACACAATATTTAAATATTTATTACTTATGACTCTTACTGAACCTAGGGTTTAGCTCATATCCAAGGTTGTTAAACCAAATTATGATACCAAATGTTAGTAAACCAAGCTCTGATACAACATTTTAGGAAATGAGGAAAACTTCCACACTAAACCTAGAAGAAGAGAGGAAGAAATATTTCAACAAGAAAGTAAATGACAAAGCAAACACACGGTACACAGAGATTTTACCCTGGAAACCAAAACTGGGAAAACCATCATTCCTTGAGAATTTTTCTCTCTTTTTTTCTTATTCATTCATAATAAAAGGTTACATGCCTAACCTTGGTCCACACCTAATACACAATCGACATCATACCTTCTTTCTTTACACAAGAACAACCCTGTAGCCAATTCGACTTACATCTGCTTCTACGATTCATTAGCTTTTATAGAATTAAAGCACACCTTCTTTATAGTATTTACAGTAGGAAAAACCCTAAATAAAATGCACCCAAAGACAATTACATATCCATGTAGATCATTGGCTACAAATCCTGTGAATCTTGGGATTCTGTTACAATCGACTACCAAGCCGGATTACTAGTCGGCCTTCAGTTAGTTTCCACACACCTGCTTGTCGACCTCTTGTCAGTTGACCTCTTCGAATTGTTGTTGATGTCTTTGAATTTGAATTTACCCAGTCGAACCACCTCGACCTTCAAACTTATGTCAATTTCGTCGACTTCGACTTTACCCGGTCGAACCACCTCGACCTTCGACTTGTTGTTGATTCCTTCGACTTCAATTGTCATTCGATCCACCTCGAATAGACTTTCACTGAAAAGAATATAACAACCCAATATCAAGTAGGAAGTCACACATTTTTCATGCACAGAGCATGGATATTGTGTAAGTATTACAAGATAAACAAAAAACTATGAACTAGGCTCTTAGATATGGACAACCCTCTATCAAGGTTACAAAATGAGGATTCTCTCTTTGAATTCTAGGGGGTTGGGAAGTCCTGCCAAAATATGTTCCCTCCATAGAGTAGTTGAGAAAGGTAAACTTGATTTCCTTCTTATACAAGAAACTATGTGTAATGGGGATCTAATTATTGGTAGTTGTTGATCAATTTTTCAATCATCAAAGTTTTAGTATTTTTATGTCATTTTTCCCTTTCTTGTATATCCTACACCTAGCCATTTTTTATTTTGTGGGTTTCATTAAATTTACCCATAATCATCATAACACCGCAAACTCACAATCCTACAAATCTATAAAAATCAACACTTAACCATTTTCTATTTTTTATCTCCATACTTAGTCATTTTTATGTTTTCGGGGGTCCTATTGTGGGGCTAAACTATGTTCCAAAAGACCCTGACCCTGCAACCCCACAAACCTTCATTTTTCTCACTCCAAAATGACACGTTTTCAATCGCATCATACACGTCGTTATTTCTTTTACTTATTGTATTTTCAAGTTGTGTATGCATAACTCCCCTACATCTGCCCTTCCATACCCCACATCCAACAATTCTGCAATCCCATAATCATCATTTTGAACTCCCCATTACTCATTTTTCACCTCCATACCTAAAACATTTTCCATACATCCCACTGCACAATCCCATTTCCCAATAACATTTATGATCGTACTTCCAGATCGGTCAGCCCATGAGGTGAATTAAAACCATTTTAATAACACAATTCTCATCATTTCCCCACCTTAAAGATAAATCAAATCATGTAGTTAAACTTAAAGCTATGTCATTTTATATTAAGTAAGTACATGGGGAATTTAGTACATGAATTAAAATCCTCACTATAAATTCTTATTACGATAAAACCACCACCTTTTCATTCTAATCGGTCTTTGCCAAATATCTTGAATAAAAGAAAAGAGCTCTATTGTGACGACACTATAAATACATTAGAAGGTGAAGACCATGCTTTTCAATGGTCTGAGTCATTTAAATGGTATACAACACTCCCTCTTGAAGAAAGGAATTCCAACAAGGTATGGACTTCTAGAATAGCATTGGAAGGTTGTATGTCGGAAGTATCAAGTTTTAAGGAGCTCATTCTCTAGTATCTTGACAAATTCAACAGTGAAAAGAGGACTATTCAAGGGAAGACTCCTATTTGTTTTCCGCCCATGGTATTTAGATGGATGCTCAGAGTCCCTGAGCCTACTAGAACGTTCAAAAGTTCATAAGTAGAGGCCTTTCTAAAGGCCAACCATGGAGGGATGAAAATATTGGACAATTTTCATTTGAAGCCATTGGAATACTGTGAGAATTCAACCCATATAGAGGTATATTCTTTTAAATATGTTGATTAATTGGGTTGGTTTTCATTGATGTCAACCCTTGAAGAAATTATGGTAGCGAATTACAGTAGCACAAATTTTTGGGTAATGGACCCAAGTTTTTTTTATGGATAATGGTATGATTTTTTATATATTTGCAGATAAAATTATTCTATATGGATAGTACATGTCATGCCATTTCCGGTGGTATGTGGGACGTCACATAAATCCTCACGGTTAGAGAGTTATGGCCATGTGAAGTTGGAGAACCCTCATGAGTCATCTAAAAGCCCCAAAAAGTCAAAGTAATCAAATTGTTTGCAAAGAAGAAATCATTTAAATAATAAAGTGAAGTGATGAGTGTACTATAAGTCAAAGAGGATGCAAAAGAAATTATTTAAATAATAAATTTAATGGAGAACTTACTAATTATGGAAAGTAGTTAAGTTAAGTGGACAAGTGGTTATAAGTGGGTTAACCTTAAAATAAGGAAAGTAGGTTAAGATGGTTAAAAGATAACCCCTTGAGGAAGCTACATGAAAGTATAAATAAGAGGCAAGTCTCTCTCATTTAATCACACTTGAATATCATTGAATATCTATTTTGTGAAAGGTTATTTGGGCAAGTATTATTGATAGAGAAAAATTGTGGCAAAAAAAGTGTGGCAGGAAAACTACGGCAGAAAAAGTGTGGTAGGAAAAGTGCAGCAGAAAAAGTGTGGTAGAAAAAGTGCGGCAGAAAAGGTGCGGCAGGAAAACTACTACAGAAAAAGTGCGGGAGGAAAACTGCAGCAGAAAAAGTGCGGCAGGAAAAGTGCGGTAGAAAAAGTGCAGCAGGAAAATTGTAGAAGAAAAAGTGCGGCAGGAAAAGTGTGGAAAAAAAATTGCAACAGGAAAAGTGTGGCAGAAAAACCGCAGCAAAAAAAGTGTGGAAGAAAAATCGCGGCAGTGGATTCACAACAGCAAAACCGCGGCAACAGAATGCTACAAGAAGAAAAAAAGGTATGGTTTTCATATGTGTAGTGTTGAATTTATGAATCAAGTTGAGGGTTTACCTTGTAAATATGTTTGACACCCTCTTGGGAGTTTATGGTTTGTTGTAGAGTTGATCTGAGCCAGATCTATTGAATTTTAGTATTGGTTCATGTTTGAGGGTTTTTGGTTGAGGTACATGTTGGGTACATGGTTGAGACAATTAGTTGATGAGTTGGCACATACATGAGGTGTATAGTTGGGCACTTGTTAGTAGTATTGTTGAAACATGGTTTATGAATGATGTAGCATACTTGTCTTGGTATATTATTAGAAGCACATATTGATCTTGGTGATGATTATGAGTTGTTGTGATATGCTTGGTTAATGCACATCTTGGTGATATTGTGCATATGGTTGAGAGTTGTCTTGGTGATTGATCTTGGTAAGTAGATTTGATTTGGTTGATAAGATTGATGACACAGGTTGTTGTGATAGGTTGTTTGGACAGGTTATTGTGACAGGTTATTTGTAGAGGTTTTGTGCATGGTTGATGCACTTGTTTATGGTACAGGTTGATGTATGGTACATGCTGGCACAGGTTATTGGTATAGGTTTTTACAGGTTGTTTGGTGCAGGCTGATTGGTACAGGTTTACAGTGGTATATCTCACAGTGATAGTGTGACAATGGTTCCATCATTCTAATTCTACGTCAGGGCAGTTGGACGAGGCAAGGACAGGTGGTTGTATCCACCTTCTGGTTGTAGCTGGAAAACATAGGGGGTTGTATCCTCCTTCTAGTTGTAGCCGGATAATTGCGGAGTTGGAGCTTCCCTCAGGTTGTAGCCTAAGAAACTAGGGGGTTCGAGCCTCCTTCCAGTTGCAGCTGGAAAACAAAGGAAGTTGGTGCTTCCAATTAATGTAATTATTGGAGACATATAAGAAAAAATATTATGTGGTTTTCTCTCGCTTTGGGTTTCCACGTAAAACATTGGTGTACTATGTATGTGTGTGATTGCTCATTTGTTCATTGTTTATTTACTCTACAACTATTGGATGATAATGGTACATTGATATAACATTTGCATTTTATGGTGTAAAAGGATTAAATTGCTCCACTATTGATTCACCCCCCTCTCATTAATCCAACAATTTGTATCAGAGATGGTTCCTTTAGGAAACAGTTTAACTATTGGACAACTGAGAGGGGGGGGTGAATCAATTGTTACCGTGCTTAAACAATTATGCTTCTTTTAAGATATTTACAAGGCACTCAATGATGATCACAATAATGCAGGGAAATAAACAATGGCACATTCAGCATCAGTCACATATATGAGAAACACAAGCACAAATATTTCCCGGGGAAACCCATACAGGGTAAAAACCTCTTCTTCTTTATATGATAAGTATTATTTACATTCTTTACATTATCATACATATGAGCACCAACTCATTGTGAGGGTACAACCTCTGTTTTTGCAAGCTACAACTTGCTGAGAGAACCAACTCTCTGTTTTCTCTAGCGCCCACTAGAAGGAAGCACCAACTCCCCGGTTTCTCTAGCACCAACTAGAAGGAAGCACCAACTCCCTAGTTTCTCTAGCACCAACTAGAAGGAAGCTACAACTCCTTGTGTTCAAACACCCACTTGAAACTCTGAGGACACCAGTCCTCCCTAGAACCTCCCTACCACCCTGGATTATGAATATTTGTTACTGAAACTTATTACAGTGATATAATGTTTAACAACATCTTACCAGTCTCATCACTGTTCTGCGAGATTTTCGCTGCTCTGTCTACCTCATTGTCTTCCTGCATGCATTCTCTACCCATTCTATTCTTCTACCTTTTGTGCTCTGTGTGCCATTCCCATTCAATGTACCTTTTGTTTCCTATACATTTCAGTTGTCGCACCACCCCTTTCCTTCTTCACACATGCATTACTTCACCTCAGCAACAATAACCTTATCACTTCTATGTACCGTGTACTTATAGCTTCTGTGCACGTTGTGCATGCAATGTGCACCATGCCTCTACCTGATCACACCGTGTTAATATCTTCCACATCTCGAGTGCTCTGTCTAATCATCGTGGTAACCCTTCAGCTTCTCTGGTGGTTTTCCCATGCGTTCATCATCACCGGATGTCATGCTAAGATTCCTTGGCCTCTCTGGCAGTCAAGACTCTTCATCTTCTCTGGCATAGTCGAACTTATACTTTTTTCTTCAGTTACAAACTTCAGCGCTCATCCACTTGTCAGTCCCTCTAAGAATCATCTTCATTCACTGGAAGAAGCTTGGAGACCCTTCAGCTCCTCTGGTGATCACACAGAGGTCTCTTCGAATCCTTTGGCAGAGACCATCAATAGTTTCCAGTAGTTAGACTGCGAGGAGAAACATTAGCCCTCCGATCGTGCCCAAAATCCCCTGCACCATTGGATTGACTTCATGTGATCTTGCGTTTATTTCGCCAATTCGCATTTCAGTATTTCGGGATCCCCGGGGTAAAGATTTATTACACTCCATTTCATGATCCCCGAAACTCTGAAAAGGAGCTTGTCTATACTAGCGCCTTCCCCCGCTGGAACACAGGCAATGACCACCAGCTAGTTCAAAACTATAAATCGCAAATTTGCATTTCGGGATTTCGGCATTTTTGTGGTGAAGTGTTCTTGACACCTCCAAGTTCCGGTATCTGAAACTCCAAAATGGAGTTGGATCAAAGGTTCATACTCCTGAGTTTCTCTTTTCGGCGAATCGACATTTCACGACTTCGGGTTTCACGATTTCGGGACTCCTGAGACAAAGAGTCTTCACTCTTGACTCCTCCAACTCCCGGTCTCTGAAACTCCAGTATGGAGTCTTTATCATTCCGTGACTTTGGGTTTCGTGATTTCGACGTTTTTCCCTTTCGAGTCATCATGACTCCAACATTATCAAATTCATGATCACAAAATCTCCGAAGTGATCGGACGGTTCACATAACCCACTGAGATGGATGGTTGATGGGATTTCGGCGTTTTTCCCTTCAAGTTTTTCGAGACTCACAATGGTCCCTTTCAGCATTTTGGAGTTCGAGACATCGTGATGGTGGAGATTTTGCTTGCTGTGTAAAACCCCGAAATAGAATGTTCCGATGTGATGTAAACCTACTGACGTCATACGTGGATTGACACGTGTTGAATACCTGCCACGTGTCACTCTGATTCGTGACTTACATGTGCCCGAAATGTTGAATCATCTTGACACTTGTCATTCCCTGATTGTGCCACGTGTCCTTAGCTGACGTGGTTTGCTGATGTGGTTTGTTGATGTGTCTATTTTGGGATTTCATATTTTGGCACTTCAGGACTCAAGATGATGAGAGTCTATGACTTCTCCATTTCCTGGTAACCAAAATCTCGATATGATGTGCCTGCTTCTTGAATTTCGGCGTTTTGCTTTTCGGCACTTCGGGACTCCTGATGATGAAGGATCCTTGTCGCTCCATCTCCCTATAACTGAAATCCGGATATTCAACATTTCGAGTGATGCGCCTTTTTGGGTTTTCGCATTTCGGCATTTTGGGACTCCTGATGTTGAGAGTCTCTGACTTCTCCATCTCCCAGTATCTGAAATCCCGGTAGTCGAAAACTCCAAAATGAAGTTTGATCAAAACTTCGATCTTGATATTCAATCATCATTGCGCTACTGGTCTTCCTTGTCTGCTTGTTTTCCATCAAATGAACAAGCATACCTTTGTAATGCATCCGACTTTGTGCTAACTCCTCCTGAGCTTACTTTGTTCCTATTTTGTTGTCGATGCATACTCTCATCTTGTCAAGCCATCATCGCTGTTGTACTTGCCATCAATGACAAGCATACACTGTCTGTAAAACATGCCAACATTAACCATTGGAAGGAGATCATGGGTTATTTTGAGAATGGAGTACAAATTTCTAATGGTCATAGTGGTTTAAAGTATGAGATGTGGAGCAGAAATACGAAAGTATTTTTACACGCACAAGGACATTATATTTGGCTATTAGTTGTTACAGGATATGATAATTCAAAAAAGGAAAAGACTACAGTCAAGAAGGAATTGAAGAAGAATAAAAAAATAGCAATGGATTTCATCTGGGAAGGATTATATAATCCGGTAAGAGAAAAGGTTGGTAAATGTTCATTAGCCAAAGATCTCTGGGATAAGTTATATGACATATATTATTCACCCATCGTAGATTCTGAAAATTCCAAAGAATATGTAGATATAGATCAAGAAGAATTATATTCACCATGTCAAACAGATTTAGAGGATGAAGAGTACATAATCACCAAAGGTATGTTTTTTTTTTTCTTTAATTATGAAAAATGCGGACATATTGAAATAGAATGCCATGAAGGAAATGAGACAGAAAAACTAATTGAAAAGGAAGACAATTATGAAGCAGAATTAATTAGTGCTTTAGATGAACTAAGAGAAGAAAACAAGTCACTCAAGAAAGAATTGATGAAACAAAAGGAAAGTGTACACATTTTTTAAGAATCCCAACAGGTCATCGAGAACTTAAGAACTCAGCTAGAAGAAGCCAGAAAGATCGAATAAAATCTTGAATATCAAAAGAAGTATTTGGAAGCCAACATAGAAGCACAGAAGGAAGAAGCAGAAATGAGAGAGAAGATATTGACAGATCATGTTAAGGAAAGAACTAACGATCTAAACCAACTTGAGGCAAAGTTTGGTCAAGAAGAGAAACGACTTGAAGAATAAATAATCACATTAAAAATTCAGCTTGAAGAAGCGGAAAGAACAAAAGAAGTCATGAAGTCTCAGATAATGAAGAAATAAGAAGAGGTTGAGAAGCTTGAAGAAGTTGTCACATTGAGAAGTAAAATCACYAAKCTCAACAAGAAYGTTGAAGAGACAGAAACATCCACATCAGTTATAGAGAATGAAGAGAAGCACTCTAGGTTGCTAGAAAAGAAGAATGAAGAAAATAGAAAGAGTTATGCAKAAGTAATCAAAGGAAGGAATCATGGTCAACCCAAATCTAAGAAAACTATTGAATATACATATTCGAGAAGACCATCCATGTTCAAGCCACAAAGAAGATTCAATCATGATCATGATCAGTCAWGGCAAAAATTTAGAAGGACTATGCCACAAACAAGATCATTCACTCCCAGGTATGCAAATTTATTTTATGKTCATTGTTTTTATTGTACTAACTTTGGACATAAGGTTGTAGATTTCTACGATTATAAAAGAAATGTTCAAGCAAGAAATGCATAGTGGCCCCACGTAACATTGAATGTTACAAATGTCACAACTATGGACACATAGCTAGTGATTGTAGAAGCATGATTGATACTTCCATGAAAGAGAACAATGATATCATATGTAAGAAAGTATGGATAAGACAACACAAAGAATGAATGAACAAATACCAGGTCCTGGAGATCGCAATATTGGCAATAAAAGGAGATGAAGAAAATTCTATAGAGAAAAAGAAAGATGTCAAATACAGAAAGGTTTGGAAAACAACTGAAAGAAAATAAGGACATGTAAATAAGTAACATGTTCAAGAGATTGTACTTTCGGGCATTTTAGTGAAAGATGAATCCACAGACAGAAAGAAACAAGTCAGAGCTCAGAGAGATGGTGAATCTACCAATGAAGATGATGATGAATACACATCAGAGCAGGAATTGTTCTGAGCCATCCGGTTTAGAGACTCCCAGGTAACATGAATATTAAACGGGGGGAGTCTATGCGATAGTTGTGATATACCAAAGAACCATCCTTCGAGCAACTTGCAAAGTTTGAATAGACAGATCCAAAGCAGTCAGTTAGCAGAATTACAATCCATTGTAGCAGTGAATACTTCATGATAGTACAATGATAAATGGGTCAACATTATGGACAGTGTGCAGTACAGTCTTGGATAGTATGGATAGAAATGGATTCATAATAACACTTATTAGGTTTGGAAAAATATATGACAGTGGACGAGAGCATGGATTCATATATTGGTTCAGAGAGTGGTTCAAATACAAAGGAACATTATCATAATGGATGATAATTACACAGGAAATGGCTCAAACAATGCTAATGGATTCAAAATTGACAGATATTTTTTGGACACATGCAATGCATACAACAGTTCACATTCAAAATAGAGTAATGCTCAGAAACAACAATGAAAAAACTTCTTACAAGCTATGTAAAGGAAGACCAACAAATGTGAAGCACTTTAGAGTATTTGGAAGCAAATACTACATCAAAAGAGAAGATGGTAGAATGGGAAAGTTTGAATCTCGTGTGGAAAAATGAGTACTTGTTGGTCACTAAAGTACAAGGAAAGCATACAAGTGTTACAATCAGAGGTTGAACAAAGTTGTGGAAAACATCAATGTAACAATTGATGAAACAGGTGGACAAGAATTAAAGGAAGAAGGAATTGAATCAATGGAACAACTTTACGAAGAAGAAGTAGAAGATGGAGAAGAAGTCTACATCAAACAACCAGAAGGATTTTAGTTTTCAGAGAATGCAKATTACGTGTGCAAATTGAAGAAGGCCTTGTATGGTATAAAATAGGCTCCTAGAGAATAGTACTCTAGACTGGATAAATATCTACAGCAGGCAGGGTTCAGAAAAGGAAGTGCAGACAACAACCTCTACATCAAGGTAACTCAAGATAGTATTTTATTAATTGAAGTTTATGTTGATGATATTATTTTTGGAAGCAATGATGACTGGTTAAGACAAAATTTTGAAAAGGATATGCAGAATGAATTTGAAATGTCATTACTCGAAGAACTATCCTTATTTTTTGGTCTTCCGATACGTCAAAGCAACCAAGGAATTTTTATTTCTCAAACTAAGTATATCAGAGAAATGCTAAAGAGGTTCGGAATGGAAGATTGCAAACCAGTTACCACTCCTATGCAAACTGTTTGCAAGTTGAGAAAATATGATGAATCAAAGTCTACAGACTAGAGGAAATACAGGTCAATGATTGGTATCTTACTATATGTGACAGCATCCAAACCAGATGTAATGCAGGCAATTGGATAGGTGGAACGATTTCAAGCATCACCAAAGGAATCACATGTCATAGCAGCGAAGAGGATTTTCATATATCTCAAAGGAACAAAATATTTTCGATTATGGTATCCAAAAGGAAAGGATCTATCACTTATTGTCTACACATATGCAGATTGGGCAGGTTGCATTGATGACTGACGAAGCACCAGTGGAGCAGCATTCTACTTGGGCAGTATCCTTATCTATAGCCAAAGAAAAATATATTCTAGCAGCAGCATGTTGTACACAGGTTCTATGGATGAAACAAAATCCGACAGATATACGGGTTGAGTATGATGAGCTCATTCCAATCTATTGTGATAATATAAGCGCCATCAGTATCTCAAAGAACCTGATGATGCACTCCAAGATGAAGCACATTCCAATCAAGTATCACTTTCTACGGGAACAGGTTGTAGAGAAGAACATTAGAGTTGAATATGTGGGCACAAAAGAACAAGTGGCAGACATCTTTATAAAACCGCTTCCACGGGAAGCCTTTGAGTATCTTCGCCAGAGAATCAGAGTAATTTCTACTCCAAAATGAATGATTTTGAATGCTTATCTTATATGTCTTATATTTACATGAGGAAACACCTTAAAGAGGACAGTTCATGTCGGGAGATCAGTTTCAGGAAGAGTTCATTCAGGGGGAGTATCCCCAAGGATAATTTAGTTAGGGGGAGAAGCCCCAGATGGAAAGATATCTTTGTCATTGATGACAAAGGGGTAGATATTTATCATATGCAGAGCACAGAGGTATATTTCCAGGGGGAGCGATGGTCACAGGAAGAGAAGTTGTGATATGACTTCAGTATTGCATGACCTAACTTCATTATTTCATCAGAGTGTTTCCATCAATGCCAGAGGGGGAGATTTTTTATTAATTGGGTTGGTTTTCATTGATGTCAACCCTTGAAAAAAGTCGGGTAGTGAATTATGGTAGCACAAAGGTTTGGGTAATGGACCCAAGTTTGTTTGATGGATAATGGTATGATTTTTGATATATTTGCAGGTAATACTATTCTAGATGGATATTACATGTCATTTCATTTCCGGTGGTATGTGGAATGTCACATAACTCCTCACGGTTAGAGAGTTATGGCCATGTGAAGTTGGATAACCCTCATGAGTCATCTAGAAGCCCCAAAAGGTCAAAGTAGTCAAAGTGTTTGCAAAGAAGAAATAATTTAATTAATAAAGTGAAGTGATGAGTGTACTGTAAGTCAAAGAGGATGAAAAAGAAATTATTTAAATAATAAATTTAATGGAGAACATACTAATTATGGAAAGTGGTTAAGCTAAGTGGACAAGTGGTTATAAGTGGGTTAACCTTAAAATAAGGAAAGTGGGTTAAGATGGTTAAAAGATAACCCCTTGAAAAAGCTACATGAAATTATAAATAAGAGGCAAGGTTGTCTCATTTAATCACACTTGAATATCATTGAATATCTATTTTTGTGAAAGGTTATTTGGGCAGGTATTATTGATAGAGAAAAAGTGCGGAAAGAAAACTACGACAGAAAAAGTGTGGCAGAAAAAGTGTGGCAGGAAAAATACAGCAGGAAAAATACGGCAGGAAAAGTGCGGGAGAAAAAGTGCGGTAGAAAAGGTGCGACAGGAAAATTATGGCAGAAAACGTGCGGCAGAAAAATTGCAGCAGAAAAACTGCGGCAAGAAAACTACGGCAGAAAAAGTGTGCTAGGAAAACTGCAGAAGAAAAAGTGTGGCAAGAAAAATGTGACAAAAAAAGTGCGAAAAAAAAAATCGCAACAGGAAAAGTGTGGCAGAAAAATCTTGGCAGTGGATTCATGACAACAAAACCGCAGCAACAGAACGCTACAAGAAGAAAAAAAGGGTATGGTTTTCATATGTGTAGTGTTGAATTTATGAATCAAGTTGAGGGTTTGCCTTGTAAATATGTTGGATTCCCTCTTGGGATTTTATGGCTTGTTGTAGAGTTGATCGGAGGCATTTTAGTATTGGTTCATGTTTGAGGGATTTTGGTTGAGGTACATGTTGGGTACATGGTTGAGACAATTAGTTGATGAGTTGGCACATACATGAGGTGTATAGTTGGGCACTTGTTAGTAGTATTGTTGACACATGGTTTATGAATGATGTATCATGCTTGTCTTGGTATATTATTAGAAGCACATATTGATCTTGGTGATGATTATGAGTTGTTGTGATATGCTTGGTTGATGCACATCTTGGTGATATTGTGCATATTATTGAGAGTTGTCTTGGTGATTGATATTGGTGAGTAGATCTGATTTGGTTGATAATATTGATGAGACAGGTTGTTGTGATAGGTTGTTTTGACAGGTTATTTGTATAGGTTTGGTGCATGGTTGATGCACTTGTTTATGGTACAGGTTGATGTATGGTACATGTTGGCACAGGTTATTGGTACAGGTTGTTACGGGTTTTTTGGTGCAGGCTGATTGGTACAGGTTTATAGTGGTATATCTCACAGTGATAGTGTGACAGTGGTTCCCTCATTCTACTTCTACATCAGGGCGGTTGGACGAGGCAAGGACAGGTGGTTGTAGTCACCTTCCGGTTGTAGCCGGAGAACATAGGGGGTTGTAGCCAGAGAATTGGGGAGTTGGAGCTTCCCTCAAGTTGTAGCCTGAGAAACTAGGGGGTTGGAGCCTCCTTTCAATTGCAGCTATAAAACAAAGGAAGTTGGTGCTTCCAATGAATGTAATTCTTAAATACATATAAGAAAAAACATTATGTGGTTTTCTCCCGCTTTGTGTTTCCACGTAAAACATTGGTTTACTATGTATGTGTGTGATTTCTCATTTTTTCATTATTTATTTACTCTACAACTATTGGATGATAATTCTACATTGATATAACACTTGCATTTAATGGTGAAAAGGATTAAATTTATCTACTATTGATTCACCCCCCCCCCCCTCAGTAATCCAAAAAAATACCCCTATAAAGAGTTCACTTGGTTATTCACCAGAATTACTAGGTAGAAATATGCGGCTAATATCCTGAGATATGCATTATATGTATTTCATCTCTCTATCCATGAGATCATTTTATTTTATTGGGCTCGATTTATTTCGAGCACAGTTTATTTTCAACTTGTTAATTTTCGGAAAAGTAAGAAATTCTTCATGAGTTCCTACTTGATTTTCATAATAGCATACTATCATATCTTCAAAGACTTGCCTCACTCAAGGAGTATTGATTTTGGCAAAGCCCCAATGCAATTTTCATATCCAACATTATGGATACACAAAGCTCCATATAAATTATATGAAGTTCAGAAAGATTTTTTGTCTACTTTCAAGAAACAAGTCTACGGTCCCACCAAATCGAGATTGTCTATTGAAGTTGCTTCATTTTTGGCAAAAAAGAGGGTTTTCAAAACCTTGGATAATTTTGGTTTCATAAGGATGTACGAATTCGAGAAAAACACCTCCTTAATCCCTTTTTATGTGTCAGATAAATTCTTTGTTATAGAAGTTTGTAAACAATACAAGTTCTCAGCACATTTATTTAACGAGAAGAGAAAAAAGTAGTTCATTACATTTCCTTGGAAAATTGGGGAAATCACTCTCAAAAGCATTTCCTATCTTGATGAATTTTCTAAAAAAAATGATAATTTAAAACTAAGAGAAGTCCCTAAAATTCCAATATTTGGCTCGAGTGATTTGTTTACAACACATATGTTTGTAATCGGGTATGGTTCATCTTTTGTGAAGAATACATAATTTAAAGAAGGATATGGGGATAATTAGAACCCCATGGAATATATCCATGACAAATTTTGTGATGATCTTGAGACTTTTTTCAGCACTAACAACTAGCATAAACAGAAGGGTCAAGCCACGAGAAGTGGTAACCCTAATCCTGGTTCACCAAATCTGTTACTATGGAGTTCTTGAACAAAAACCTGGACTCATGGAAGTATCTTGGCCAAAATAATTCCCATTCGAAAAATTTTGGTGATGGAGGGGATGAAAACTCCCAAAAAGGAAACATTGGAAAAACTCATATTGCCCCTGTAGCACTCAAAAGGAAAAGGGATGTAACTCAAAAGGGAGAGAAGTAAATTCCGGTACCTGAACCTAGAGATATGGAAGTGGATGTGGCAAAAGAAGATCTTGATTGGGCCGCACAAATATTGTTGGAAAACAGAAAAATAACACAAGATTTGGCTTTTCAAGAGACATTAATATTTCAGAAGGAATTTATTACATTGCACCACACGAAAGAATCTAAAAATTGTTGATTGAAAAAATTAATTTGAAAAATAAAAAGGTTTTTGATAAATGGAACTTTGAGATTGATTTACAAGGGAAGGGAAAAAACCTTCAAAGTTCATGCAATTTCATGAAGCAACCAAAGAAGCACTCAAGTCCCTAATTAATGAAATTGAAATAGAAAATGAAATATTCAAAGAAAAAATAAAATAATTAGAGAATTTCTTATTGTTGAAGCCTTTGTTCGTCGAGCCAATTGCCACCATCCAACCTCTCAATAATTTAGAAGACACTCTAGAACCTAGCTCTAGGAAAAGGGGTTCTTCAAAATTATTGGCATCCATCAAACGATACATTAGAGAGAATATCAAAAAAAATTACCCTGATACTTGAGATATGGGAACTAGGCACTAGTTCTACTATACTTTCTTCATGGATTTAAAATTTCAAAGAATATCTCCAAAAGGACCTAGATAATGATGAAAAATTATACCAGGAAGTTGTTGTCACATTCTCTACCAAAATATCTAATATGAATGACATGAAAAGGAGAGAGTAGAATATCACATCAAAAATAAGATTAAGGAAGATTAATGTTGGATGGTTAAAAAGGATTGAATGTTTAAAATAATTACTCGAGGAATGTCTTGAGCGCTCAACTCACCCTAAAATATTTTATGAAATTTTGTCTATTTTTGGGTACCACTTGTTTTCTTTTGTTCTTCTTTCTGAATTGAGTCCGTTGTGGAGGAATTGCTAAATTCATTTTCATGTCTCTTAATCGATCAAGTTGGATTTATTTGAACCTGTCAAAGTGAAACCTTTGTGTATAAAAAGAACTTGGCATTTTAACTAAGAATCTGCAGTTAAAATTCTGACCCATGCGCTTATGTATCGCATCGGAAAAATATGAGCAATTAAAATGACCACATAGTAACAATAATCATCGATCACCAATGTATCATCGGCATCGGTAAAAAATAGAGTAGATTTGCGCTAGTTGCTCGCAAAGAAGTTTCTAGAGGTGGTCGATTTCCCATCGGCGTTGGTGAAATGCGAGAGGGATAAACATTGAAATGGGACATGATCAACCTCTAATAGTCAATTACTTATGAATTTTTTCGAGGTCGATGAATTCTTAAAGATTTAAATCATGGAAAAATTTTGCATTGACACATCGTCGATCATCGATCATCAATCCCCAATGCATTTTTCAGAATTAGAAAATTTCGAGGGGTTAATCCAGGAAAACTTGTTTAAACTTATCACCAATCGTCGATCCTTTATACTTTTTCGGCATCAACAGGGTAGGACTTGTTTTTAAAATGCTTAGCTAATGAAATTCCTTGATTCCAAATAACACGATTAAAAGAGTACACCAATCTCAAATGCCACGTGTCTTTTTCGCATGGGATTTTCATACGCCCTAGTTTCATTCCGAGTCACCTTAGGTTTCTCGTGTCCTAGTCACACTTCCAAGTCATCATTTACACATCAGCGTTGTACAACAAGATGGATCGACGTATGATTTTTTTCCAAGAGATATCAATGAACATTGTCTAAAGAAAAGTGTTGACTCCCGATCCACCCTATAAATTAGCAGTGATAGGACGTTTTCAGCACAAAACAAGATCATATTCTTCCATTTAATAGGCCAATTAATGTTTTCTCTGCATACATTTCTACCCCATGTGCTGATCAAACAAGGGGAATTTGAAATCACCTATGAACTACATTATATCCCACGCTTGCGCCACCAACCTACGACTGCATTTAAATCTCAAGCATAACGCGGATCTGGCGGCAGATTTTGTAGAACTGCACCTACACCCCGAATTGAATAACTAATGCCACAAGGTAAGTATTATCTTTGTTTAACTCACTAAGATAGCTTCGAACACCTCCATTCTGCACACAAGTTTCTCATTTCCAGAGAATTCGAAGTAGCAAAGAGAGTGTTTCAAGATTTGTGTTTGATTCTCAGACTTTCAAAAAACCAGGTTAAGGTAGCACAAAAAACTAGGTTAGGGTAGTTGTGTTTGATTCTCAGAGGTATGTGCTAATTTTATCATTTAGGAAGTTGTATTTTTTTATGTATCAGCATCCTATCTGTAACATGGTGTCTAACGTTGTTCTATTTGAAGGGAAAATGCCTCCAAGGAAGCCAACAACCAAACGCTCGTCGAGGGAACCAAAATTAAAGGAAGCAGATATTGGTGAAGGATCTTCTCCCGGCACGGAGAGGCAGTTTGCGTTTTCTCCCATAGCAGAGCCAGTCATAAATACATCTACTTAGAAGGCATTTTCTCAGCCCCCTGCTTTCATTGATACAGAAGCAACCACTAGATCAAAAACAATTCTCCCACAGTGGGGAAATTTTTTCAACAAAATCAACCGAGAAACTTACCTGGAGTTTATCCCACACAACGACCCGGATGTAAGGGTGCTCGATGACCGGGTTTTTCTGAATATATGGAGGTAGTGCTTGCATATGGTATCCTTCTAAACTCCATTCTTTCCCTGCATCAAGACTCTGATTTGGATAATCGATCACGCAAATGCGCAAAAGTGCCTAATCAATGATTAAAATGGCAGATGTGTCGGATGTTTTCTCCTGACAGAGGTTTAGAAGTATTACAAGATCAGGGAGCCAGAGGAGCGGTTGAACACAGATTTTGTGGTAAATTTCTATGAATTCCATGACACCATCCGATTGATGGCCTCCTGGTGGAAGGAGGACAAGAAATTCAGAAACCGAAGCACCGATTGGTACGGGACAGCAAATCTAAAGGACCATATATATACTTAATAGCTCTAATTTGTCGGTTATACGAGGGAAAAGAATACACCAAGTTCTCGGAGGCATGGATTCCCCTGGAATACACTGTGTCTATTTCTGGGAGTATCTTCAACTGGGGAGAAATCATCTCCAAGCAATTGAGTACCAGTATATTGCAGGCTCAGACACCGAAGGAAGGAGAGGCGCCCACTTTTCACATGGATTCTTATTTGCTAGACATGATATGCGCAAGGAAAGTCTTTGTCGGCATGAATCTGAGTTGGCACGTTGCAGAGCTTCATGTACACGTCTACTTCAGCATCCTATGGGAAAACAGATACAATAAGTCTTACGCTCTCATTTGCGATGAATTCAATGCTTGTATTTATTTCATTATATTCAAAAAGGAATGCCCAAGGCTGTCTGTGGTGAACAAGAAGATGATTTTGAAAGTAGGCCACTGGTACCTAGATGAAATCACAACCTACATCAGGGTGTTCGGGTCCATCGAAGCACCACATTTTCTCCCCGCTCATGTCCCAGATCGTCTCGTCATAGGAGAAATTCGTTACTAGACTAGCTTGCACGGCTATAAAGCCACTTTGGTTAAGGACAAGAAATGAGTGTTCATGCCCTATGTTTTCCATGTAGGGTTTTGTATAGTGAAGGACACTACTCAATCTAAACAAGAGGGTTTGAGTCATCTCGAATACATTTTCCTGACAGGACGTTTTCGCAAGCATGACCCTAAATGCCTAGTTCTCCAACATGCTTCACAAGTCTCTTCTTGTTGGCCATACGCACATGAAAAATTTGAAGATGAGATTTTTGCAGAATGTGCTCAAGACTGGGAGGAGGTACTACAGAGAAAATCTAACCAGAACATGACTAGGTTTAAAGCTATGAGTATGGATGAGCAAATCGAAATGATAGAAAAAATGGCTCAAGAATCTCTCAGGGTTAGAGAAGAAAATAGAGCAACAGAAGCCACAGAGGCACAAAGGAGGGGGATGTTGTTACTAGAAGGAGCCCAAAGAATCATCGAACAGCCAAAGAATGATCCTCAACTAATATAAATGACGAGGATCACCCCAACTGACCCAATCACAATCAGGGAGGAGCTAAATGGCTTAGATTCAATACAACTGGAGGAAACCACTGGTGACCATTCCAGATCATCGGTGACCATTCCAACCCAGTATGAGAGTCCAAGAACACCAGTTGAAATGTGTGTGCCTAATCCCCTGTTAGATATGATAACCATATATGATGATGAAGAGAGTTCGGAGGTCTCACTTGTAACTCCAATACCAATTACAGAGGAGAAAGAACTTGGGGGAACATCTGCTCCAAGTATCGATGCATCAGTTCCAAACCCTCCGCAGGGAGACCATGAGGCTGAAAGCATCTTAGAAATTGAGTTTCTTGAAATATTGGGGACCCCGAAATACAACTCCAAGGATGATCTAGGTTCAGGTGGAAAAAAAGAGGAATTGCAACAGCCAGGGATTGGCACCTCGACAGTCGATCACCAAGTAAGTATTGATCATGTCACTGACTCTTAAATTTTGGCTAATACCTCACCAGTCGATGAACACCAGACGAAGTTCAAGCCATTGGAAAATATAGAAGAAGTACAAGAACCAATCCTAGAGAAAATACATATAGTGGGAAGCTTGGGAAACACTCTGACTTGGGGAGAACAAAAAATCCATGAGGTCGTTGATATACAGGAGATTGCTTACGACTAGAAGAGGAAAGCTATCATGAGAAGGACCACCAAGAAAATAATACTCACACTGTATAGATCAATTCTCATCACCATGGAGGAGAAGATGCTCATCACAGAACAAGTGAAGACATCTGAGCTTATCGGTGCAGGGATGGCTATCATTGATGCCACGTTAGATAGAGAAAAGCGAGATGAAAAGGAACTGGATGTTGCACTGAAGGGGCTAGACCATATGTGCCACTTGGAAAAATATTACCAAGACTCAACACAGGCCACATTGTTTCTGAAGAGTGAGTTCCAAGATGCATATGCAAAGTTCACAAGCGAAAGACATCTTTTCACTGCATGTGTAGACGATTATCAAGAAGATTCCCTTATGGCACTGGCAACCTGTAAGGACGTGGAGATATGGCATGAAAAGGCATACCAAGTTGTAGAATGAATTGATTACATCAACGTAGTGCAGAAGGACCGAGACGCGGAGGAGCATGGCATTCTAGTGTTGAGGGATAGCAGCATCCCTCGGATCAGGAAAGCAGTTGAATACTGGGTAAGTATGGCCCAAGAACCTCAAAGAGATATACATAAGAAGTGGGTCGAGTGTGAAAGAGCATGGAAAAATATCAATCAAGAGATGAAATACATTGGCCTCCCAGAGTTCGGATCACCTGAAGACTTTGTCAACTTGCATGACATAGTCAAACAACATGTAGAAAAACACTAGGGATGGGGAGTGGAGATCGCACAAGTGGAAATTATGACACCATGTCAAATAGATAAGTTTCTGGAACATTCGATCAAGGCTTGTGCAGTTCTGCAGTGTTTGAGTTATAAATTCATCAAATACAGAGAACAGACAGTAGAAGTGAAGGAAACACTTTCAGCCCCGATGAACCAGCACATATTCTCGTATGCTAACACATTAGAGGATATCTTCTTCAAGTGGTCAGAATACGAGAAGAGTCATCCACTCTAGTAGAACCACAAGATGATTTCCAGAGAACAAAGAGATCAAACACCACATGGAAATCTTTTGTTTTATTTAACAAAAACTTGTAGCAGCTATTTTTAGTTAGTGATCATTTATAAATAGAGGAATTGACCTCTTAGAAGAGGTCAATAGTTTGGGAAAAGATCATATTTTTTTAGAATTGTAAAGAACTATTTCTGATCAACCTTAATTGAGAAGTTATGTTTAGAACCAGAGATAAAACTTTGTTTTTTTCATCAAGGCATTATGTAATTGGATTGAGGAGGAAATACTTCCAACTTTTATTTCAATAATTGATTATGTAACGAGTAAGAGTTTATGAATCTAGTGATAAGCTATATGTTTCAATATTTTAGCAGTTATTTTGTTCTTAATGATGAAAATCAAATAGTTGTGTTAATGTGTGATTGATGGAAGAGCTAAGGAAACTATTTTCTTTCACTCATCTTATTGCATGTGTATTTTCTTTCAATAATTCTATCTCATTCATTGTTGAAATACCAACAAGTTAACGTATTATTACTAGACTTGTAATAGGTGTGAATATTGTTGTATGCATGCTTGAGCACGAGGGTTATCCCGAGATCAACCTTATTCATTAGTTAATAATTCCTTCTATCAGTTGGTTTATACCAACACACCTCATTTTATGAGACTCGTATAATAAAAGAAAACACAAAATAGAATGTTTAATCTAAAGGAGGAACTTTCACAAAAAGATATCATGTCAATCACTAAGTAAAACCCATCGATAAATTATCTAGATTGAAAGATATGGAGAACCATTCCACCCATCAAACGTTGCAGAGTCTAATTGGGCCTCTAAGGCAGGTCTGGTTCATATTGTTGAGTTAAATGGATCTCATACCCCTCAACAGAATTTGCGCTAGAAGGAGGGTCGATGAATGAATGGATAACAATATTTTTGATAATATATTTTTCATAGCCTGCAGATTCAAAACAGCCCACATGCATGGCTAGTCATTCTCAAGACAGCCCACATACAGAGAGTACTCCTGAAATGAGTAACTCACCCAAGCACGAGGAAGAACACCTATTACCTAAAATACCTTACGCTGTTCCCAAAGAGGAGTTGAACCAATTTAGAAAAATCACAAGAGCTTACGCTCGTAAAATTGGATCGTTGCCCTTAGCCATGTTACTTCCTCGTAGAAAAAAAGTAAGCAAACTAGTGTTCAACACCCCTGACCAGGTTTTTGTTCACATAGTAGAAGACCTGATCGATTTTTCCCTCATTGAGATCAAACAACCCCTTAATCTAATCCCTGAAACACCAGTTGGTAACTACTATGAGCCTGACGATTTTGAATCTGACGAGGAAGGGTTTAACTCGAATCGCTCAATTTCATAATCGGATGACATGGAGGATAATAACGATAATAATGAAGAAAGGGGAAATGCACCTCCAACTAATCAACCTTGGTTGGCCAGAGATTATTTGGAAATACTAGGACGATTGCATAACCTCCCTCGACATTCAGAAAAATTACTTCCCAAATTCGATCCTGAAACATGTGGATTGCCTAAAGACCATATTAAAAAGTTCATATTGGCTATAATACGGATGAACATACAACATGAGGACATAGTAAGTATGATTTTTCCCTATACCTTTGAGAATTAAACCTTGTCTTGGTATTTCAACTTTCTTGTGGGGTCCATAACTAGTTGGACGGAGTTTCAAAAAGATTTCTTAGATAAATTTGCAGAAGAAACCACCACATGAGCTTTAATGAATTATTTGTTCTCCGCCACCATGAGTTCAAAAGAGAAGGTTAAAGACTTCAATGAATGGTTTACCACTATCCTAAAAAAAAAATTAACCCGAAGCTAAACCTACTCAGGAGTTGCAAATTGAGGTATATGTTAATGCTCTCGCTGCTTCAATTTCCATGTTTTTAAAAATGTCTACCAAACATACCCTAGCTGAAAATTTCGAGGAAGCCAAAATTATTGAATTCCAAATGAAGGGATACAAAGAGGACCAGGTCTCACTAGTTAAAAAGGAAGTGCAACCTCCACCTAGAAGAGGATGTTTTTTTACTAGACCCCCAAAAATGGAAGTGGGGACATAGAAGACCTACAACAGATGATAAAGAAATTGTCAAATGAAATTGTGGACATGAAAAGAAGTTTTGGGGAAGGAAACCAAGTTCAAAGGCCCTATAAACCCTTTTTTAAAAGAAACCCGCCTTTCAAATAGATTGAACCTCCCCCAGCCAACTTAAAAATCAACCTGGGTAATGTAGCATCCGACTCTTCGTGTACGTACCATCAAGAGAAACATTTTGAAAGAGACTGTCCTGAATGGGTGCACGCTATGAATTCAATGGCCAATCGGTTCCTAGAAGAAGTTTCTCTTACTGAACAATCAAGCGGCTCAGCGGTGAACATCATCGATCAGGAGGAATTTTAGCTATTGGAATAAACAACCATGTTGTTATGGGATCCTGACTTTTCGATGCCTTCTGATGACGTATTTTAAGTTCAGGAACCACTCACTGAGGTTTTCGTGGTGCAAACGTGAAGTAAGGGTCAATCTGTCTCAAATGACCTTATCACTATCAAATCTTCAAGAGGAAAACAAACAGTTGATCACTTGAAAGCACCTTTTGTCTCCCAAACAAATCCTATAAACATATATACACAGGAGTCACCCAAGATGGACTACAACATAGTAGAAAACTTAAAGAGGTTGAAGGCGAATGTGTCGATTATGAACATGTGTAAAATTCCCCTGCAAAAAGACTTTTTGTTACAAGTCTTAAGGTTAATAGAAGCCCTTATAACAAGAAATAACCTAGGCGAGGTCCCACCTCCCACGGATCTAAAGAAAAAACCAAATGTAAACGATTTCTCCGTACACAAAAGAGGAAAGCCTTGTGTCCCACCTTTCCTGTTAACATTTGAAGTCTTCAACAGAAACCTGCATAATTTTTTAGTCAATTTAGGGGCATCCTCCAATGTCATGTCATTGTCAATCTGCAAGAAATTGAATGCAATTCCTCTCAAAAGTGATAAACATGATATACAACTAGACAGAACTCAGGTAAAATTTATTTGGGAACTTAAGGATGTCATGATTAGAATGGCTACACACCTGAAATGTGTTCAAGTAATTGACATCGTTATAGTAGATATCCCAAAAGCTTATGGATTGCTACTGAGTCGAGATTGGTCTAAAAAATTGAATGCATAATTTAGCACAGACTAGGCTCACCTCTAGTTTCCACTAAAGGTACATACCAACATGATTAAGATCGATAGGTAAAGATGTCTCAAACATATTGTCACCGATTTAGAAGCCTTCAACAAACCCTCGTCGGAATATTTCCCTGTGCTAGGAAACTACTCCTGTGATTCTGATTTCATCAATTTTACTCCTCTCTCGTCTGATGTACCTCTCACTCAAAACTCTGAAATGAATTTTCAAGTAAATCTACTGGCAGCAATAGAAGAAAGCATCTTCTATCAAGAAGCTCTATTGGAAACAGCAGACAAGGTATATGAAGATGAGAAAATAAATAAACCTGAAGAAGTTGCTAAATTTCGCTCACAAGTTTGGACGTTGTACTTTGATGGATCTAAATCACAAGAAGGGTCGGGATGATGGTGTATCCTCATTGACCCAAAGGGGAAGGGGAATTTTTTATCTTTCAAACTAGAATCTGAATGCACTAATAACGTTGTTGAGTATGAAACTTTAGCAGAGACTGAAGAAAGACATAGACTTAAACATTAAAGAACTGAAAGTTTTTGGGGACTCTGAAATTATCGTTAGGCAAGTGAAGAATACTATACATTGCAATTCACCCCACTTAAGGAATTACCAACAAGATGTGCATATACTAATAGGACATTTTGAGGCCTTCAATATTACTATTGTTCCCAGGACAAATAATACTCTTGTTGATTCCCTAGCCACTGTAGCTTCGAGGTTATCCCCTTTATAATACTATGAAGCCTCCAAGTTCACTGTGGAACTACTCTACAAACCATCAGTACCCAACAATATTTCTAATTGGAAGGTTTTTGAAGGAGATGAATAGATTGTATATTTTCTAACCAATCAAGAGAATTTTAAATATATGGCTATTGATGATGAGGTATTCCAAGAGCAACTAGAAAAAACTGATTTCCACAAACAAAAGGGTGGAATAGATCACTCTAATAATAAACCAAGGTTTCACATGATATCGAAAGGGGTAGCCAATTTGGATAACCTTTTTGACCTGAGGGAAATATTTAAAGGGGCAAAGAACAAAAAGACAAGGATTTTATGTCCCATATATGGGATTATAAACCTAGGAACCCCGTAAAACCCTAAGAATGTAAATCTAGACAAAACAATGTTTAAAGAAGATAGGAAAGCTTATATGAAGCTTTTTAAAGAATATCAATATGTCTTTGCATGATCCTATCGAGAATTTAAAAATTATGACACTCACATTATTCAACACACAATCCCATTAAAATACAGAGTAAAAACCTTCCAACAAAAGTTAAGGAAGTACCATCCATCTCTAGACCCCTCATGTATCAAGAGTTAAATAAATTACTAGATGCTACAATTATCTTTCAGGTTAGACACTCTCCATGGGTAGCAAATTTGGTTCATGTCAGGAAAAAGTCTGGGGAGATCCACCTATGTGTATATTTCAGAAACCTTAACAGAGCATCAAAAAATTATAACTACCTAGTCGCACCCATGGAACATCTCTTGCAGACCATTTTTGGTTCTGAAATTTTCTCCCTTCTAGATGGTTTCTCAGGTTATAACCAGGTTCTAGTTTCAGAGGAAGACCAATTGAAAACTACCTTCCAAGACAAGTGGGGAATTTTTTCTTATAAATGCATGCCCTTTGGGTTGATTAATGTAGGAGCAACCTTCCAAAGGGCCATGGACGTAGATTTTCCAGGATTGATTAACAAATGTGTAGTAGTATATTTGGATGACGTGACTATGTATTCAAAGAACAAAAAATACCACATCCAACATCTAACCTTAATTTTCGAAAGATGTAGGAAATATGGAATATATTTAAACCCTAAGAAAACTATCTTTGGTGTCGAGGAAGGGAACTACTAGGTCATATTATATCTCAAGAAGGAATTCGTATAGATCTAGAATGAATAAAGGTGGTAGCTCAGCTTCCCTTACCCCATAACAAAAAGGCTATGCAATCTTTCTTTGGGAAAATTAATTTTGTGAGAAAGTTCACCCTCGATTTCGCTGAAACTGTCAAACCCTTACAAAAAATGATCCGCAAGGATGCATATTTTAAGTGGGATGATGAGCAAAAATATGCTTTTAACAATATTAAGACTACAATATCTCAAGCTTTGGTGTTGTGAAGTCCCGACTTTAGTAAATATTTTTCCCTCTATACTTTCTCCTCCGACCAATCCTTAGTTGCAGTATTGACTGAGAAGGATGATGATAACAATGAGGCACCTATATCATTTATGATCACTAATATCCAAGGAGCCGACTTGAATTACCCTGCTATAGAAAAACAGGCTTATGTGGTGTACAAAGCAGTAAAACATTTCAGATCTTACATCCTAAAAACTCACCAAATTCATTGTGCCTCATCCCGCAATCCAATCCCTATTCACTCAATAGGAGATGGGGGAGAGAAGGGGAAATTGGATGGAAGTTGTCCAGGAATTTGATCTAGATATAAAACATGCCAAATTAGTAAAGGGACAGGGATTGTGTAAACTGGCCGCAGAAGCCCAAGATCGAATAAATGAAGACCCTGGGTGGGAGAATGAATTAGAATTATGGTGTAGTGAATATTTATACATTCCCCCAAGGAAAGAGTCCTGGTGTGGAAAATAGATTTACCTCCTGCATCATGGGACTTGCCCAGAAAACCTAAACCCTAAAGAAAGGAGATCTCTCAGGCTAAAATCTACACAATATCACCTCATAAATTCAGTGCTTTTATGCGTAAATTATGATGGAGTACTCTTGAGATGTCGCGAACGTGAAGATGCAGAAAAGGTTCTAAGGGAGATCCATTATGGTCCTATAGGTGGACACTTTGCAGGGAATACCACAACTCACAAAACATTAAGAGACGATTATTACTGAACCGTTTATTACTGACCTACTCTATTTAGGGATGCTCATACATACACTAGGAACTATGAATCTTGTCAAATGAGTGCAGGTAGAGAAAAGAGTGCAGTTGTCCCACTCCAACCAGTAACCATATCTAGACCATTCAAGCAATGGGGGTTAGACATCATAGGGGAGATTACCCTGAGTTCTTTGAAACAACATAAATACATATTGATTTCTACGGACTATTTTACAAAATGGGTAGAGGCCATCCCTCTGACTCAAGTGAATGAAAAGGTTGTAATCCAATTCATATAACAACAAATGATCACAAGGTTTGGGATGCCTTTTGTTCTCGTTTTTGAAAATGTTGCTTACTTTTCTTCTACTCTATTAACAGAGTTTTCTATAAAAAAAAGTAATCATAATAAGATACTTTGCAAACTACTATCCACAAGGGAATGGGGTGGCAGAATCAACTAATAAGAACCTAGTGAGGATCTTGAAGAAAACAGTCGCAAACAAACAGAGGAATTGTCATAGCTCGCTTCATAATGCCTTATGGGGAGATAGAGTAACACCCAAGGAAGTTATAGGAAACTCTCCATACTTTCTAGTATACATACAAGAAGATATTATCTCAAATGGATTATATCTTATGTCACTTCATCTTGCTCAGAGTTCAAGAGGACAGCCCTCATCAGTCATTCAACAAATAATTTATACCCTTTGTTGACGATTAAAATTGCAACGAAGTTTTGCCCACAAAGTGTTGCTAAAGCCTATTATTATAAAGCTAAATAATAATAGTAAGTGGGACCCCCTTGTAGATTGGAGATCAGTTATGGTTCTTATTTGATGTTATGCTACTGTTCGACACTGCTTACATGGTTGATGACATCTATTTTTATTGGATGATGGATCAGGCATATTATATGTGTTCTTGTGTTGACCCAAACTCGAGTTTTGAGACCTATGTTATTCATGGTACCATTGTTGTCTATTCTTGGATCTATTACTCATGACACCTAAAGAAGATATATGTTAGTAACAACAAATAAAGGAAAATTAAAAGGAGATTAAGCAATGCGAACAAAAATGCAAAAGGAAGGAACTATTCTATACTAACATGCTACACTATATGCATTAAAAGGATCGTGGTAAATTCTAGATAACATATGATAGCCATGTGATTTATTAAAGTTATATAGAAACATAGTTAAAATTCATTACTGTATAGTTTTAAATGGTAATATGAGATGTGGGTGGCGCTCTTGGCAATTAAGGTTGTTGGTTTCAATGTATGGTTCGATTGGATGATTTGTTGGATTAGTGGTTGGCACATACTAAGAAATTGAATGACCTTAAGTTTGGATGTGACATGCATTTATTGCATGTCACCCTTACTCCTTCTGCTGGCCTCCACCCTAGTCAGGCTATTTTTCAACCTTGTTGTTGTGGTTATGCTTCGATTTTCAAGTAGGGAGGAACCGTTCGGCCAATTCGCGTTTAAAGTTCTTGGATTAGAGGTATGTCTTTTTTTTTGCCATCCATGAGTATGCTTTGTTTATGAAATGGATATTGGCTCGAACGTATGGGTTGTTCTTTCCTTAAGTATTGCAACTATGTAAAATTGTGATTTTGGCATGAATTGTTGGTGGCTTTCTCTGTGATAATGTATGAAGTTACAGTGTATTGGGTCATCCTGAATGTTAGTAGCCATAAGGGTTCTCTATCATCCTTGTTGGTTTAGTTGGAGAGTTTTGTTTGGTCTTGGGTGGCTGGTTTCCTGCACATATTATATCACCATACCCAGTCTTGGATTTTATGGGGTTTAATGGGTTTGAAATGCCTGGTCTCACTGCGCATTATTTACTTGGGAATTGGGTTGTTCATGATTTTATTGGTCGTGCAGTGGGTTATATTGCTTCTTCTCGTCCCTGTTTTCACCTCGGCATTGTAGTTGGTTAGCTGAAGAGCCACGAGGGTTATACCCCACGTGTGTTAAGTATCATTACCAGGTCGAATTGGAGCCTTATTCCTTGAATTCATAGTCTCTCTTGTCATGGGATTTGTCACTTGTCCATAAAATGAATTGTCATTTTCTCTGTGTGTGCATCGTTGGTCTCGTAGGTTTCCACCATTGAGAGGAGTCAACTCTAGCCTCTCTGTGTTGGTCCACAGAACAAACCCTCGATTCCTCAAGCCCAAGGGTGGATGGAAAGGACCGTTGTGGCCAGTCGAGTTTATTTTTGGTTGTTATGGATTGGTGTAGTGTTGATTATTAACTCACCCCATTGATTTTATGACAGTGTTGTTGGTTTCGGCATCTAGTCACAACAATTATTTTATTGGATAGATAAGCCCAGTATGGTTAATTAGAATGAACTGTTAAATCAAACACACAGTTGTTTCCTCTTTGTGTTTATTGAATGGATAACCTGGCACTGTTTAAAATTGATTAAGGCTCAATGATGCTTCGTGATTGATTTATTGGTATGAGTGGCATTCCTAAACATGAATCAATGTTTACTGTAACTGTGTGGCCAAATCATTATTGAAATCGGGGTGCTTATGGAATTTCCACCCACTATATACATTATGGTTATTTGATTACTTCATCAAGAATGGGCACAAGTTTTTACACTGTATGATTTGCTACAGTTTGATTGAATTGAGCAATTTTGTTTCTATCTCCTTGTGTTGGATTGATAACTAGGCATGATAGGTTGAGTTAATAATATTGTGACTGTGTGTTTAAAATTGTCAAATGAGAATGTTGCAGTAGTGGTGGTTATGGTATGATTTTCCACTGTGTTATTATCATTATTAATTGATTGTGCAATTGGGAAGGGGGAACGGGTTTCTAAAATGGCTTGTTGTAATTTGATCAATTGTGTTGTAAAATCGGGCATATTGTTGATCCCTCGTTATATTGGATGGATAGCCCATCATTTGGAATGTTTAAAGTCAAAGAAAATTGGACTCATACGGTCACATAAATACGTTTGTATTTGGTTGAATGGTTTTTTTTATCCCCCAGCATAGCGTGAGTTGAACTGGTAATTGTTGTCTTTGTTTTTAAATGGCAAGTTAGGATCTTGCAAATTTTGGTATAAATTGTGGTGTCGATTGTCCACTCTTTATGTTTAACAAATGTCATGCATTTTAACAATGACATGGATGATTGCAGTGACAGTATAATTTTGTTTCAATTTTGAAACATGACTTTGAGTGTAGTTGATGGTTGATGTAATGTGTGGATAGTGGTTGATTTTGATGATGAATAGAGTGGAAATGGTTAATGTTATACATTTGAGAGTTGTTATAAGGTGTTAATTAGATAAATGGAAGGAACAGATCTCCCCTACAAGCTATTGTGGAATGCATGTTGTTTTCTTTGATGATTGTGTTAAATATTTGATTATGATCAGTGAGCAAGTTAATGTACATAGTTGTTTGACTTATACACAACAGAAGTTTTTTTGAGGTCACGAGGGTTATTTGGTTGGTGTATTTCCTTTAACTGAATGGTTTTATGGATTACTTAATTAATTTT
Organism: Picea engelmannii; assembly: GCA_009831015.1. Lineage (NCBI taxonomy): Eukaryota > Viridiplantae > Streptophyta > Pinopsida > Pinales > Pinaceae > Picea > Picea engelmannii. The sequence continues at coordinate 663,827 of ML781750.1, read as the reverse complement.
ATGAACAGTACCCGCTCTTTTTCACCCGCCATTATTTCGTTTTTCGCTAATTACAACCCCATCTCCTTCCCACATTTATTTTTCACTCCCTGTTCTAAAATTGATTACAGTCAAGAAAAAACATTTGTTGAGGCAGTTGGAAGTAGTAGTGTATTGGATGGATTACAGTGGTGTTTTTGGGTTTGCATTACAGTTGATTGTTTGTTTTCTTTGAGCAGTAACTGTGTTTTCTCCGCCTCATCTTATCATGTTTCGCTCAATACAAACCCCTCACATATCCCAAGACCCTTTGTTCACCCCCTGCTCATTGACAAACAGTTAAACAAATTGTATGGATTGGATTGCATGAGTCTGATACATTTTTGAGCCAAAATCTATTTCATATTTTCTAAAGAGTTATCATGTATGGTTATTTAAAAGATTATTTGCTAATCAATCATGCATACAGGGATGAGTTATTCAAATAATAGGATGATAACAGAGGCCTACTACGCCTATGTCAAAGAGAAGGTTTCTACTGCATCTTCAGATAATTCCGGTAAGTCTGTGTCCTCCCACTTGCATTGGAAGGACGATTGCTCCCATATGATTAGCAAGATGAGGCTTAAATATTCTACACATCCTAAGACAGGTTCAGAAGGACTAAAAGATGATAGCATCAGCAAGGGAAAGATTGCCTCACAAACAGGGAAATATGGATTTTGAGTTTTATTTTATCTATTGTTGATGACAGTTGACTTCATGAATCTTTGGACATCATGTTTTATTTTTGGATATATGAGTAATATTTTTTGAAAATAATTTCAAATATCACGAGTTAAATTGTCAAATGTGAATATGTGGATAGGAGTCACAAGGATGTGTGTTTTTCTTCACTAAATAGTTATGTATGAGCTAAAGGGAGTCACAAGGGGTCTTGCCTACTAGTTATTATTTATTTATAACCCTTATTATGATTATTACTTTTCCCCCTAACTAAATTTGGTTGATTCTTTTAATTAAATTGAATAATGAGTTGGTTCAACTACTTCAACCAATTCTAATTTGTTTAAAAACAAAAGGAAAAGGAGAAACAAGATGAGGATAGAAGGAGAATCATACTAAGGTTTGCTCTTTGAGTTTATGTTGAGATAATTCAGTTTTCATTCATTCCTTAATTTATCAAAGCCTGATTCTTTTTTATGATAGTAGGGTCTTATTGTAGACAGCAAGATTCAGGTCTAAATTACATCATTTAGACACTTGTTTTTCAGAGGTGTTGATCTATCTTTGATAGTCTGTGTAGACTTGTCTGTTTGTGAATTAGTTTTCATGACTGACAAAGGCTATTGTGCAGAGTCGAGTGGGAAGCAATCTGTGGCAAGTTGATCTATCTTTTTAGAGTTCAGTTTTGATTTTCTGTTAGAGGTCCTTTTGTATGTTCCATCGGGGATCTCTAAGTCTGACTTTGGTCCTAAATTTATGCATGAAATTTTGTAAAGAGAGTGACTCTTTGGTGAATTGGAATGAAATAAAGTATTGTTTTATGTATCACCTGTCTCGATTATCATCTTGGTGTATTTACTTATGTCTTTACATGTATTTCAGAAACTATTATATTCAGAAAATTACATAAAAAGTAAATTTCCAGTAAGCTTTTTATTGATAAAAGACTAGCCTAAGCACTTGTGAGTTAGGATGTTATTTTTGTTTGCTATAAACATAGGGTGAGATTCCCATCTATTTTTCTTTAGCCAAGCAGAATCTGAAAATGCTTGAGTAAGATCATTTCATATATTTTCCTCAACATTTATTCGGCGACCATACTGGGGAGATATTCGATATCTCTCTGGTTAAATTTTATACTCAATTTTCATCGATACATCTTTCTTTTCTCTTATTAATCCTTGATTGTTTTATTTCTTAATGATTGTGCTTGTTGCAAGTCATCCTAATATTAAGCTCGGTCTTCAAGACCATACCAGCATTGCTTTGAATCTGTTTAACACCATTTTAGAAACTGCCAATACCCGTGTTGAGCTTAACCATTCTTGGGAAGCTATTGAACGAGATATTAGTTCTCAAGAACGATTGGAAGCTAGACGTAGATAGCCCAGAAATCAGCAATAACCTTTTATTTATTCAATTTGGCCTTTCTTCCATGTCCTTATATTCACGTGCTTCTAGAAGAAGAAGAGGCTTGTCACCTGAAATCAATCATATTGCTAAAATAGGAAGAAGAAATGTTGTGTTATCTGCCCAACAAAGTGCTCTAAGGAGAACTTTATCGGATTCATCCAGTTCATCTTTCTTTCCCTCATCTATTATCCACAAGATGGAATCTAGTGGTGGCTCTGGTGGCACTGGAAGTGCTCCATATTCTCAGTCCTCATCGTCATTAGTGATTGGTAGCTTATATAGCCACCATATCCATGTCCAATCTACCACAAACCCCACCAAATTCATTAAAAAGTATGGGATTTTTCAGTTCAAAGAAGATTCCACAACCACATCATGGCATATGTCCTCTCCTCTTAACCTAGCACCTGTTACTCGTCCACTTCCAAAATTTAAAGAGCACCTTCCTAGGTTTTCATGAAATAACACTGTCAGTACAAATGAACACCTGGTGGCATTTTCTAATGCTTGTCATAACATAGGGGACAACAACAATGATTCTTGCATGCGCTTATTCGTCAATTCCTTGGAAGGAAAGGTTGTGGTCGACTTCTTTGACCTTCCTCCTAATATTTTTTCTACTTCGGAGGAGTTAATCTTAAACTATTGGTTCTGATCCACTTATGGGAAATATAAAATCTCGGCCGAGAAGTTAAGGGAATACAACAACGTCACTTATAAGGATGTTGATACCATCAAGTCTTTCAACTTGCATTTCACCAAGTTATACAATAAAATCCTCGAACTCATCCACCCTCAGAACCAAGCCACTTTCATGCATTACTACAATGCATTGCCTTCTCCCTACCGTCATAGTCTTGAGGAAAAATCCATTGATAATCTCGGTTCTGCTCTGCATACTTGCTCAGAGTATGAAGAACATCTTGAAAGAACAGGTCTTCTCGAGGGAGAATCGGTTAAACATACAGACATGTCCGCCCTCTTACAGCTAGTACAAGATATGAATAATTGTATGATAGTGTTCAAGAGAAAGGGAACGGTCTCCCCTCTCACCCCTGGAGCTTCGTCCTCTTCTTCAACCCCCTTTAGGAGTCCAGTTGAAAATATTTTTCAGCCTAAAGATATCTTGCCTCGGAGTTGGTGTAAATTTTATGAGGAACACCATGAAGAAACCACCTGTGAGGTAAAGAAGAGTTCCAGAGATAAAATCTTTGGTAAAAGACAAGCAGCTACCATCGTTGTCCTAGATTTTGTATAGTCAGAAGATGTCATGGTCATCAATACTAGGAACAAACCCTATGCTCCTAAGGGAAAATTTGATCCTCCCCGTAGTTCTTCTAGCCCGAGCTCATCCTCACCCGTTGCTAATCTCTAGGTTCCTAAAGTTTCTGAGATTCAAGGAATCATTCCCCCTCTCCCCTCTTCCAAATATAATATCTTAAATTAGTTGGCCAACATCAAATCATATGCGACCCTTCTAGACATGGTTTTCATCCCTAAACAACAGATGCATCTGAAACAATTCATGGAATGAAAAGCTTCCATTGTAGCCAATATTTCCAAAGAGGTTAACGAAGAGGATTCTTCTGTAAATAAAGTAGGTGTACATAAATTTAGATACTCTATAAAAAATCCCCCTTTTTATATTTCTATAAAAATTATGGATAAGATTTTCGATTGTTGCCTCGTTGATGGTGGTTCAGGCCCAAGTGTGATGTCGAAGATTATTATGGAAGAGATAAGCTTGTCTTATACAAATGAAAACACCAGAAGCATGCTCTCCTGTAATAGTCTACAACAAAATACCATAGGTGAGATTAAAGATGTGACCTTAGTTTTTTGCACTCTTCTTGAAATAAGGACAACCCTCAATATTCAGGTCATCAATATGGAAATAAGAAATTACTCAATCATCTTAGGAAGAGATTGGAAAGACTCAACGGGTGGATACCTCTCACTCAACAGAACACATTTATCCATTCCTCAGAACGAAAAAAAAAAAATTATAGTCCTTAGAGAATGAAGGATATCACCTTACATAGAGAGTGTCCCACAACCTAACGTAAATTATATCAAAGAGCACCTAGGAGTGTATTCCATCTTTTTTGAGGAGGATAACATTCCCATGGAACAAATAGATCTAGATGATGGAATGTGGCACATGAACTTTGATGGTTCATGCTCTAATGAAGGTAACGGAGCTAGCATTATCTTGATTTCTCATGTAGGAAAAATCCATAACTTTTCTTACCAGTTGGAGTTCACTTGCACTAACAATGTCACTGAATTCGAAGCTTTGTTATTAGGCATTGAAAACTCTTATAATATTGGTTGTGGTCACCTTTCAATTTTTTGGGATTCCGAACTTGTTGTGAATCTTGTGCGTAAAATTTACTCTCCTAGCAACAAGTTGATGAAACGATACACCCAAAATGTTTGGGAACTTATCTCGAACCTTTTATCTTTCAACGTCACTCATGTTAAGAGGGAGTTAAACTCAATGGCTGATTGGTTAGGAGTTTTTGCAGCCCCCCCTAATCGACAACTTCATCCACACCGACCTAATTGTACCTTTCAATCCCTATATCGTCCGCATATCCCTGACAATATAGAATATTGGCAGCTCTTCCCTAACGATGAGAGAATTTGTGATTTTATTCAAAATGAACCTTTTAATCCGAAGGATATTATATCCATAGAAAATAACAATATTCCTAAAGGCTTGACTCCTCTAGAGAGTTCATTTTCTTCTAGTGATGTAGGAAACAAGGAGAAAAAAAAAGAAGATGAGTCGAGAAGGAAGGTGGGTGAAACCATCTCCTTGAACATTGGAACACCCAGGACTCCAAGGAATGTTAAAATAGGTGCCATATTTTCAGATGAAGAAAAAGTGAAGTTTGTCAAGATTCTTGGTGAATTTCAAGATGTTTTCGCTTGGTCTTGTGAGGATATTGGTGGTTTTGATCATGGTCTTATACATCATGCCATCCCCATTTAGGAAGGCATAAAACCAGTCAAGAAAAAAAAAGACCTATCAACCCTGTGCTAGAAGCAACTATTCGAAAGGATTTTGAAAAACTCTTGAAGGCTGGAATCATCTTTCCGGTTAAATATTCTGAATGGGTTTCAAATCTAGTTCCTATTCAGAAAACAATTGGTCATATCATGTTGTGTGTTGATTTTCGCGCATTAAATTTAGCTAGTATAAAAAACCACTTACCTCTCCCTAACATGGAAATGATTTTGCAGCAAGTTACAGGGTCGCAAATGATGTCCTTACTTGACAGGTTTTCTGGTCACAATCAAATCAAGGTAAAAACGGCAGATAAATATAAAACCACCTTTATTACTCATTTGGGTACCTTTGCTTATGAACATATGACTTTTGTCTTATCTAATGCAGGTTCCACATTTCAAAGAGCTATGCAATTAGATTTTGATGATTTGATCGGTAAGATCATTCAGATCTACCTTGATGACTTAACAGTTTACTCTAAAATCCGATCAGATCATTTTGGTCATGTGAGAAAAGTTCTCATGCGATGTAGGAAATTTGGCATTTCTCTAAATCCTTCCAAGTCCATTTTTGGTGTTACCAAGGGCAAGCTCCTTGGATACATCATCTCCGATTCAGGAATAAGCATTGACCCTGAAAGGATTGTTGTTATCCTTAATCTTCATGCTCCCGTTTCCGAGAAAGAAGTTCATGCCTTTATGGGGGTTATTAACTTCGTTTGTAGGTTTGGTCCATATTTTGCGGTGATGGTCAAGCCAATTCATAATCTGCTTAAGCAAGATCATTCTTTTTCTTGGACAGATTATGTCGAAAATGATTTTGAAGGGATTAATAAAGAAATCAGTTCTACACCGGTTTTGGTGAAGCTGGATTTTGAGAAGGAATTCATGATATATAATAATGCCATTGAGGAGGTAGTTTTTGTTGTCCTTATGCAAAATTATGACCAAGGAAATGAAAAAACAGTGGCTTACATGAGTCAAAGTTTGTCTGATGATGAATTTAAATATTCTTTTATTGAGAAACATGCTTTCACTCTTGTTAAAGTCGTAGAAAAGTTTCACCACTACATATTAGGTAAGCATACATTGGTAAAGGTCATTTTACCTACTGTCAAGTTTTTTCTCTCACAGACGTATCTTTCAGGAAAGCTTGCACATTGGCTTACCAAGATCCAGGAGCATCATTTAAATATCGTGAATTCTACCACTATCAAAGGACGTGACCTAGCCCTTCACTTGTCTTAGCATGATGAGAATGGTGAAGAAATTGATGAAGAAGATAGTTCCCTTTCATCTCTCTTTTACATTGACGATCAGATCCTCCCTGTGTCTGAACATCCTTGGTACAAGAATTTGGTTTATTATTTACAGAACCAAATATGTCCAGACAACTTAGACACTCATCAAAGGAGAAGACTCTATCTTGAATATGCAAGATATTTCATTATAGAAGACTTCTTATTTCGAAGATCTATTGATGGTATGTTGCTTCATTGTGTAAACAATGAAGACACACAGAAATTTTTGCAAGAAGCTCATGGTTCTTCAGGCTCTGTCATTCATGTAGGAGGTCATTTTTATGAAAAAACAGTTGATTTAAAGATTATTAGAAAAGGATACTATTGGCCTTCAATATTTTGTGACTCTTATGTTTTTTCGAGATCTTGTGACAAGTGCCAAAAATTTGCTGGGAAAGAACGCCTTCCATCCATGCCATTACAACCTGTCCTAATAGATTTTCCCTTTTCAAAGTGGGGATTGGATTTTATTGGTCCTATTAATCCTCCTTCTTCAGCTGGACAAGTTTTTATTTTGACATCCACAAAATATTTTACAAAATGGGTTGAATTTGTCCCACTTTAGCATTCCATAGACGATCAGGTAATTTATTTCCTTGAAAATAATATTTTTTCCAGATTTGGTCTTCCATTAGAAATTATTACAAATAATGGCCCCGCTTTAATTTATGCTAAGTTGACTCAATTTCTAGCCAAGTTGGGGGTTAAACATTTCACCTCATCAGCTTATTACCCCAAACGAAACGGGCAGGTCGAGTCTACCAACAAAAATCTGGTAAGAATCGTCAAAAGGCTCATCGAAGATAAGCCTCATCAGTGGCACACTCTCCTCACTTACACCCTCTGGGAAGATCGAACTATCGCCAAGGTAAGAACTAGATGTGCCCCTTTTAAGCGTGTTTATGGTCAAGAATCCCTCTTTCCAACCGAGTTGGAACTTTCTTCCTTAAGGTTGATGCTACAGATTGAAGAATTAAATTCTTCAGATGTTTCACAAAGGGTAAATGCACTATTTGCTTTGGAAGAGCAAAAGATGTTTCCTTTGGATAGTATTAAAAGGAGACAGCAAACTGTTAAGAAGTATTTCAACAAGAGTGTCAAGACTGTCAAGTTTAAGATCAATGAAAAAATTTTGATATGGGATTCAACCCACGTTGATAGGGGAAGACATTCAAAATTTCAGAAATTATGGTTCGGTCCTTTCAAGATCGCTTTTGTCTTAGGTACAAATTCTTACATTCTAAAATATTTACAAGAGCGGTTGTTTTCCTAGAGCACTAACGGTTCTCACTTAAATAATTACGTGGAACCAACTTGAAAAGCTCTAACGTTGTCTCGATTTTCTTTATTTTAGTAGTCTAGCTCTGTTTTCATTTTTCGCTATTTTTCTTTTCTGCTTACAGTAGTTGATTTTTGTTTTATGTTTTAAGAATTTCCTACTGTTTTTACTTTTCTGTCACTTTATTTCTGCTATTTTAATTTTCTGCAATTTTATTCTGCTGGATTTCGCATTTTGTCATCTTTTTAGTTTCAGTCGAAAATAAGATGTTGGATCAATTGTGCCATAGTGACACTCCTGCGAGATATTGTTAGTCAATAACAATCAAGCTTACATGGCTGTTATGATGTTTCCCCTGAGGACACACTTGAATTTGTTATCTACTTTCATTGTTGTCTTATAAAGAGATTGGTTACCTCTCGCTTCTTGTTTCCATTTCTTCATCCATTTGAGAAATAAAATAGCAGATCATTTAATTTGTATCCTTGAAATAAGATTCGATTATGGTTGAATGTTTATGCATACATGGATAAACCCCCTCATACTTAACATTTTGCATGGGTTATTCCCAATTCCCGGTCATTTTTCCATTAAATCTGCTCATTTCCCCCTTTTGCATAATTATTCTGGTTATATATTCTAAATTTATTGTTCTTGGTCTGCAGAGCCATGAGTTTTGAGTTCTAAATCTATTGAAAACAAATTTTCCTGTGGAGTCGCCATTTTGTTGACGATTAAAATTGCAATGAAGTTTTGCCCGCAAAGTGTTGTTAAATCCTATTATTATAAAGCTAAATAATACTAGTAGGTGGGACCCCCTTGTAGATTGGAGATCGGGTCTAGTTCTTATTTGATGTTATGTTATTGTTCGACACTGCTTACATGGTTGATGACATTTAGTTTTATTGGATGATGATCAAGCATATTATATGTTTTTCTTGTGCTGCTCCAAACTCAAGTTTTATGAACTATGTTATTCATGGTACCATTGTTGTCTATTCTTGGATCTATTACTCGTGACATCTGTAGCAAATATATGTTAGTAACAACAAATAAAGGAAAAGTAAAAGGAGATTAAGAAATGTGAACAAAAATGCAAAAGGAAGGTGTTATCACACTAAATTGCCTTGGGTCTTTTAGTTTGTTTTCAATTTTCTTTTCAAGCCTTAGATTTTAATTTTTCTTTTAAAGTCTCATCCCTTTAAAATTTATGTTTGGTAGCACCCCTTAGGAATTAAAGTTTTTGAGTCTTAGCTCTTATTTGATCCTCAAATTGGTTTTTGATCCTTGAACCATTTTAGCTCATGACTCATTTTGGTCCCCTTCATGACTTGTCCCTATGTCGATCCCTCCCATGACTAGAGTGATGTACACTCCTCTCTCCTCACTCATGACCTCATGGGCATACCTCAACGTCTTCTCTTACCTATATAATCACATTTTGAAGTGGATGTGTTGCCTACTCATCAGGCAATTCTGTAGCGCCTATCACATTCATCACACTTCCACCTCGAGCCATGATTTCCACAGCTGATGTCATGTCCCTTGTTTTCAACGCCAGAAGTCGGTTAAAGATGCCTTCAAATATCTTCCATTTATGAGCTTTGGTAACAGTTTCTAATTTTTAAAAACTCAACAGTGTTGCGCTGCACAAATTCGTAAGTTCTGATCAGGCGACTGCATGTCAACCAAATCTGATGCTGAGAAAGATTCCAAGGCCGATTTTTTCTCAAATTTCATCCTAAGATTGCGTTGAAGATCTCAACCGGTGTCTACTGCACAGGTATCTCATGTTACCTCCTCTCCATATTAATTTTCACAGGAAATTTATGCTCGGTTTTTCGCTTTGCTAAGCTTGCCTAGTAGTAAGGGATCCATATTTTCATGGTAACCTTGTTTTTCTCCTCTTCGGACCTGTAAATTTATTTTTTTGTATCTATGGTATGATCATTGTTGTTTGCTTTAACCATTGAAGTCGCAAGCCTATAAATAGCCTATCCTTTGTGTATGAGTTGCGCTACCCAGAGGTGCTACTCAAACCAACTTTGTTTTCCTTGCTTCCTTTCACCTTGGGGTTTGGCATTTTCACTCAATTACATAGGGCCAAATTTAAACTACCTCTTCACTGATTACACTCCAGAATACCTGTATGAGCCTAAGGGTTTAATTCCTAAAAATTCTAGCTTGGCTTACTAGCATCAGTTTGTCTAAAAGAGTCGGCCTTATCTATTTGAATCCCTATTCAAAGCCTTCCTGATCATTACCATCCCTTAATCCTTTCAAAAATCCTCATCCCGAGTCATGGAGACTCCTCAATCGAGGAAGACACACAAAGGTGGCAAGGTGGTTAGGACAAAACCAGTGGACATGCACCTTTTTTATATAGAACCCATGGAAAGAGAGGCCTTTCAAAGAGTAGGGTGCCTCTCCTTCTATCAAAACATGCAGAGAGTCCATCCAGAGGTAGAAAGATAGTTTGCACTACAGTTTGATGGTAAGAAAACTAAGGTTGGGGATTTAGAGTTTGAAGTGATTGAAGCCTCTATCTCAGTTGCAATCGGGATCCCCATTACAGGTGAAAGGTGGTTCAAAGCCATGGCTTTGATTTCAGCCTATGAAAAATATATTTTTAAACTTGAATATCAATCCAATGAATTGTCCAAAAGTATGCCAAGGATTCAATTGATTGAACAATTTGATAGATTACTGAAGATCATACAGAGATATTTTACTTGTGAAGGGAGATTCAACACCTTGTACCAGTACCATATAAGGTTGTTGCTACATTTTACTAGTAAGGTTGAGATGAATATTTCTTATTACTTGTTGAGGAGTATAGGTAAGATGCCAGACAGGATACAAGCCAAATCCAAGGATGTGGATTCTAGCCTTTTCCACTTTGGACTAATCAGAATGTTGGTCTCTGAGCAATTGGTTAAGAAAGAGATTTTGTGGGAGAATTTTGTTGTTAATTCTCATTTCAATTTGGATCTAGCACCAACTCCTAAATCATAGAGGGCAATTCCTTTGTCACCCGCTAGTACTTCTAAATCAGGGACCAGTAGGAAGAGAAAGGGAAGAACCCATGTTCAAGTTCCAGAGATCAACAAGTAGGTCATAGAGGTTGAGGAGGAAGTTTGTCTTTCTCCACACAGAGATTTTTCACCTCCTCCTCCACTAGGGTTAGAAGAGGTGTCTTCTTCTACCAAAGCTACATCCAAGAAAGGGAAGAAGCTTATCTTTCTTGCTTCTCTTCCAGCAGTCGAAATCAAGGGTAAAAGGAATTTCACAAGGTCATAAATTCCTAAGACAGTTTTCAAAGAGAAATCTTTTCCAGAAACCCATATTCAAAAGAAGAAAGGTAAGAGCATTGAAAATCCTGTGGAGGAAAAATCAAAAACCCTTATTCAGAGGAAGAAGGGTAAAGGTAGTTCTCAGCCTACTGAAGGGAAACAGCAAACCCATGTACAGAAGGGTAAGGATAAAGGTACTAAAATACCTTTGGAGAGAAAAGAGTAAACCCTTGTGAAACACTTTGAGGAGCCTGTGATAATAAATGAAGAAACCACTGTGCAGAGGAAGAAAGGTAAAAGAAAAACCACCCAAAAACCTGATGAGGTGGATAAGACATTTCCCATACAGGTAGAAGAAGAGACTGAGAAAAAACCTCTTGAGACTATGCATAACATTGCTCCTCCTGATTGTCATACTTTCAAGAGACTTACCAGGCAGCTTGAGGATGCAAGAAAGGAGGTGGCTAAATTGAAAGAGGAATCCATGACTAATAGAACCAAGATGACAGAGCTTATGGATGGCTACAGTCACACCCTTGAATTGGCAAGGTTTGCAACAAGAAGAGCCCAGCCCCTTCATAGACAGCTTAAGAATATCTACAGGAAGAAAAGAGGCTTCCAATATCATAATAGGAAGCTAAAGGCAGAGCTGAAGAATTTTCAAGATGAGGTAACCCAAAGAATTCTACAGGTGTTGGTGGAAGCTGTCATTGAAGATGACAAACTAACAGCTAAGGAGAGCACAGCTACACCAAAGAAGCTTGTCAATGCTAAGAAGAAGAAGTTTGTTGTGTTAATTGAAGATCCTCTTTCTACCAGAAAGAGTATGAGGTTAAGTGTCAAAATGAAAAAATAGTTGGTAAAGGGTAAGCCCCATTTTTTAGGATGAATCTTTTTGGGAGGGTTAACCAATATGCAAATATTATCTATGTCGTCTATACAATCTTCTAAGTGCTTAACTATTTGGGTTTTGAGTTTTCGCTAAGTGTTAACTTCCCCCAGTGGTAAAGGGCACTACCTATTGTACGGTCAAGGCACCTAAGTAAAATGGTTTTGTCATCATGAGAGACCACAAATTGCTTAGCACATGTTCAAGGTTGAAGGCGATGTGTTTTTGGCAATGCTACCTAAACCTGCACACAGAGGCAACGTAAGTGGCGTTATCTAATATTTCACAAAGGGAAAATAATTGGCACACAAGCGCAAAGAAAGTGGCGCTACCTAATGGCGCTACCGAATATTTTACAGAGGGTAAAGGTCTGCACACAGGCACAACACAGAGGCTCTACCTACATGCGCTACTTAACATTGCACAGAAAGTAGAGTCTATACACATATGCAGCACGGTGATGCTACCTATAGGTGCTACATTTTCTCCTTGTAGTGCACTACCCAGATTTGCTACCCAAGGAAGATGCCAATAAAGACCAGGGATCTAGGAGGATCAAGCTAACAACTTTTGGATAAGTTGATGATGAAGAAGGATGGAGAAGAAGTAGCTGGAACTATGAAGACAGCCACATGCTTTGAAAGACACATGGAAAACAGGGAGTTGCACAGCAAAAGGGAATCAAATTAGTTTGAAATTCAGTTGGATTAGTCACCAACATTTTCCTGTTTTATAGCATAGGTGGTTAAGATAAGTTGTTAGATGAAATAAATGTTTAGAGTTTTTCAGGGGAAGGAGGTCAGCTCGTACCTCCAGTTGTTGCCCCCCTTTTGTTATAAATAGATAGATCATTTTCTTTAGTAGGTTCAGATGGTTGAGCAAGGCTCCCTTATATTGTAATATTTTGATGGAGTAATGGTGATCTAGTGATGTACTGGACTTAAGACTTTTTGACTAATAGAAATCAGCTTCTCTTTCAKCCTATTTGCTTCTGATGTTAAATTTTCATGCTTTGAATGATTCACATGAATTATTGTGGTGATGTTATGATGGATTTTTKATCATTGTGTTATCATGATATTTATTCAGTTTCCTTAGTTTCTCAGTTCAAGAAGATCTTGTGTTAAGAAACTTTCCTCCTTAGGCTTTTGTGGACCTGATGTTTACAGCAGCCCCTACACTTCTCTCATTYAATTCTTCCCTCTATTCATACTTACTCCCAAACTATTGATTGAAATTAGCCAAGACCTTATTTGTTGGTGCATGCWAGCCCTATTATCTRAGTTAGAACAWTATCACTTGAGTCATTTTCCATTTGACCCTTTAAACACCCTTACATTCACTTACAACTTGATGGGTATTGGGCTTACCTTCCATGCAATMTGAAGGTGACTCCTAGTGCTAACAGAAGGAACTATTCTATACTAACATGTTACACTATATGCATTAAAAGKATCATGCTAAATCCTAGCTAACATATGATAGCCATGTGATTTATTAAAGTTATATAGAAATGTAGTTAGCATGCATTATTGTATAGTGTGAAATGGTAATATGAGATGTGGGTGGTGCTCTTGGCAATTAAGGGTTGTTGGTTTCAATGTATGGTTCAATTGGATGATTTGTTGGATTAGTGGTTGGAACGTACTAAGAAATTGAATGAACTTAAGTTTGGAGGTGACGTGCATTTACTGCACGTCACCCTTACTCCTTCTGTTGGCCGCCACCCTATTCAGGCTATTGTTCAACCTTGTTGTTGTGGTTATGCTCCGATTTTCAAGCAGGGAGGAACCGTTTGGCCAGTTCGCATTTAAAGTGCTTGGATTACAGGTATGTCTTTTTTTTGGCCATCCATGAGTCTACTCTGTTTATGAAATGGATATTGGCTCGAATGTATGGGTTGTGCTTTCCTTAAGTATTGTGACTGTGTAAAATTGTGATTTTGGCATGAATTGTTGGTGGCTTTCTCTGTCATAATGTCTGAAGTTACAGTGTATTGGGTCATCTTGAATGTTAGCAGCTATAAGGGGTCTCTGTCATCCTTGTTGGTTTAGTTGGAGGGTTTCGTTTGGTCTTGGGTGGATGGTTGCCTGGACGCATTATATCACCATACCCAGTCTTGGATTTTATGCGGTTTAATGTGTTTGAAATGCCTGGTCTCACTGTGCATTATTTACTTGGGCATTGGATTTTTCATGCTTTTATTGGTCATGCAGTGAGTTATATTGCTTCTTCTCGACCTTGTTTTCACCTCAGCATTGTAGTTGGTTGGCTGAAGAGCCACGAGGGTTATATTGCACGTGTGTTAAGTATCATTACTAGGATGAATTGGAGCCTTATTCCTCTGATTCATAACATCTCCTTTCGTGAGATTTGTCACCTTTCCACAAAATGAATTGTTGTTTCCTCTGTGTGTGAACCATTGGTCTCGGAGGTTTCCACCATTGAGAGGAGTCGACTCTAGCCTCCCTATGTTGGTCCACAGAACAAACCCCCGATTCCTCAAGCCCGGGGGTTGATGGAAAGGACCATTGTGGCATGTTGGGTTTATTTTTGGTTGTTATGGATTGGTGTAGTGTTGATTATTGGCTCGCCCCGTTGATTGTATGACAGTGTTGTTGGTTTTGACATCTAGTCACAGCAATTGTTTTATTGGATAGATAAGCCCAACATGGTTAATTTGAATGAAATGTTAAATAAAATACACAATTGTTGCCTCTTAGTGTTTATTGAATGGATAACCTGGCACTGTTTAAAATTGATTAAGGCTCAATGACGCTTCATACTTGATTTATTGGTATGAGTGGCATTCCTAAACATGAATCAATGTTTATTGTAAATGTGTGGCCAAATGATTATTGAAATCAGGTGCTTATGGAATTTACACCCAATATATACGTTATGGTTATTTGATTACTTCATCAAGAATGGGCACAAGTTTTTACACAGTATGATTCGCTACAGTTTGATTGAATTGAAAAATTATGTTGCTATCTCCTTGTGTTGGATTGATAACTCGGCACGATAGGTTGAGTTAATGATATTGTGATTGTGTGTTTAAAATTTTTAAATGAGAATGTTGCAATCATGGTGGTTATGGTATGATTGTCCATTGTGTTGTTATCATTATTAATTGATTGCGCAATTGGGAAGGGGCACGGGTTTCTGAAATGGCTTGTTGTAATTTGATCGATTGTGTTGTAAAATCGGGCATGTTGTTGATGCCTCGTTATATTGGATGGATATCCCAACATTTGGAATGTGTCAAGTCAAATAAAACTGGACTCATACATTCACAGAAATACGTTTGTGTTTGGTCGAACGGTTTTGTGTAGCCCCCAGCATAGCGTGAGTTGAATTGGTAATTGTTGCCTGTGTGTTTAAATGGCAAGTTAGGATCTTGCAAATTTCAGTATAAATTGTGGTGTCGACTGTCCACTCTGTATGTTTAACAATTGTCATGCATTTTAACAATGAGAGTTATGATTGCAGTGACAATATAATTTCATTGCAATTTTGAAACAGGACTTTGAGTGTAGTTGATGATTGAAGTAATGTGTGGGCAGTGGTTGATTTTGATGATGAACAGAGTGGAAATGGTTATTGTTATACATTTGAGAGTTGTTATAAGGTGTTAATTGGATAAATGGAAGGAACAGAGCTCCCTTATAGGATGTTGTGGAATGCATGTTGTTTTGTTTGATGACTATGTTAAATATTTGATTATGAACAGTGAACAAGTTAATGCACACAGTTGTTTGACTTATACACAACAATCATTTTTTTGAAGTCACAGGGGTTATTTGGTTGGTGTATTTCCTTTAACATAATGGTTTTATGGATTACTTAATTAATTTTATGAATAGTACCCACTCTTTTTCCCCACCATTATTTCGCTTTTCGCTAAGTACAACCCCATCACCTTCCCACATTCATTTTTCACTCCCTGTTCTAAAATTGATTACAGTCAAGAAAAAATCTGTGTTGAGGCAATTGGAAGTAGCAGTGACTTGGTTCGATTACAATGGTGTTTTTGGGTTTTCATTACAGTTGATTGTTTGTTTCCTTTGAGTAGTAACCATGTTTTTTCCCCCTCATATTATCATGTTTCTCTCAATACAAACCCCTCACATATCCCAGGACCCTTTGCTCACCCCCTGTTCATTGACAAACTGATAAACAAATTGTATGGATTGGATTGCATGAGTCTGATACATTGATGAGCCAAAATCTATTTCATATTTTCTAAAGAGTTATCATGTATGGTTATTTAAAAGATTATTTGATAATCAATCACGCATACAGGGATGAGCTATTCAAATAAAAGGTTGAAAACAGAGGCCCACTATGCCTTTGTCAAAGAGAAGGTCGATACTACCCCTTCCACATATTCACATAATTCGGGTAAGTCGGTGTCCTCCCACTTGCATTGGAAGGACGATTTCTCTCATATGATCAGCAAGATAAGGCTTAAATATTCTACACAGCCTAAGACAGGTTCAGAAGGACTAAAAGATGATAGCATGGGCAAGGGAAATATTGTCTCACAAACTAGGAAATATGGATTTTGAGTTTTATTTTATCTATTGTTGATGACAGTTGACTTCAGGAATCATTGGACAGCATGTTTTATTTTTGGATATATGAGTAATATTTTTTGAAAATAATTTCAAATATCATGAGCTAAATTGTCAAATGTGAATATGTGGATGGGAATCACAAGGAGGTTTGTTTTGCTTAACTAAATAGTTATTTATGAGCTAAAGGGAGTCACAAGGGGTCCCACCTACTAGTTATTATTTATTTATAACCCTTATTATGATTATTACTTTCCCCCCTAACTAAAGTTGGTTGAGTCTTTTAATTAACTTGATTAATGAGTTGGTTCAACTACTTCAACCAATTCTAATTTTTTTTAAAGAAAAAGGAAAGGGAGAAACATGAGGACGATAGAAGGAGAAGCATACTAAGGTTTTCTCATTGAGTTTATGTTGAGATAATTCAGTTTTCATTCATTCCTTAATTTATCCAAGCCTAATTATTTTTTATGATAGCAGGGTCTTATTGTAGACAGCAAGATTCAGGGTTGAACTACATCATTCAGACGCTTGTTTTTTAGAGGTGTTGATCTATCTTTGATAGTCTGTGTAGACTTGTCTATTTGTGAATTAGTTTTCATGACTAACAAAGGCTATTGTGCATAGTTGAGTGGGCAGCATTCTGTGGCAAGCTGATCCATCTTTTTAGAGTTTAGTTTTGATTTTCTGTCAGAGGTCCTTTTGTATGTTCCATCGGGGATATCTAATTTTGACTTTGGTCCTAAATTTCCACATGAAATTTTGTAAAGAGAGTGACTCTTTGGTGAATTGCAATGAAATAAAGGAATGTTTTATGTCTCATCTATCTTGATTATCATCTTGGTGTATTTACTTCTGTCTTTTCATGTATTTCAGAAACTGTTATGTTCAGAAAATTACATAAAAAGTAAATTTCCAACAAGATTTTTATTGATAAAAGACTAGCCTAAGCACTTGTGAGTTAGGATGTTATTTTTGTTGGATATAAATATAGGGTGAGATTCCTGTCTATTTTGATTTAGCCAAGAAGAATCTGAAAATGTTGGATTAAGATCATTTCATATATTTTCCTCAACACCCTCCTCATGCTTGAAGAAGAAAGGGAGAAAGAAAAATCTAAGTTCGTCGCTCACCAGCAGATAGTTAAAAAGATGGTTTGACCAGCATAAGGCCAAAGAGAAGAATTTTGAAGTAGGAGACTTAGACCTGAAATGGGATAGAGCAAACAAACCGAAGGGAAAACATTCAAAGTTTCAGAATCTATGGCTTGGACCTTTCCAGGTATCTGAGAAAATTGGGGCATGCACATATTGGTTGCAAAATCTGAGGGGGGAACCTGACGCCCTCCCAGTGAATGGCCAAACCCTAAAAAAATATTTATGTCCAAAAAAAAAAAAAATATATATATATATATATATATATATATATATATATATATATATATATATAACAATTTTTGTGTCTTTTTCATCTTACATTTTGATTAGAATAAATGTGTAGGTTTAGGGTAGACTGATTGCAGACTCCTTTTATTTATGTCTTTTCTTTATCTTGGTATTTTCTTGTAATAAAGTTGTGTTCCGTAAAACATTGGTCGATCTTAATAAATATGGTGTAGCGAACTCTGCTCCTAACTTACGCTTATGTGCAACATAATAAACGTTCGGCAATTACAAAATTGTTCAAGGAGATCTATGTATTTTCTTTGCAAAATGAACGACCTTGGTAAGTGATGAAGTGTTGGCCTGGTGGTCTGGTAAATCCCAAAGGGAAGGATGGAAAGTTGGAAAGGACCACACGTACCTCTAGATAGAGCTAGGAAGAATTTCACATTAACCTAATCTTGCAGATAACAAATGTCCTCCTCTCCAACTCACTCAGGGCATTTCTGCCAGAAATAAATCAATTATATTAAATGAGTGCAAAGTAGGAGAGGGTATGCAGATAACTTCGTCGAGGCTATGGGCACTCGTTGGTAGTGGAGCAAGGTCTGTAAAGTTGGGGTGACTCCATTGGGGCTATGGACGCTCACTGGCATCGGAGCAACACCGTAGTGAGTGAATAATGATAACTAAAACGGCCTCGAGCCAGTGAATTCCTTACCTGGATCTTGTCAAAAGGGGGCGTGGGTCATGGTCAAGATGAATGAAGGTGGGATAAGGGTTAAACTCCATAGGCAGACCTGGATTCACGAACCCAGGAAATTGTACATGCATGGCTAGGAAATATTCTAATAAAAACGAAGCCAATTAGTTTCTTAACCAGCTTCTACACGAGCTAATCCCGAAGGAAGAAACAGAGATTTTTCTTTCACCCAGAGAATCTCCATTTGTTGAGCACTCAACACACCCTAAAAGATTTTATGAAATTTTGTCTCTTTTTGGGTACCACTTGTTTTCTTTTGTTCTATTTTCTGAATTGAGTCCGTTATGGAGGAATTTCTAATTTCATTTTCATGTCTCTTCATCGATCAATTTGGATTTATTTGAACATGTCAAAGTGAAACCTTTGTGTCTAAAAAGAACTAATTGGAATTTTAACTAAGAATTTGCAGCTAAAATTGTGACCTACACGCTTATGTTCAGCGTCGGAAAAATCTGAGCAAGCAAAATGACCACATAGTAACAATAATCGTCGATCAGCAATGTATCATCGACATCGGTAAAAAGTGGAGTATATTTGCACTAGTTGTTCGCAAAGAAGTTTTCGGAAGTGGTCGATTTCCCATCGGCGTCAGCGAAATACAAGAGGGATAAACATTGGCATGGGCCATGTTGAACCTTCGATAGTCAATTACTGATACGTTTTTTTGGGGTCGGTGCATTCTAAAATATTTAAATCATAAAATAAAAAAAATCATTGACACATCATCGATCACCGATCCTCGATGCATTTTTGGCATCGGAAAATTTCAAGGGGGTAATCTGGGAACACTTGTTTAAAATTATCATCGATCGTCGATCCTTGATACCTTTTCAGCATCAACGGGGTAGGACCTATTGTTAAAACTCTTAGCTAATTAAATTCTATGATTATGAACAACATGATTAAAAGAAGACGCCAATCTCAAACACCATGTGTCTTTGTCGCGTGGGCATTTCATATGGCCTAGTTTCATCCCGAGTCACCTTAGGTTTCCCCGTGTCCTAGTCACACTTTCAAGTTAGAATTTCCACATCAAAGATGTACGAAAATATGGATCAACGTTGGATTTTTTTCCAAGAGATATCAACGAACATTTTCTAAAGAAAAGCATTGACTCCCGATCCACCTGATAAATTAGTAGTGATGGGACATTTTCAGCACAAAACAAGATCAGATTCTGCCATTTAATAGGCCAATTAATGTTCGCTCTGCATACGTTGCTACACTATGCACCGATCAAAAAACAGGAATTTGAAATCACTTATGAACTACGTTATAGCCCGCGCATGTATCGCCAACCTACGACTGCATTTAAATCTCAAGCATAACACGGATCTAGCGACAGATTTTGTAGAACTGCACCTACACCCCGAATTGAATAATTGATGTGAAAAGGTAATTATTATCTTTGTTTAAATCAGTAAGACAGCTTCGAACACCTTCATTCTTCACACAAGTTTCTCATTTCCATAGCAGCCGAAGAAGCGAAGAGAGCGTTTAGAGAGTTGTGTTTGATTCTCAGACTTTCAAAAAACCATGTTAAGCTAGCGCAAAGAAGAGGTATGTGTTAATGTTATCATTTCGGTGGTCATATTTTTTATGTATCAGCATCCTATCTGCAACATGGTGTCTAACGTTGTTCTATCTGTAGGGAAAATGCCTCCAAGGAAGCCAATGACTAGACGCTCGCCAAGGGCACTGAAATTAAA
Organism: Picea engelmannii; assembly: GCA_009831015.1. Classification (NCBI taxonomy): domain Eukaryota; kingdom Viridiplantae; phylum Streptophyta; class Pinopsida; order Pinales; family Pinaceae; genus Picea; species Picea engelmannii. The sequence goes on along the minus strand of ML781750.1, from coordinate 643,501 downwards.
GGAAGCAGAGATTAGTGAAGGATCTTCTCCCGGCACAGCGAGATAGTTCGAGTTTGCTCCCAAAGAGGAGTCGGTCATCAATACATCAACTAAGAATGCATTCGCTCAGCCCCCTGCTTTCAGCGATACAAAAGAAACCACTAGATCAAAAATAATGCTACCACAGTGGGGATATTTGTTCAACAGAATCAACTAGGAAGATTACCTGGATTTTATCCCACATAGCGACCCGGATGTAAGGTTTCTCGACGACTAGGTTTTTCTAAATATCCAGCGGTCGTGCTTACATATGGTATCCTGTCGAACTCCAATCTTTCCCTACATTGAGACTCTAAGTTGGACAATCGATCACACAGACACGCAAAAGTTCCTAATCAATGATGAGAATGGAAGATGTGTCGAAGTTTTTCTCCCGACAAAGGTCCAGAAGTATTACAAGATCAAGGACCTAGAGGAGCGGTTGAACACAGATTTTGTGGTAAAGTTCTATGAATTCCATGACAACAACCGATTGATGGCCTCCTGGTGGAAGGAGGACAAGAAATTCAGAAACCCAAGCAACGGCTAGTATGGGACAACGAATCTAAGGGATCCATATCTCTACTTAATGGCTCTAATTTGTCATTTATATGGGGAAAAATATTGCGCCAAGTTCTCGGAGGCATGGATTCCCCTGGCATACACTATGGCTATTTCCGGAAGTAGCTTCAACTGGGGAGAAATCATCTCCAAGCAATTGAGTGCCAGTATATTGCAGGCTCAAAAACTGAACGAAAGGGAGGAAAGAATGCCTTTCGCAGCGTGAATTTGAGTTGCCACATCGTAGATCTGCATGTACACGTCTACTTCAACATCTTGTGGGAAAATAGGTACAAAAACTCTTACGCTCTCATTTGCGATGAATTCATTTCTTGTATTTATTTCATTATATTCAAAAAGGAATGCCCAAGGCTATCTGTAGCGGCCAAGAAGATGATTTTGAAAGTAGGCCATTGGTACCTAGATGAAACCACAACCTACATCAAGGTGTTCGGTTCCACCAGAGCACCACATATTCTCTCTGCTCACGTCCCAAACCGTATCATTGTAGGAGAAATTTGTTACCAGACCATCCTACAGGGCTATAACGCCACTTTGGTTAAGAACAAGAAACGAGCGTTCATACCCTATGGTTTCCATGTAGGGTTTTTTATAGTGAAGGAAACTACTCAAGATAAACAAGAGGGTTTGAGTCAGTTGTAATGCAAGTTCCCGACAGGCCAGTTTTTCAAGCATGAACCTAAAGTCCTAGTTCTCCAACATGTTTCACAAGTCTCTTCCTAGTGGCCATACGCACATCACAAGTTTGAAGATGATATTTTTACAGAATGTGCTCGGGACTGGGAGGAGGTACTACAAATAAAAGCTAACCCGAACATGACTAGATTTAAAGCTATGATTATGGATGAGAAAGTTGAAATGATAGAACAGACGGCTCAAGAAGCTCTCAGGGTTAGAGAAGAAAACAGAGAAGCAGAAGCCACATAGGCACAAAGGAGGGGGATGTTTTTACTATAAGGATACCAAAGAATCATTGACCAACTAGAGAATGATCCTCAACTAGTATAAATGATGAGGATCACCTCAACTAACCCAATCACAATCAGGGAGGAGATAAATGCCTCAGATTCAATACAACTGGAGGAAACCACTGGTCTGGAAAATCCCAGAGTTCCATCACCATAGGCTAGATCATCGGTGACCATTCCAACCTAGTATGATATTCCAAGAACACCATGTGAAATGGGTGTGCCTAATCCCCTGTTAAATATGATAACCATCTATGATGATGAAGAGAGTTCGTAGGTCTCACTTGTAACTCTGATACCAATTACAGAGAGAAAGAACCCGGGGGAACATCTGCCCCAAGTCTCGATGCATCAGTTCCAAACCCTCTGCGGGGTGACCATGAGGCCAAAAGAATCTTAGACACTGATTTTATCAACTTATCGAGGACCCTGAAAGATAGCTCCAGGGATGAGCTAGGTTCAAGTGGACAAAAAGAGGAATTGCAGCAGCCAGAGATCGAAACCTCGATAGTCGATCACAAAGTAAGTATTGATCTTTTCACTGAATCTTCAATTTTTTTCGATACCTCACCAGCCGATGAACACCAGACGGAGGTTGAGCCATTGGAACATATAGAAGAAGTACAAGAATCAGTCCTAGAGAAAATACATACAGCATGAATCTTGGGAAACAATCTGACCTAGGGAGAACAACAAATCCATGAGCCTGTTGATGAGGTCTCTGATATACAAGTGATCTCTTACTATAGGAAGAGGAAATTTATCATTACAATGACCACCAAGAAAAGAAGACTCACGCTGGATAGCTCGATTCTCATCACCACGGAGGAGAATCTGCTCAACACAGAATGCGCAAAGACATACGAGTTTATCGGCGTAGTGATGGATATCATTGATGCCACGTTGGATCGAGAAAAGTGAGATGAAAAGGAATTGGTCGCTGCACTGAAGGAGATATACCATCTGCGCCACTTGGAAAAATATTACCAAGACTCAACGCAGGCCATAGTTTTTCTGAAGAGTGAGTTCCAAGATGCATATGCAAAGTTCACAAGTGAAATACATCTTTTCACTGCATGTGTAGTTGATTATCAAGAAGATACACTTATGGCACTGGCAACCTGTAAGGATGTGGAGAGATGGTATTAAAATGCATACCAACATGTATAACGAATTCCTTACATCAGCGCAGTGTAGAAGGGCCAAGACGCAGAGGAGCATGGAATTTGAGTGTTGAGGGATAGCAGCATATCCCGGATTAGAAAAGCAATTGAATATTGGGTAAGTATGGCCTAGGAACCTCAGTGAGAGGTACAGAAGAAGTGGGTCTAGTGCGAAAGAGGTTGGAAAAATATCAATCAGGAGATGAAAGACATTGGCCTCCCAAATTTCAACTCATTCGAAGACATTGTCGACTTGCATGACATAGTCAAACGACATGCAGAACAAGACTCAACATGGGGAGTGGAGATCACAAAAGTGGAAAGCATGACACTGGGTCAAATACATAAGTTTATGGAACATTTGATCAAGGCTCGTGCAGTTCTGCAGCATTTGAGTGTTAAAGTCATCATCAGAGAACGGGCAGTATAGGTGAAGGAAACCCTTTCATCCCTGACGAACCAGCACAGATTCATGTATTCTAACACATGTGAGGATCTCTTCATCAAGTGGTCAAAATAAAAGAAGATTTGTCCACTCTAGTAGAACCACGAGATGATTTCCAGAGAACAAAGAGATCAAGCGCCATGTGGCAATATTTTGTTTTACTTAACACAAACTTGCAGCAGCTATTTTTAGTTTGTGATTCTTTATAAATAGAGGAATTGACCTCTTAGAAGAGGTCGATGGTTTTGGGAAAAGATCATTTTTTTTTAGAATTGTAAAAACTATTTATGGGCAACCTTGATTGAGAAGTTTTGTTTAGAACCGGAGATAAAACTTTTTTTTTTCATCAAGGCGTTATGTGATTGGATTGAGGAGGAACTACTTCCAACTTTTATTTCAGTAATTGATGTTATAACGAGTAAGAGTTTCTAAATATATTGATAAGCTATATGTTTCAATATTTTAGCAGTTCTTTTGTTCTTAATGATGAAAATAAAATCGTTGTGTTAATGTGTGATTGATGGAAGAGCTAAGGAAACTATTTTCCTTGCACTCATCTTATTGCATGTGTATTTTCTTTCAATAATTGTATCTCAGTCATTGTTGAAATACCAGCAAGTTAATGTATTATTACTAGACTTGTAATAGGTGTGAATATCATTGTTTGCATGCTTGAGCATGAGGATCATCCTAGTCTCAACCTTCTTCAGTAGTTCAGAATCTCTTCTATCAGTTTGTTTATACCAGCACACCTCATTTTATGAGACTCATCTAATGAAAGAAAAGACAAAAGAGAACGTTTAGTCTGAAGAAGGAACTTTCACAAAAAGATATCTTGTCAATCACTAAGTAAAACCCATCGATAAATTAGCTAGATTGAAATATCTAGAGAACCATTCCACCCATCAAAGGTTGTAGAGTCTAATTGGGCCTCTAAAGAGGGTTTGGTTCCTACTATTGAGTTAAAGGGATCCTGGACCCCTCAATAGAATGCAATATCATAAATAGAAAAAGGGGTGATTTATTTCTAAAACTTGTTGATTTGACAAAAGAGATGAGGGGGGCACATTTGATAATGGATTCAATTCTACTCTCTAAGGATCAGTTACAAGAACATTTGGATCCCTTAAACATTTCATGGGAAAATGAGTTCAATGAAATAATTGAATACTCGGAACAAGAAGTAGAAAAGTGGTTTATTCACTATGTAAACAAGAATGAAGATGTTGAATACCCATTGAACCATATCAGCTTTGATATTAGAGATATTGAGAAAGAATTATTCAATACAATAATTAAACATGAGACAATGGTTTATCCCACGCAGGAGTATATCGAATTATGGTTGAAGAACGCATTGATAAAGATGACTTAGAAAAAGGGGTGATTTATTTCTAAAACTTGTTGATTTGACAAAAGAGTTGAGGGCGGCACATTTGATAATGGATTCAATTCTACTCTTTAAGGATCAGTTACAAGAACATTTGGATACCTTAAAATTTTCATGGGAAAATGAATTCAATGAAATAATTGAATACTCGGAAGAGAAAGTAGAAAAGTGGTTGATGTTGAAGACACGTTGCACCAGCTCAGTTTTGATATTAGAGATATTGAGAAATAATTATTCAATGCAAGGATTAAACATGAGACAAATAGATAACTGAGCTAGATCATCAAAAGTTAGTTACAACCGCCATGAAACCTCCAGTCGAAAACTCTACAAGAAGCACTTCAACAAGCAAATAGATCTCTCTCCATCCATCATAGTAAGTCAAGTAATCATGTTGTTTCATTTTTCTATGTTGGTAGTCTCCAAACCTTTCTTATTTCAAAATCTATGAAAAACAAAGGCCAACCCCTGATTGTGTCTCTCTTTTGTCTTCTAGGTCTTTCTTTAATTTCATGGTCCACGGGAGCCCAATCTCGATCATCCTTGAAGGAAAATGTATTTTACTTTTTCATAAAAAATTTAGACACTATTATTTTCAATACAAACATTTGTACATTTTTAGGATCCCCAGAGAACTATTTGAGGCATTACAATAGTGAATTATTAGACTTTGATTTTAAAGCATGAGGTTTCAAATGTATGTCCATCAAAATCTTATTTTTATTTTAATGCAGTAATCATGTCAAGTTCTCTGTGAATACGGGTTGTGTTTCTTATCCTGCCCAATGATGTGTTTTATATGGATCATTCTATGATGGAAATGTTATCTTTTCAAATTCCTTATCCTTATGATTTACAGTCTTGTATCATATTGTAAATATTCATTTTTTGAGTGAGCTTGGTCCTCTCTAGGGCATCCTTTTCATGTGAATATTTATCTTTTGAAAACTTAGTTTTTTATAGCCTTTTCTGTAAATTATGAAATATTGATAGAGTACCACCTCTTTAAAAGTGTATGGGGATTTATCCTCGTGTTATCTTAAAGATATTAAACCATCTTTTAAATCAATAGTATTCTAAATTTGTTTATCAAATAGGATTTTCAATGGGTGGATGCTTGTGGAATGTCAGGAGGACTACTAACCAGATGGAGATCGGACTTGAAATTGATAAATGTCTTCTCTATGCATTCAATAATGTTAACTAAGGTTATATGCAAAGACATGCCCAAATTATAATGTTGAACCTATATGGCCCTATGATAGGAGCAAAATATTTTAGGACCAAGTTTTTTTGTTATCCATATTAAAGGGGGCCAATTTGGTAATCGTTGGAGATATAAACTTCACTTTGAGTAGGTTTGATATTTGGGGTACAGTGGCTTGCTTAGATGTGCAGTCGGATTAGTTTTTACATCATATTAGGAGCATTGATTTATTTGATGTGGAGCCAATCAAACTTAATCCTACTTGGTGCAACAAAAGACTGGGAGCAGTAGGGGTTTCTCAACGGTAGGATCATTTTCTGGTGGTGGATCGGTTCTTAAGCAGTGTGGGGAAGTATAAGAGTTGTGTCGGTAAAGGGGGAGGCTCAAGCCACATTCCAATAATTTTATATGCCTCAAAGATAGAAGATAAGCCACTACCAACTTACAAGTTTAATATGATTTGTCTTTAGGAGGAGGAATTTATAGATTTGGTGAAAAGGGAATGAGTCTAGTTCAGTCTAGAATTAGAGGTTTTAGCAAGTATACATTTTGCATATTTTGTGATTATATTAAAAGGGAAGGTATTGGAGTGGTCGGATATTAGAGTCAAGAATAGAGATAGGTTGTTAAAAGAAGTAGATACTGCAATTGAAAATCTATTCAACAGTAATTCAAAGGGTGTTTTCTCCAAGTGGGAACTTTCAGAGTTGGCAAGATTTGAGGATAAAAATATGAAGTTTTCTCACGACAGAGAGGAAGATTGGCGTATGAAAAGTAGAGTTATGTGGTTGGAGTTAGATGAAGAATATATGAATTTCTTTCATCAGTTCGCTAACCACCGGAAAAATGTAAACACCATTTGGGAAATATTTGATGATGAAGGGGTCGAATTCAAGGTTTTAAGGAGTTAGCGCAAGAAAGGATTTAACATTTTGTTAATATTTATAAAGAACCAGAGGCTGCAAATATTACAATGGTAATGAAGGTATGCTCCTTATTCCCACACTTGGTCTGTTCGAAAGAATTAGCAGGGGGTTTATCGATTTTCCAAAAAGGAAAAAGTCCAAGCCAGATGGGTGGACAGTCGAGTTTTTAATAATATTTTTTGACTTATTTGGAAAGGACTTGTTAAGAGTGGCTCAAGAGGTCAAAATGAAACTCCCAAATTTCAATTCTACCTTCATTGCTTTGATCCCAAAAGTTGACAAGGCAACAGATTTTGGGGATTTCAAGTCGATCTCGTTGTGCAATTGTGTGTATAAAATAATTGCAAAAATCCTAGCGGTGAGACTGAATAAATTGTTTTCCATTGTCATATATCCAAATAAATTTGGCTCCCTCAAAAGAAGGCAGATCCATGATGCAGTAGGTGCATCTCAGGAGGGACTTCATAGTATAAAGACAAAGAAGTTGATTGCTATGGTGGAAAATATAGATCTTTCAAAGTCTTATGACCATGTTTGTTGGTTGTATCTGAGAATGCTTCTAATTCATATAGGATTCTCAGTAAATATGCTTAATTAGATGATGGCCTATGTGATGTATGTCTCTTTTGCAGTGTTGGTGAATGGGGATGTCTCTCCTTTCTTTACCCTGAGAAGAGGCATTCATCAAGGATACTCATTGTCTCCTTGTGTTTTTCTCTTTGTGGAAGAGAGTTTAAGTCGTGCTATAACGGAGGCCAAGAAAACTAGGAGATTAAGACGAATCAAGGTGGGAGCAGAGTTTATGTTGACTCATTTTTTGTTTGTAGAGGATGTATTTTTTATCATGAATGGAACTTTGTTTGAAGGTAGATATATTCAAGAGATTATGTTCCTTTATAATAAAAAAACGCTACAGGGACAGTGGTTATCATGGGCATGGTGTTATGTTTTAATGGTTTGGACGACATGACAAGAGAGGAGATTTTAGATACTTTTCATTTTCAGGATTCTAAGTTTAGTGAAGGGTTTAAGTATCTCAGTTGTATGCTCAAACCTAACGCTTATAAGTAGCAAGAATAGAGATGGATTTTAGGAAAGGTTGACAAACATATTCACTTTTGGTGCAATCGTTGGTTGTCAAGAGGTGGTCGTTTGACTCTGGTGAAGGTGGTGTTACAAGCAATCCCATTTTATTAGCATTTTTTGGCTCATATCCCTAAAGGCGTTATGGAAAAGATGAGGAAAGTTTGTTTCAACTTTCTTTGGAGTGGTAAGGAACAATAGGAGGGATTACATTAGACAAGTTGGAAATTGATTTCGAGACCAAAGGATGAGGGGGGATGGGGTCTCAAAAACATTCATGTCTTTGGAGCAGTGCTGGAAGGAAAGTCATATGGAATTTGATAAATAAGGAGAATCTGTGGAATAAAATGATTCATCAAAAGTACTTGGAGCCTGACTCTATTTCAAATTGGATAATAAGGGAGGACAAGAATTGAAAAAATGGTTCAGCATATTGGAAGGCGCTAGTGTCCTCTTTCATGGTGGTAGGTAGGTTCTTGGGTTGGAAAGATGGAAACGGAGAAGTGAGGGTGGGGGTCGACGCCATTATGGGTTTTGGGCACCGGGTAAGATTATCTGTTGAACTTATTGAGTTTATGCAAGGATGGGAAATTATAACTCTTAAATATTGCAGTGACCCAGTTAGCACTACCATTTGGACATAGGCTAGGAAGACAAATAGGGATTTGGGTCTAGAAGGGGATTCAAGAGGGAATGGGAAACCTTCACCAATGAATTACAAAGAGATCATATTATAATTTGAGAGGATCCCCGTAGTATTATTTGGATGAAGAAAAAGGTGGGAGATTTGTATAAATTGAAAGCATGTTACCAATATTTGATGACAATGGCACAAGAACCCTTGGTCTAGTGGTGGAAGAGGATCTAAAATGTTAAGGTGCCAAATAAGAGTAAGATATTTATGTGTCTAGCACTATCGAACAAAGTGTTGGCTTGGAATGTTCAACAAAAAAAGAATATACATGGACCAGTTTTATGCGTTCTTTGTATGAAGTTCAAGGAATCAACTCATCATTTGTTTGTGAAGTGTCCTATTATCTAGTAGGTTTGGCAAGACATCATCAAATGGTTGAACCAAAGGGACTTGTGGCATTAGGAAGATATTACCTATGGATCTTTTTAATTTTGTAATGAAGGATTCTTATCCAAAGACGTATCGACGGGTCAAGGACTTGTTGGTTAATAAAAGTTGTAGCTAGGGATTCTTTGATGGGGCATGCAGGTATCTGAACAACTTTGTGAATTGGAGGGTGTTTTATATATGTCAGATTCTCATTATTTTACTCTAAATTCAAATTGTGGCAAGGGTACAAACAATCTGGCTAAATTCTTTTAAGAAGGGCTTATGACTATGGTTCGAGATATTTGCAAGTCTTTGGGGACTCCTTACTGTTGAAATAATGTAACTGCGAAGAGCATTCTTATTATTATCTTGTTATTGGATTAAATCCCCATTGTGGATTAATCATGTTATTATTATTATTGGATTAAATCCCCATTGAGGATTAATCATGTCATTATAATTATTATTGT
>ML781750.1:616913-629137 GCA_009831015.1 Picea engelmannii | reverse complement strand
TGTAATTTCAAGTTGGAGAGAGGAGAAGAAGGGTGGCGCATCTCTTGAGGAGGACTTTTTCTGTATTGGTTGAGTTATCTCTTGAACATTGTATAAGCTATTTATGATAAGGAAATTTTTGTTGGGTTTTCTTCCCCTAGAGGGTTTCCCAGGATAAATGGTGTGTCTCTTGTGGATGTGTATTTCTCATTGATCTTGTTCTTATTATGTTGTTATCTTATGAAATGCAAAGAACTATAATAATGGCATAAATATTAACACTTACTGGTGGTCAACTAGATGTTAATTAAGCAATTGATTCATAATTTAGATTCACATGATCTTGTGCTCCACTTGAAGGAAGTAATTTCAATGTTTGAATCATTTTCTATTATTCACATCTTTAGGGAGATGAATCAACAAGTTGATGCACTATCAAAGGAAGGTTTTGTTAAGGTTTAAGCTATTATTAGGTTTCTTTTCAATTTACTAGATAACCATAGCATAGATAGGATCATTGAGAGAAACACAATCACAAGATACACGACATTTATCCTAGGAATTCATCATGGGGAAGAAAACCAACAAAAACTTTCTTAATATAGATAGCCAATACAATGCCAAGACAATAAGCCAAACACTATAGAATATCCTCTACTAAGAAATGTGCATCTCTCTCTTCCTTCTTCCGGCAACCGGTAACTGCAGCTTCCTTCAAACTTGTGCACTAGATGAGTGAGTTGAATGAGTGAAAAAATGAGGCATTGGCCTCCTTCATTTATACAAATTGGTAGGAGATGGAAAGGTGTCTCTTCACTGGGCAGGGCCGACTTGTCATTCTAAGTGGTTAAAACCACTTTAATTTCCTAGGGGGAAACTTCTCAATTTCCATAATATATTTAGGGTTTGACCAATCCACAAAAGAGGATTTGGTCAATTACAATACTTGACATGATCAATCCACAAAAGGGGATTGATATAATGAATAATAAATCAATAATAAATAGAATACTCTTTGCAGTTACAATATTTCAACACTCCCCCTTAACAAGAAAGGTATTCTACAACATCATCAGGAGAGAGGGAGAGGGCAGTAACATCAATAGCATCTGGAACACTGAATGGAATATCTATAAATCATCGAAAGTTTTTCTCATCATCAATATCATCATTCACAACAAGGAGCTGGAATGGAATCATCATCATCTGCATCAACATGGATTAGTATAACACTAATACAGCATCATCAATAACAACACAAGGTTGATACAACATCAACAACAGCAATATCACAGCACAAAGGTTGGAGCATCATCAACAACAACAACATCACAACACGAAGGCTGAAGCATCATCAACGTCAACACTAGGTTGGAAATATTCAGCACGAAGATGGCATCTCAACAACATTAGCACGAGGCTAGAAATATTCGGCATGAAGTTGGCATCTCAAAAACATCAGCACGAGGCTAGAAATATCCATCACGAAGATGGCATCACAACAACATTGGCACGAGGCTGTAAATCTTCAGCATGAAGCTAGCATCACAACAACATCATCACGAAGCTGGAAATATTCAGCACGAGGCTAGCATCACAAAAACATCAGCACGAAGCTGGAAATCTTCAGCACGAGGCTGGAATCACAACAACATCAACATGAGGTTGGCATCACAACACTACTCCCCCTTTTGACGGAGGTCCTTTCAGACTACACCAAGCTTATCTAAAAAGTGCTCAAACTTTACACAAGATATAGGCTTGGTCAACACACCAGCAACATGTTCATCCATGCTAACATACTAGAGATTTATGGCTCCTCTCTGCACCATATCACGGATGTAATGATATCGGATCTCTATGTGTTTTGACTTGTCATGGAACACAGGGTTCTTTGTCATCTTTATGCAACTCTAGTTATCACATAGGATCATGGTTGTTTTCATCTCTAGATCGAATAGATATGTCAACAACTTCCAAATCCATATGGCTTCGAAACTGGCAGAACATGCAGTAATGTATTTTGTTTCTATCGTGCTGATAGAAATACTTGATTTCTTCCTACTCTGTCATGAGATCATGGCTGAACCCAGACTGAAACAACATCCTGAAGTGCTCTTTCTATCAGAGACACCTCCAGACCAATCTAAATCAGTATAACCACTCAGTCTAAAGTCATGATCTCCATTATAACTGAGACCACAATCTAATGTACCCTTAAGGTACCTCATCACATTTTTTGCAACAACAAGGTGAACATGTGTGCTCTACCAAAAACTAACTCAAGGTGTTCACAGCAAAATATATATCTAGCCTAGTGTTTTTCAGATACATCAACGATCCAATGATATTTTTGCATGGCGTAGCATCAATCAATTATGACAAAGTGTCAACCAGGAGCTTCAACTTTGTTTCCATGAGTGTATTCATGGATTTTCACTCCAACATATCAAATCTCTTTAGTATTTCAACTGCATACTTCCCTTGGTTAAGGAAGATCTTCTTTGGGCTCTATCAGACCTCAAGACCTAAGAAATAGTGCATTAGCCCAAGGTCTTTCATCTCAAATTCAACAGCGAGCTTCTTCTTACAATCACTGATGATCTTTTCTTCTCCAGTTAAGAATAACTCATTCACATACAACAACAATATAACAGGCTCATCATTCATAACTTTGAAGTAGAGGTTAGAATCAGCTTTACTCTTGGTAAAGCCCAAGCTCGCCAGGAAACTATCAATCCTTCCATACCAATCTCTAGGAGCTTGCTTCAATCCGTACAGATCCTTCTTCAACTTGCAGACATGAGTCTTCCTTTCTTCAACTTCAAACCCTTGAGGTTGTTCTATATACACTTCTTATTTAATGACACCATTCAAGAAGGTTGTTTTCACGTCCATCTAGTGTAACTTCCACTTCATCTTAGCTGCAAGAGCTATGATGGTTCTGATTGAAGTGTATCTAGCTACAGGAGCAAACATCTCTTCATAATCAATGCCTTCCTTTTGAGAAAAGCCATGAGCAACAAACCTTGCTTTATATTTCTCAATACTTCCATCAGCAGCATGTTTTATTTTGAAAATCCATTTGGAAGATACCACATCCTTTCTTTTCGGTTTGGTTACTATTTCCCATACATCATTCTTTATAATGGATTGGTATTATTTTTTCATGGCATCTGGCCATTATTTCTTCTTAATATCTTCTTCAAAGCAAGTAGGCTCTTTCTCTAAGAGATCACACATCAAATCCATATAACGGGAGAATGGCTTGGGTTTCTTCACTTGTCTCATGGTTCCTTTGGGGGCACCATACCTCTCTCCATCTTGAATAAGTTCCCTTGCCCGGGATGGATTTCTCTTGTGGGAGATCGTCATCTGGGGAGGTTCTTGAGATTCTATTATGTCATGATCTTCTAGAATCTCCTCATCAGGGGAAGTTATGACTTTCCTCACTCGTTCTGCAACTCTAGGAGCGACAGGTTATTCTTCATATACTTCTTCAAGATAGCATCTTCTTGATTTCTTGAGTGCTACATCTTCATCAAAGGTTACATCACGGTTGATCTCAATATGATGGTAACCTAGTATATAAACTCTAAAGGACTTGGAGACCTCACAGTATCCAGCAAATATTCCTTTCTTTCCTTAAGGGTCCAGCTTGTTTCTCTTCTCTTTCGGAATGTGTACAAATATTGGTCAACCAAATATTTTGAGATGGCTTACTTCTGGCTTCTTTCTAGAGAACATCTCTTCAGGGGTTTTGAACATAAGTGCACTATGGTACAATCTATTTTGTACATACATTGTTGTTCTTGCTTCTTCTGCCCATAAGTGCATTGGAAGATCTTGATCATGGATCATTGTCTTCATTGCTTCCATTATAGTTATGTTCTTTCTTTGTGCACATCCATTGCACACTCCTTCATAGTCAACCTTGAATTCTGGTAGACTTGTGACTGCCTTTCTTACATACGGTAATGATTTGTAGTTTATGTGGGCTAATATTCTATGAAAAAGTTCACATGGATTCTCAATGGAATGGGTCAAGGTTACTTCTAAGTGACCCTTTAGCTTATACAAGCCACCTTCTTATTTTCCAATAACAATTGCTTCTTCCATGGTTTTTCCTTTGGGCCACATAAGAACTTCTCCATCTATGAAGGAAAATCTGAAGCGTTTCTTCTCTAAAGATGAAATAGAAAGTAAGTTATTTTTTAAACCTGGTACATATAGTACATCCTTCATCTTCATTGAGGTCCTTGAATCAATTTTCTAATTTGATTCTCCTACTCCTTTGATGGGGTATTGATAGTCATCTCCAAGTGTAACTTTCTGGGGAAAAAAAAATTTTGTAAGGCAAGAGAAAATGTCTCTTTGACCTGTCATGTTCTTGGAAGAACCACTATCTATGAGCCAAGTGTCCCACCCGGTGACACTGATCCTGAGAGGGCAGAGATTAAGACATAGTCTTCAATCTGTTATTTTATCATATTTGTGGGTGGTTCTTCATCTTCAATTGTATGGGAATGGTGCCTCTTGTTTATCCTCTTTTATTATTCTCATCTATATGGAGAATACTTAGCAATATGTCCCATCTTGTCACAATGGTAAAATTGGTAGGATGAGAAATCATTTTCTCTTCTTTGACCTTTCTGAAATTTTTGGAATCTCCTTGGAGGGTGAGATTATTTATGTATGAGTTTGTTTTGGGGGTGAGACTCCTTATGAGTTTATTTTTGGAAGTAATGTGTGTTTCTTCCTCCTTTAGTATGAGTATCTAGGTCTTGATATTCATCTCTTGATAGTAATGCTTCTTGGTTAGCTACTCTTGCTTCTTCTTGAACACATTCTTCCCAAAGACTGTCAACGTGTAGTTTCTCTTTTCTAGTACAAATAGTTTGGATGAATGCATCCCAAGGTCTTGTGAGACCATTAAGGGTTGTCATTATAAGTTCGTATTCATCTATAGTATATTAAATTTATTCTATTTGTTCTTTGAATTGTGATATTCTGGAGAAATATTCCTAAATTGTTTCTCCTTTCCGCGTCCTTGTACTTTTGAGTTGAGTCCTTAGATTCATCTTCTGATTGATGTTCCTTCCTTCATATAATATGGTTAGGGAATCAAACATTTATTTTGGAGTCTTCTTTGAATCCACTTGAGGAATCGAGTGATCTATAATAGAATCTACAATAATTATTTTGGCCCTAACTGTGTCATTTTGGTGTTTTCCTTTAGCTGCAGCATCAGCAGGTTCTGGTACATCTTATTTAATGAATATTGCTAGGTCATTCTCTTAAAGAATGAGTGCAATCCTATACTTCCAGGCTCGGAAGTTTTCCACACCTTCTATCTTTTCAACAAGCTTAGTGCTTGCAGACATCTTTCCCTGGAGCTAGGAAAATGACCAAAAATTGAAAATGCTCATAATTTAATTTTGAACTTACCAGGAGGTGCGCTTGGCTGAGGCGAGTAGCCTAGTGTAGTTAGATTTTATAAAATCCAAATTTTTCCCCTTCAAACTTGACCAGTGGAATTATGGATGTGTACCTCTGGTTTTTTGATACTTCTAGTTTTCTAGTACTTCTAGTTTTCTGGTACCGGTGAAAACTAGGGTTTCACTTTCCAGGAGTTATATCCATTGAAAATGTGCATTGAAGGTGCCAAAGAGTTCCTTAGGCTAGGGCACACATTCTTGATGATTTTTAGGCTGAAATTCCTCTTCAATAAAAAGCCCTAATTTTTTTGTACGACAACAGTGACGTTTTTCTTTATCCAGTGAAAGATGCTCTCTTCATCTTAGCTCTGAAACCATGTTAAGGTTTAAGATATTATTAGGTTTCTTCTCAATTTACTAGATAACCATAGCATAGATAGGATCACTGATAGAAACACAATCACAAGATACACAACACTTATCCTGGGAAACCCTCACGGGGAAGAAAACCTAGTAAAAACTTCCTTAATATAGATAGCCAATACAATGCCAAGACAATAAACCAAACACTAGAGAATATCCTCTACTAAGAAATGTTCCTCTCTCTCTTCCTTCTTCTAACAACTGGTAACTGCAGCTTCCTTCAAACTTGTGCACTACATGAGTGATTTGAGTGAGTGAACAAATGAGGCATTGGCTTCCTTTATTTATACAAACTGGCAAGAGATGGAAAGGTGTCCCTTCACTGGGAAGGGTCGACTTGTCTTTCTGAGTGGTTAAGACCACTTTAATTTCCTGGGGGGAGAATTCTCAATTTGGATAATGTATTTAGGGTTTGACCAATCCGCAAAAGGGGATTTGGTCAATTACAATGCCCGACATGATCAATCCACAAAAGGGGATTGATCTAATGAATAATAAATCAATAATAAATAGAATACTCTTTGTAGTTACAATATTTCAACAGGTTTAAGTCTTCTCCTTGGAGAAGTCCGTTTGTTGGAATTTTCTAAGAGCGAGACTCATGAGTTTCGACAAATATTGTGAAGTTGGAGATCACGGTCTGAAATTTTCTTTTGCTTTCTTGGTTTCAAGATTTGATGTCAACAGATATAGAGTATGGTTATGTCTAAAAATATTTAGATTTTGTAAATTATGGATAGTGTAGTAGATATTATAAACAGTATGATCTGTTTGGCAAAGACATGGGGTGATAATTGAGGAATGTTGGCATGCGAAAGAATGAGGAATGTATTTTTATATTTTTTTAATATAAAAATAAAATAAAAATTCTTTGGAAAAATAATACATGTATTTCGATCTCTCTCATCTCTTGTATATTCTCCATAACATAGTTTAACACCCTTCCTTGTGCCTTATTTCTTAATTGTTCTTGCTTCCCCATTATTATTTTTCACCCATTCATTTCATTTTATTTTATTTAAAATGCCCTCCTCCCTTCCATTTTTTATTTCCCTACTCTCTTATCTTGTTATTGTAGCTCTTCCCCCTTTTCCTTTTGTTTTTTCTCACTTGATGTCATCCTCATTTTCCTTTATTTTCTCATCCAATTACTTTTCGATCTCTTTCCATTTCCCCCCTTTCCACTTTTTTTCTCACCCATTATCCTCTTATCTGAATCCCTTCGTCTCAACTTTTAACTTTTCTAAAAAAATTGAAGATTATCTCACTCTACTTCCCTAGTCCTTTTTCAAGTGGTCCAACGGTCTTTATTTTATTTTTGCAAAATACATCTTATATTTACAAATATATATACAAAAAGGAAAAAGGGTGTTTATAGTGGTGATAATGACCTCTTACTCAAATCAACAAGCGCAAAAAAGGGGTCAAAATAATCAATCGGGTCCAAATAATGGGCATCTTTTATCAAAATATTTCCTTTGGACAAAAATTGATGGGATATCGCATCCCACCACGTAGAACAAAAAGAAGATAGGGAACTAACCTTGTACGCAAAATATGTTAAGTTTTGAGCAATTATTAGGTTTATTTTCAATTTACTAGATAACAATAGCATAGGTCGGATCACTGAGAGAAACACAATCACAAGATACACAGCATTTATCCTGGGAAACCCTCATGGCATAGAAAACCCAACAAAAACTTCCTTAATATAGATAGCCAATACAATGCCAAGACAATAAACCAAAACACTAGAGAATATCCAACGCTGAGCAATGTCCCTCGTTCTTCCTTCTTCTCCCAACTGCAGCTACAAAACTTGCGCACTTGATCAGCAAATGAGTGAGTGAGATAATGAGGTGTTGGCTTCCTTTATTTATACAAGTTGGCAGGCACTGGAAAGGTTTCCCTTCAATGTCCAGGTCTGCCTTGTCTTCTTAGTGGTTCAAACCACTTTAATTAGGCCTAGGGGGCGACTTCTTAATTTACATAATACAATTAGGGTTTGACCAATCGGCAAAAGGGGATTTGGTCAAGTACAAGGCCTGAAATGATCAATCCACAAAAGGGGATTGATCTAATGAATAATAACTCAATAATAAATAGAATAAAGTTTGCAGTTACAATATTTCAACACTCCCCCTTAACAAGAAGGATACTCTATAACATCATTAGAAGAGAGAGAGGGCAGCAACATCAATAGCATCTGGAACACTGAATGGAATATCTATAAATCATCGGAATGTTTTCTCATCATCAATATCATTATCCATGGCAAGGAGTTGGAATGGCATCAAAATGGATTAGTAAAACACTAATACATCATCATCATCAATAACAATGCGAGGTTGATACAACATCCACAACAACATCATCATAGCACGAAGGCTAGAGTATCATCAACATCAGCACTAAGCTGGAAATCTTCAACACGAAGCTGGCATCTCAACAACATCAGCACGAAGCTGGAAATCTTCAACACGAAGCTGGCATCTCAACAACATCAGCACGAAGCTGGAATCACAACAACGTCAGCAGGAAGCTAGAAATATTCAACACAAGGTTGGCATCACAACAACATCAACACTATGTTGGAAATCTTCAGCACAAGGATGGCATCACAACAACATCAGCACGAGGCTGGAAATATTCAACACAAGGCTGGAATCACAACACTGCTCCCCCTTTCGAGGGAGTCCCATTCGGACTATACCAAGCTTGTCTCAAAAGTTCTCAAACTTTACATGAGATAGAGGCTTGGTCAACACATCTGCAACCTGTTCATTCGTGCTAACATAATGGAGCTTTATGGCTCCTCTCTGCACCATGTCACGAATGTAATGATATTGGATTTATATGTGTTTTGACTTTTCATGGAACACAGGGTTCTCTATTATTTGTATGCAGATATGGTTATCACATAGAATCAAGGTTGCTTCCATCTCCATATCAAATGGACATGTCAAAAACTTTCGAAGCCATGTGGCTTCAAAACTGGCAGAACATGCAGCAATGTATTATGCTTCTTCTGTGATGAGAGCAATACTTTATTGCTTCCTACTCTACCATGAGATCATGGTTGACCCCAGACTGAAACAACATCCTGAGGTGCTATTTATGTCAAAGACACTTCCAGCGCAATCTGAGTCGGTATATCCACTCAGTCTGAAGTCATGATCTCCATTATAACTGAGACCAAAATCTAATGTACCCTTAAGGTACCTCATCACATGTTTTGCAGCAACCAGGTGAACATGTCTCGGTTCTACCAGAAATTGACTCAAGGTTTTCACAGCAAAACATATATTTGGCCTGGTGTTTGTCAGATACATCAATGATCCAATGATCTGTCTATACAACATAGCATCAACCAACTCTGACGAAGTGTCAACCATGAGCTTCAACTTAGTTTCCATGGGTATGTTCATGGATTTACACTCCAACATATCAAACCTCTTCAGTATTTCAACTGCATACTTCCCTTGATTGAGGAATATCTTCTATGGGCTCTGCCAGACCTCAAGACCTAAGAAATAGTGCATTAGGCCAAGGTCTTTCATCTCAAATTATGCAGCGATATTCTTCTTACAATCAGTGATGAGATTTTCTTCTCTAGTTAGAAATATTTTGTCCACATATAACAAAAATATAACAATCTCATCATCCATAACCTTGAAGTAAAGGTTAGAGTCAGGTTTACTCTTGGTAAAGCCCAAGATCGTTAGGAAACTGTCAATTCTTCCATACCAAGCTCTAGGAGATATTTTCAATCTGTACATAACCTTCTTCAATATGCATACATGAGTCTTTATGTCTTCCACTTCAAACCCTTGAGGTTGTTCTATATACACTTCCTCTTCTATGACACCCTTTAAGAAAGTTGTTTTCACATCCATTTGGTGTAACTTCCATTTCATCTTAGTTGCAAGGGCTATGATGGTTCTGATTGAAATGTATTTGGATACAAGAGAAAACCTCTCTTCATAGTCAATGCCTTCCTTTTGAGAAAAACCACGAGCAACAAACCTTGCTTTATATTTCTCAATACTCCCATCAGCAGCATGTTTTGTCTTGTATAGCCATTTGGAAGATACCACATCCTTGCTCTTCGGTCTGGGAACTATTTCCCATGCATCATTCTTTATAATGGATTGGTATTCTTATGTCATGGCATCTGCCCATTCTTTCTTCTGAATGGATTCTTCAAAGCAAGTGGGTTCCTTTTTCTAAGAGATCACAAGTCAAATCCATGTAACTGGAGAATGGCTTGGGTTTCTTGACTTGTCTCATGGTTCCTTCGGGGGCACCATACTTCTCTCCATCTTGAATAAGTTCCCTTTCCCAGGATGGCTTTCTCTTGTGAATATCGTCATATGGGGAGGTTCTTGATATTCTATTATGTCATGATCTTTTGGAATCTCCTCATTAGGGGAAGTTATGAATTCCCTCACTAGTTCTGCAACTTTGGGAGCTACAGGTTCTTCTTCATGTACTTCTTCAAGATGGAATCTTCTTGATTTCTTGAGTGTTTCATATTCATCGAAGGTTACATGTTTGTTGGTCTCAATATGATGGTAACCAAGTATATAAATTCTGAAGACCTTGGAGACCTCACAGTATCCAACAAATATTCCATTATTTCCTAAAGGATCCAGCTTTGTTCTCTTCTCTGTACAAATATTGGACGGCCAAATATTTTGAGATGGCTTACTTCTAGTTTCTTTTCGGAGAACATATCTTTAGGGGTTGTGAACCCAAGTGCACTATGGGATAATATGTCTTGTACATACATTTTTGTTCTTGTTTCTTATGCCCATAAGTGCATTGGAAGATCTTGATCATGGATCGCAGTCTTCACTGCTTCCATTATAGGTATGTTATTTCTTTCTGCTACACCATTTTGTGGAGGATTGTAGGGAGTGGTGAGCTCCCTCTTGATCTTGGCATATTTACAAAATTTTGCAAACTCTTTTGAGGTGTATTTTCCTCCATTATCTGACCTAAGTATCTTGATCTTTCTTTCAGAGAGATTCTCTATCAAGACTTTGAATTCCTTGAATTTACCAAACACTTCATCTTTTGATTTCAAAAAGTAAACCCAGGTTTTGTAAGAATAGTCATCAATAAAAGACACATAGTATGCATAGCCATTAATGGAGGTTGATGGAATTGGGCCACATACATCTGAGTGAATGAGCTCTAGGACTCCTTCTGTTTTATTGTCTCTCTTCAGAAAAGGGTTCTTGATGTTATTTCCTTGTGCACATCCGTTGTACACACCCTCATGGTCAACCTTGAATTATGGTAGACCTGTGACTTCCTTTCTTACATATGGTAATCCCTTGTAGTTGATGTGAGCTAGTCTTCTATGCCAAAGTTCAGATGGATTCTCAATGAAATGAGTCAAGGCTGCTTCTGAGTGACCTTTTAGCTTATTCAAGCCACCTTCTTCTTTTCCAATAACAAATGCTTCTTCTATGGTTTTTCCTTTGGGCCACATAAGAAATTCTCCATCTATGAAAGCAACTCTAAAGCCTTTCTTATCTAGAGCTGAGATAGAAAGTAATTTTTGTCAAACCTAGTACATATAGTACATCCTTCATCTTCATTGGAGTCCCTGAATCAAGTTTGTAATTCGATTCTCCTACTCCTTTGATAGGGTATTGGTAATCATCTCCAAGTGTAACTTTATGGGGAAATTTATTTTTTGTAAGGCAAGAGAGAATGTCTCTTTGACCTATCATGTGCTTGGAATCACCACTATCTATGAGCCAAGTGTCCTCACCAGATGTAAGACATAGTCTTCAATCTGTTCTTTTATCATCTTTGTGGGTGGCTCTTCATCTTCAACTATATGGGCATGGTGCCTTCTATTTCTCTTCTTGTATTCTTTTCTTATAGCTGGAAAATTCTTAGCAATATGTACCATCTTGTCACAATGGTAACATTGGTAGGATGAAAAACCTTTTTATCTTCTTTGACCTTTCTGAAACTTCTGGAATCTCCTTGGAGGGTGAGATTATTTATGGATAAAAAAATTTGGTGAGTGAGACTCCTTATATTGATGAGTTTCTTTTTGGAAGTGAGACATATTCCTTCGTCCTTTAGTATGAGAGGCTAGGGATTGATCTTCATCTCTTGATAGTACTACTTCTCAATTAGCTACTCTTTCTTCTTCTTGAACACATTCTTCCCAAAGATTGTCAAAGTGTTGTTTCTCCTTTATGGAACAAATAGTTTGGATGAACACATCCCAAGGTCTTCTAAGGCCATTAAGGACTATCATTATGAGTTCATCTTCATCTAGAGTATCACCAATTGCTTCTAGTTGTTCCTTGAATTGTGATATTCTAGAGAAATATTCCTAAACCATTTCTCCTTTCT
>ML781750.1:597669-609979 GCA_009831015.1 Picea engelmannii | reverse complement strand
TGGGTTAAACTTTTTTATCAGTCTTGGTTATCTTTGCTTGGTGCATTGGCCTTGTTTGGCTATTGATTTGCTACCGGAATTCTTCTCTGTCAAGGTTAAGGTGCTCGGGAGTGGCATTTGTGCCAATGGTTGGCTGACAATATTTCTATATTTTCTATGGTTAAAGGAGCACACCTATTATTTCTAACAGGTTATGGGCCCACACTATCTTCGGACAATCTAACCGTTGGAATATAGATTGGGAGGATTTGCTCAGTTATAGTTGTAGTTGTAGTCAAATTTTTTGTTGCAGCAACGAAACCCTAACCCTCTTGTTGAGGCACCTTAAGTGAAGAGATTGACCTGATTTATGGATAGCCTAGTGTTCCCTGACCTAGCGCACCTCCTGGTACTCTCAGAAAGATAAGACGTCAAGTTTGAGTTTTTGGTCAAAGTCAAAGGTTGACCAAGTCAAAGCAACCATGACTTACTCTATGAAGTCAGAAAACAAGTTAGAAGGGGCTTGTAACTTCAGAACATGGAAGACAAGGATTGACCTCATCCTTGCCAAGTATAAAGTGTTGGATATCATGAAAGGAAAGATCGTGGAACCACGGTTTGAAGAAGGAAAAGAGAAAGAACCTTAGAACATTGCAATTATGGAGAACTTCAAGGACAATGACATCAATGCCATGAGTTTCATAGAGGGCTCTGTAAAAGACCACTTGATACCCTATATCTCTCATCTTGACTCGTCTAAGAAGATGTACGATGCCCTAACTAATCTCTTCTGAGTCATAAACATTGGACAAGTATTGAGTCTGAAGAATGAGCTTCGTGACATGAAAATGAATGATGAGGAAAGCATATCATACCTTGTGAGAATCTCTCAGTTAATAGATCAACTACAATCTATTGAAGAAATCATTTCAAGGAACTAAGTAAATATAGTACTCAACAAACTTCCCAAGACATGGGATGCATTTTCCGCAAGCATGAACACAAGAAAGGAGTATCTCACATTTGAAGAACTTTGGACTTGTTGTGCACAAGAAGAATCAAGGATTAGCACAAAAGAGAAATCCCAAAATAAATACAATGATCAAGCCTTCACATCGAAATTCAAGAATTTCAGGAATAAGAAGAAGTTTGGCTTAAGGAAGGACAACAGACGAAGCATCAGTTGTCGAAGAAAGGGAACCCTCAAAGAAGGCCAAGCAGGATAAAACATACTTCTTCTTTTAAGTCATGGTAACAAATTCTTCAAAGTTCTTGTACATAACATATTTACATAGTTTATGTACATATCACGTATATCTATTTCTTAGAAGATAAGATGTTCAAGTGAAACAACACCTATGGAAGAACAACAAGATAAGGATTGCTATCACGGTGACTATAAGTCAAGCAATACACATGAAAAGATAAAGTACATTGACAATCTTTGATAGCAATTCCTGTGGAAGTTATTATATAAGTAACAACTTCCAGATAAGTTGAAATCAGAATCAAACTTGAAGAAAACCAGAAGGAGTCAAAATAGAAAGAAGTCAACAATCAAGAGGAAATTAGAAACAGACTTGTGACACCTTGAAGAAGGAAATAAGGATGCAGACAGAAGCGTGGACTATCTTAGATGGAGGGAGCTGATTACAGAATTATGAAAAGAAGAGCATGCATTCATACATGAAGCAAGGATTAGGAGGGAGCTAATCCTAAATATGATCCATTGAGGATTATGAAGTATCTATCCATGTTCCCATTGAAAGTAGCAACCATGATAAGTAGCATGTGTTCAGTCTGACTCTAGAAGAAGTCTTCTTCGAAAAGAAGCCTTAAAGTATCCTTGGTTATCCATCTACATCCATGATTCTATGATGAAAGGAAGAAGTTGAAATCTTCAGGGCATATAGAAGAACCCATAGACCCAAGAGCTAAAGAGAGACATGAGGAAGAACATGAATATTCCAAGAAAGAAAGAAAATCAAGAACGACCAGTTATTATACCAAGAATCACAAGACTATCAGCTTGGTTTGAACCCACTAAGAAGCAATCAAGCGGAAGAAATGGAAGTTATGATAAAGAACATTGTATGTAAGAAAATGTGAAAAATACTTATGAATGGAAGCATTGCAAGATTCAGAGTTTCTTCCAGAAGGAGGGAGAAGACTATGACAACATCTTGTTCCAGTAAACCAGATATACCTCTTGTAGTATCCATGGATTGGAATTTACACGTAAAATATTGTTCTTCCCAATAAAGCAAGTAAAAAAGAAGCTTATACTAGAAAGAAACCCATGTATGCAGAGTATCTCATATACAGCATAAGCGTGGTAAAAAAATTCTGACAAAGATAGTGTATCAGAATAGTTACTCAGAAGTCTAGGATGATGGATTGCTAATCCATGGCAAATTCTCATGATGACAGAAGAAGTGCTACTTGGATATGTTTCAGTTTGAGCCTTGCCACAATGTCATGAGCTAGCAGGAAACAAAAGTGTTGAATTCGACCATGATATATTGTAATGATCAAAGCTATATGAAGCCTTCAGAGAAAACCAATGTTCCATGACAGACCGAAGTACATTGAGATCAAGCATTATATTCTCTGTGATGAAGTCCATAAAAGAGAAGTGGTTCTCCAATATATCTCCACAGATGAGCAGATAGCAGATATTTTGGTAAATCCTTTGTCCAAGATGAAAAGTTTGCGTACTCAAGAAACAAGTTAGGGCTCGTGGAGACGAATTCCTTATTGAAAAAGGAAGAAATTACTCCCAGGTTGGGAGGGAGCACTGATATGTTTGGACTGTCATTTTTTCAGTTCAAAAAATGGTCCAAGATGAGCAGTTCCTTTCCAGTTCGGAAAGTGGTTTGACATTTATGACGGACATGCATTTTTCTAGTTCGGAAAATGGTCCAGATCGAACAGTCATTTTCGTAATGAAAATGGTTCGATAGATTGTTGATGTACCATAGACAGTGATTCCCCTTGTGGCCAGTGTGGGGGAATGGTCTAGGACAGTCATTCTTCTTGGCAGACACTCTGAATAGTGGTCAAGTAGAATGTTCTACCTCGAAGGGTAGTGATTCTTTTGAAGTTCACAATTGTGAGCAGTTTCGAAGAATGGTCTGTTTTGGAGGTTGGTGCAGGATAGTCATTTCTTCAGGAAATGGTTTGGATAGTCATTCCCTATGGCAGACTCATTCTCTGCAGGTTGCACTATGATTACTGTCAGAAGAATCGCCCATTTAGGTGAATGGTCCAAGTTCAACAATTAGGGTCAGGCATTCCCTAGGGTAGACTCATTCTCTCCAGGTTGCACTATGGTTAGTGTCGGAGGAATGGCCCAATTAGGTGAATGGTTCAGGCTCAGAAATCAAGGACAGTTATTCTTCTATGCTTGAGAAGAATAGTCCAGATAGCCCATGGTTGATGTTTTACTTTCTAAGGGCATGTGCTCTTCCAAATCGCATAGATGTGAGTGGAAGAACGGCCCATATGACTCAGTTTATATCATGATATTGTTTTATGCAGGTTGATATCAAATGATATGATTGCTATGGAGACTGTATGTCTCTGGACAATAGATGCATGTTATTGTGGTGGATGTGTTCCACTGGTTGTGACTATGTGTCACTGATTAAGTAGTCGTTTGTTGCTTGGTGTGGTTGTGTACCATTGGATAGTAGTTGTGTACTACTATGGATAGACATAGTTGTGTTCTATTGAATGGCATTGTTCTGATTGCCATGTAGACTACCAGTAGTGTTGGAAATGATTATCAGCTAGATGGATAGTCAATGTGTTGGTGGACAGACATTCTCCAGAATGAAAATGGTCCAGAACATTTATTCTAGGACGTATGTCTGGATTAGAAGAATAGTCCTTGTAGCCCATGGTGTGGCTTCCAACATCTGTTGGGATAGTTATTCTTCTAGGACATATGTCCGGATTAGAAGAATGGTTCTTGTATCACTCTATGGAGTGAGTGATTTCTCCAGCATCATGCATGATTAATCAAATGGAGTATGGCTTTGAGAAATAATGTAATTGATGCTATCAGATGATACTGATAGTGATGATGGTGCATGTGATTTTATCATGAGATAGCTTGTGTGGCTATAATGATGCTACCGATTGAATGGTATGTTTGTGCTCAAGACCATTACCTTTAAAATACCTCCCTAGCCAGGAGGGAGTGTTGATATTATGGTAGTTGCGGGAGGTCTTAACCTCCACTTGTAACCTTTGAATGAAACTAGAACATTCCAAGAAGCAAGAAGAAACCCTAAAGCATTGGCCATAACCCTAGAAGACAAGTCGGCTAAACGAAAATTTTAATATTGAGTTTTTAGCCTCCAGAATGAGAAGTCGACCCAGACAACTAAGAAGGAGCAGTATAAGTACATGACACTAGAGCTCATTTGGAGGACAGCTCGCAACTGCAGAAATTCAATAGTGTGCACTGCAGAATTTAGTGCGCAAATCTGGAGGGTAATTGCAGCTGCAATTACTGCAAACCTGTAATTTCAATCTTTCTAGGTTGGACTTTTTTATCAGTCTTGGTTATCTTTGCTTGGTGCATTATTGGCTATTGATTTGCTACCAGAATTCTTCTCTGTCAAGGTTAAGGTGCTCGGGGTGGCATTTGTGCCTATGGTTGGGTGACAATATTGATATATTGTCTATATGGTTAAACGAGCACACCTATTATTTCTAACAATAATGAGGTGTTGGCTTCCTTTATTTATACAAGTTGGCAGGCGCTGGAAAAGTGTCTCTTCACTGGGCAAGGCCGACTTGTCTTCTTAGTGGTTAAAACCACTTTAATTAGGCCTGAGGGCCGACTTCTTAATTTGCATAATACAATTAGGGTTTGGCCAATCCGCAAAAGGGAATTAGGGCAAGTACAAGGCCTGACATGATCAATCCACAAAAGGGGATTGATCTAATGAATAATAACTCAATAATAAATAGAATACACTTTGCAGTTACAATATTTCAACAAAATAATCCATGCACCTAATTTTCCAAAGAATAAATAACACAAAGATCCACATGCAATGTCAAAGCCATGCAAACACGAAGCAAACATGAAAGAAACAATCACCAAATAAAGCAGGCAGCGAGTGATCCTGCCCTAAAGCACCCCTAAACAATAATCCTAAAGAAATCTCTAACACTACTTGACAAAATAACACTCCCAAAACATGTGCTTAGCTATCTCTGAACACTAACATGACAGAGAAAGAATCCATTCGTGGCCAACTTGGACTTAGACAGAACCCTTGATATATCACTAGGCATGCAAAAACTCTCAGCATGAAGGAAAGTCGAATCAACCAAACATGGTGCAGGTGACGAATCCATCTATCCTTCGAATCCATGGAAAGTCATAGAGTATTCAAGACCATGGACAACATATGTCTTTGATAAAGCACAGGATACAAACGACAAAAAATACACTACAAAAGCAAGCGGCCAAAGCACCAGCTCTAATCCCTCCAAAACAACCCAGGCATCCCAATCTTCATTTTAAATAACTCAATTTCTAGGATAAGCCTTCCCAATTCCATAATCTAGAATAAGCCTTCCCAATTCCATAATCGAGTGATGATGAAGGAAAGGAGGTCATACTCTTGAGCAAGAGCATGCCACTCCTTCCAAGAACAAGAGGTTGAATTCCACAAATCACCCCAAAAGAAATGTCCATCCTACTCAATCTACGAGACTAGATGTGAGGCAACTCCGCCACACATGAACCTTGAACCCTCCAACTCCAAAAATAAGATGGCAAGCTAAGTCCCAAGCTTCCTTTATTTGCTTGAAGTTGTTTTCTTTTTTTCTTCTTTCTTTAATTTTCATCCCTCCAACTCCAAATAAGATGGCAAGCTAAGTCCCAAGCTTCCTTTATTTGCTTGAAGTTATTTTCTTTTTTTCTTCTTCTTTAATTTCCATTGTCTCTCATCCTCTTGAATACTTATTTCTCTCTCCTTCAACATTTATATCAATATTTCAACCACTCTTTTCTTTATTCATTTATTATTTACCCTTGTTTTTAATTTATTTTAAATTTCTACTAATTTTCTTTTCAACCTTTCATTTTTTTAATTCTTCTTGCTTTTCCATTTCACAATATAAATGCATCCCTCCCTTTATGTTTGCAACATTGTGTCCATTCTATTTTGGCCCTCATGTTGAGTAAGTACTCACTTGAAACACAGCAATTGTAAAAAGTTGTTATGCAGCTAGTCGCCTATGCAGACTCTGTATATATATGACATGTAGCTCTTATTAGTGATAGAAACCTCTTATTGCCAAGATATGCATAAACATGTCTAGTTCAAACTTCTTATTGCCAAGACATGCATAAACATATCTAGTTCAAACTTCTTTTTCCTGGATCACAAAATGTATCTTGCAAATAGCTGAGATTTTATATTTGTGTGGAGTCAATACATGCAGGTAAACCCTGATATATGTAACTCAAACAATGTTTGTACATATTTTTTCAGACAACATAAGTTTGTTGCTTTTTACTTACAAAAAAATGATAGATTTAAGCCCAAAGGCTTTAAATACAACTTTGTTTATCATAAAGTCAAAAGTTAAATATATGTAACTCAAACAATGTTTGTACATCTTTTTTCAGACAACATAAGTTTGTTGTTTTTTACTTACAAAAAAATGATAGATGTAAGCCCAATGGCTTTAAATACAAACTTGTTTATCATAAAGTCAAAAGTTAAATATATGTAACTCAAACAATGTTTGTACATCTTTTTTCAGACAACATAAGTTTGTTGTTTTTTACTTTAAAAAAATGATAGAGGTAAGCCCAAAGGCTTTAAATACAACTTTGTTTATCATAAAGTCAAAAGTTAAAAGGATTTAAAGATGGTCATATTCACTCTACTATTGTATTTTTGCAAGAAACCTATTATAGCATGAAATTTTCTTTAAATATAAATGCTTATAAAACCTGGTAGCAAAATTCCTATATTCTCCTACATAAGTTGGTCATTCTCTTGGGAGATGAGATGCTCAAAAAATATACCTAAGGAACCTTTGTTATTGTCTAAAATTATATGTTATCCGATATTAAATATAAATTTAAAATAAAATTGCCACTACCAAACATCAATCCAAATATAATTGTTATGAGATTTAAAATATATTAATTTCCACTCAAGCCCAAATTAGTCGGTGGGATTTGAAAGTACGACAAACCAAAATGGCAATAAGGGAAGTGCAAAATCCATCTCCCAAGAGTAGAAAAATACACTATAAGTAAGAAGTGTTAGTCGCTATTATAAGCCAAGAATGACAATATTCACACCAAGAACTTATTCGATGATGTCCCATAGCAAATGGCCTCCATTGATAAGGCCCTTTGGGGGTGATCCATATTGGCCTTCACATATTCCCTCTAGGCACGAGAGGAAAAACTAGAGATAAGGTGGAAACCAAGGCAAAAACTCTCCTAGCATCCAAGGATGAAGAACTCGGGGAGGAGAAAAGTCAATGACCAATTCATAAATCATTGCATTGTGTTGGTGCCACTATTGAGAAACTCTAGCCCTCCTTGCAACACTAAACTCATCTTAACTTAGAGGCCAATGGAGTGTGTCAAGGGACAATGTCTAATCAACATGTGATTGCACCTCTAGGTAGTAATTGTCGGCTACCTAACCTACTTAGTAGTTGTAACGAGCTAGAAGGAGAAATGTGTGACTATTGTGGAGAGATGTTGGAGCATACGTCTAAAGGTAATCACCTCCTTATGAATAGAGCCAAAGAACTATGATTGGGGTATCTAAAGAAGACAGATATTGAACCCTTAGAATCCCTAAAGAGTAATGGTATCTACCTTGGATCCCATGATAAACAAGGCAACGGAGGAAGTGTTCCTCTATCTCTAATTTATGTAAGGAGAATAACTTGCAAATATGTTCCTCCCTAGGAAGATGGTGTTTCATGCCCGCCTCAACTTGTGCAAACATGTCAAAAGTTTCCCAAGAGAAATGTGGAGCCCATGCATAAGGACTTCCAAAGGTAACCCAATTAAGCAATAAACCCCCCAAATATTTGGAGGAAGTGCTCAGAATAGAAAGAAAATTTGGGACTAAGGATTCTAGACAATGCAATCCAAAAGATCCAAGTGTGGCTCATGTGGATGTCACTTCTAAAGGCTACATTAATATTCTATTTTAGAGCTACTTGGTGGGGGTTGGGGGGGAAGTGGGGGAGTACTTTGACATTTCTATTGATCATTTGTCCCCATGAAAGAGATCTCTCGAAAAGAATGGGCCTTCAAAAACCAACAAGGTCATCTACCTAACTAGTCTAAGGATACCAATCTCTTCAAGGAGCGGAGGAATACAGTGCTAAGAAAGGGTATATATCACAACTTGAGGTAATGTCTTCCATCTGTGGAAACCTATGGAGTTAAGTAACAACCTTGAAGGTGGTCTTAAGGTGGATGGGGGAAGCTCTAAAATCTACTTGGATAATGCCCTAGAGAGCAATCTATTGGCAACAAATGAGTAGTTGACGCATGATCCTTTGAATTCTCTCCATGCAAGCCCAGTGCAACTAACCCAAACTTGGTCCCCAAACCTTAGAACCATATAGGAATGTGAGTTTGAACAACAAATCAAAAGGCTTCATTTTTAGCGAGATATCTTGGAAATGAAGCTAGAAGTATTCTCTCAAGCATTGCCAAGGAAGCATATAGTTTGCAGACAAAGGATGGGGAGTGGGATTAAAACTGTAGATAGGACCAAAACACTAGAACCCTAAATACGTATAAGCAGTAATGATCTCCACTCATTGACCTTGAAAGGTGAAATGAAGGATAGAGAGTATCCCTCAGTGGTGCTAAAGGCCATAATCCTGATTTTACCAAGATTGACCACCATATGTTGAAGGTAATAAAAGTAAAACTGATCTAGGTTGTCGAGTTGCCATTGTAAAGCCTCAAGAGATGAAGCCAGCAAGACCACAGCATCTGCAAACAAGAGGAGTGAAATAAGGAGCCAATGAAGGAGGGAACCATCATCTACATGTGTGTTCTCCCTAATAAAGTGCTCTAGTTCATGTAGATGCCAAAAGGAGTGGGGGAGAGGGAGCAGCCTTGTTTTACCCGAAAGGTACAACAACTATTCCAACTACTATAGGATGAATTTTTATAGCAAAAGTTTATTTACAGCTTGCCAGATCTCCGCAAGTTTGGCAAAACAGTTAGGCAGCCTTTACAGAAGTACATAATATTGTACTCAGCAAAACGATGAATAACTAATTTCAAGACATTGATTTCCACTATTGCTTTGGTAAATATTGGAAAAGGATGAGCATATTGTACCACCTTATGCAACTCCCAATTATACAATAAGGTAGACTTTAACGAGTCTTATGAGTGCTCTCGAATTAAACTCTGATCAGACCTACTGTCAAGTCAAGTTAACTCCCTAGTTTGACTCTTTGGCAATCTTATGAGCGCTCTCAAATTAAACTCTGCTCAGAACTACTGTCGAGCCAAGCTAACTTGGGCACAAGTTTGACACTTTGGCAGTGAGTTAAACTCACCAACAAGAATTCAGACATGCGAGTACTCAGTGAGACCCTGACCTGGGAGTAACTCTCGGGTTATTCACTTCCTGTCCAACTCATAGGCAGATGGAAAAACTTGCTGACATTAAATATAAACGCCACAAAGGAAATGGAAACGCTTGTTTTGAACAGATTTCTGTTGCCGAGTTTTTGCAGAGTTCAAGTCAAACTCTTACACTCCGGCCTCACTGAGTAGTTTGCCAAGCCAAGTCTGAACAACAACTAATAACCAACAGCCCAATGCCCCTAATTTAGAGGCTATGATAGTCCCTTGAGTGAAATTACTACGGAATCCTAACAACCAAGTGAAAGACATGCATTTCATGGCAGATAGAGGCGGGAAACTACATATTGATTTAATTGTTAAGATCAAGCCCAGCAAAGAGTAATAATGGAATGGCAAACACTCCATTTAAAAGAAGAAATTTCATCCATTGGGCATGGATACAAGCTCTACAGACATGCTTTCAAATAAGTTTACACCATAATCATACCACATTTCAATAAGTTTACATGACACATTTGTTGCCAGATGCTTACAAGCAACTCCCGAGTGTCAGATAGACTTCCAATGAAAAAGCAAGATATCCAACAATAAATGAACAGAAGAACCCTATAATACACAAGGCTTTGGGAACAAAAGCCACTTTTCTTGTCTACCGTTGAACTGAGCTTACAATGCATTATCTGTTATGTTCAGAAAGGAGAAGGAAAAGCTCATCATCTGTAATAGCACCCATCTCCATTGCTCTCTGTAATGGTGTTTTACCTCTCCCATCAACAATCATTGGGTTTGCACCCCTGAAAAAACACAGATAAGGTTCACATAAAATTATGGATTGATTTAAAGCACTGATGTACAAGCTTTCTCCATTGACAAATAAAATGTAATCATGTGTTTTTTATTAATAAATACTAAAAACTAATATACCTTCTTATCAGCAGCTTTGCAAATTGATTCTTCCCTTTGAAAATGCAATGATGAAGAGGCGCTCTTCCATAATAATCTTGAGCATTTACATCTGCACCATACTGCAATAATAACTCTAACATGCCAAGATCACCAGTATGGCATGCAAGATGCAGTAATGAGCATCCTTGCAAGCCACCCTCGATTTCATTTAAATCATCGGAGTAAGCTACTGAACTTGGGCTCGATGTTCCTGAATCTGGGAGCTGCAAGTTTCCCCTATAACTGCTTTGTGATATATCATGATCAATTGAACTCGCCTTTGACAAATCGGAAAAGCTACTTGACTTAGACTGCTCATATGTAGTTGCAATATTTGCATCATACATGACAAGAAGACGGTAGACCATTTGTTTGTTATTTGTTTGAACTGCATCCCACATACGATAATCCAATGGCGGTAACTCCTGATCAATTTTTTCCTTTGATACTAATCGCTTTTCAGCATACTGCAGAGTTTTTATATTTTTGAAGAACCACATATAAATGTTAGCTCTATTGCAGAATCTAAAAGTACATAATTCAAACCAAAAAAAACAGATCTGTAAGGAGAAAACAGAATAGTCGAGGTCCTGTTGATATTTTAAAAGTAAAACTGCATATTTCAGCGACATTCTCAAGCCACATAACATAAATATCAGTAGAAATCTAATTTGCTTTGATGTTTGAATTGTTCGGATATATCACTTCCTATATGCATATATGATGTTAGACATGATTGACATTAAAATTTCATTAAATAATATCAGGCAAAACATATCATAGAAAAAAAGTAATTCTTTGAATCAGGTTGATAGGAGGAAAGCTATCATGATCTTTTTCAGAAAATGTCTTATATTAACACAGAAATATTTACAAAAACTGAAGAGAAAAGTGGAAGGGTATATGCAATCATGATGCATATTCTCTTCCTCAACGCTTTAGGGTGGAAATAAAATCAGAATATGCTGAGGCATCTAATTCTTGAGCATCCTTTTTCAAAAGATAACCTTTAGCTGACAACTTGTAATGAACGATATTTCATATAAGCAAAAATATCCAACATAGGAATTAAAGATAGTTGAAATCCAAAACGGATAACAATTGTCTATTTACTAATTGAATGAATGAGATGTTTATACAATGAACTTTGTCACAGTATACTTACACCATCAACTAGTCACGAAGGTGAAGGGTTGTCCCTTAGTTTTTTTATTATTATTATTATATAATGTTTATTTTATAGTTGTTACACAATTGCATACATACCTCTTCCCACCAAGCATGACAAAAAGATTGAAATGAACTGAACTCATAAAAAAACATACTTGCACCAAAGCCTCCAACCAGCAAAAAATGTAGTGATTCTAAGACAGTCCCAAATACTAGAGAAAACAAATAGTACTATATATCATGAACCTCCAAACAGCACTGCTTACCGATGGAGTTGCCCCTGAAACATGGGTGTTGATCCTGAACATATTTCCAACAACTCATGGCAAACTTGCAGTCCCAGCACTCGGCACTTATCTTAAAACAAAATCACTTTATTTAATAACTGCACAACTAGGTTTTAACCAAATTAATCAGCGAAAGCATAAAAACTGAAACCATACACATTGCACAAGATATCTGGGTAAACACCCCTAGAAAAACCTCAAAGGGAAAACCAGATCTAAGTTGATTTTATTAGATAAAAACTCGGGCTCCCGTCCTGGGATAACGGCCCATCAGAGGAATACAATGCAAAAAATAGCCTAGCCC
>ML781750.1:517431-530307 GCA_009831015.1 Picea engelmannii | reverse complement strand
GGACGGTTTTACTAGTTCTGGTTCGGTTCTTGTAACACTGGTTAAATCCATCCATTCATTCATGCCAACATTGTATTTTCGACCACACATGTTAACTTGTTCATTTTCTGATTGAGAGAAACCTTCTTGACCACCAATTTCAAGGAAGATTGGGCAAGTTAACTCTTTGTGGAATTCCCCACAAGGCCTACAGTAAGGAATAGCTTGGTGATCAACCAAATTAGTAGACTCAAAAGGATTTGGTGGCCTTTGCTCTTGAGATGGTTGTCTTTTGGGCCATTTATCATTTAGCTTGTGATGAGTCCTACTAGATTGAGCCCTTTCCATGGCTATCAACCTATTTTGCATGGTTGTCATTTGATTAGCATGATTAACCTCCATTTGTTTAATTAACTGAGTGAATTCCTTTATACCATCACTAAAAGACTCTTGGTTTCCCAACTTCTTCTTTTTCTCCTCATTGGTTTTGGAAGAAGATCCTCTTGAGAAACCAGAAATATTTGACTTCCCAGCATCTTGCATATTCTTATCTATCCTTATAGCAAACTTTTGTGCATCCTTTAGTGTTGTCAGTTCTTTGTCCCTTAACTGATATCTGATTCCACCCTCAAATGCCTCCATATAATGAATCAAAATAGATGCCTCATGGGGCTTAATAGTTGTGGGAAGGCTCTTAACCAAGTCATTAAATTTTTTATTAAATTCTTCCATTGTTTTGTTTTCCTTCTTTTGACATGTGCTAAGGGCAACCAATAAATGACAATCCTCTTTTTGATCACCCGATCTTTCATTGAAAGCCTTTTGAATTTCAGCTAAGGTGCTAAACTTATTATCATCCTGTTCCAAGAACCAATCTAAGGCATCATTTTCCAATGATAAAACAAAAAGCTTCATATTGGTGTCTTCATGGTTTTGAGTATGGCACCATCTAGTCAAGCATACACTGAATTTTTTGATGTGAGACTGGGCACTAACAGCATTATTTCCCTGAAAAATAGGCAACTTCTCAATAGCTTTGTCAAGAATAGGATGAGGATGACCTTGAATGTTAATAAAGTTACATGGTTTAAATTCATCACCCATTAGTTGTTGTAGGATTAGTCGATGTATATCAGAGATTGCTTCTTCCCCAAGACTTTCAAGTAACCTACGAGGAGCTAATCTGTTTATTCTCCTCCTATAAACCCTTTCAGGCTCAGGAAAGGAATAAACCACCCCTTGCAGATTGCTCCTAGTAGGATACCTCAAAGAATTGTTCAATGGAGTCGCCACTTGGAGACTAAGCAATGTTGAATAAAACAAATCAAGTTACAAAATTATAGGAAATTTTTCTTAATTAGTTTTTTAAAGAATTTTTTCAAGTTTTGTCAATTAACCAAGGACAAGAGACTTGTCCCCTACCACAGCGCCAAAGATGTTGTCATCCTTATACACACCCACTTGGTGTGTCCTTGGAGGCACAAACCTAAGTCCAAACCCACTGTCACCTCGATATGGACTTCTTCCGTCTAGGCTCACTCCTAGGGAAGCCAAGGGGGGTAGACCCTATTTAACTATGTTAAATTTTAATTAGTGTTCTAGGAGTTAATTTGGTTTTTATTAAGGATGCCCAACCCAATGACAATCAAACAATGCAAATGCAACTTTTAAATGAGAGGCGAACCTTTTCTTTACAATACAATAAATAGACCAGTGCCTAAACTATACCCAAAGTTTACTTACACAATTACACAACATATCTACAATATGAGAAACAACATGAACTACTTACACAATGAATTAAACAATGAAATGATTTTTAGCTTTAAACAAATATTTCCAAATGAATGAAAGAATACTTTTAACCCAATAAACAGTGATGCATCAATACATGTAAATATTCACAATGAAAGAGATATCTTGAAATTGGAAATGATTGGAAAGTAAAATGCATGGAAAGTAAATTGCTTAAAGATCAAATTGCATAACTTTGGAAAGAAAGATAACTGAACTTGAAAGTAAAAATTGTTGAGCTTGAAGTGCAATGTTGTGAAAGTGGTGTATAGGTTGGTTTTAATAAATTTTAAGTCTCTTGAATTAGGGGGATTAAAATGTGAGAGATACAAGCCTATAGAATATGTGACTACCCCAAATCCCTATCCCTTCAACCAAAAGGAAATGTTGGGCACTCAAGAAGAAGGACAAGCAAGGTCCTTCCCTAGCTCCACAGGTCAGATCCAAAATGTTTGGGCGCTCAACAAGAGGGACACGTAGAGTCGTGAAGCCGTCCCCGACTTCAACCTCAAGTAGCCTCCCAAGTCACCCTATTTTGATGGTTGAAACAATCTGTGGATTGAGTGCCTAATTTAGCTACCCAAGATCCACTGAAGTGGCAGGGGGAGGGAATACGAGGGAGAAGGCGGGACACAAGTCAAATTACTTTCCAAAGCAAAAAACTATCCTAGCCTTCACGATTTTGCAAGGTTGGCATAGCCAAGCACAATGCAAGGTGTGGGCACAATAAACTTAAATGAAAATGCTTGAAAGTAAAGTACAACAATACTAGCCACACAATTTTTCCTTAAGGACAAAGGTGGGCAAAAGGAATAAACAAATTGCAACCTCACAACAACGGCACAATGTGGAGGACAAGCCTACCGATTTTGTGCCAAGGTGGGTGAAATAAAATGACTGAAATGAAAGGATTAATCTAGCCTCACAACCTTCTCTTTATCGGAGAAGTGGGGCAAACAATGAAATGTAAAAAAACAGAAATTAAATCTACTCTAGCCTTCACGATTTTGCAAGGTTGGTTGAGCCAAACACAGTGCAAGGTATGGGCAACTTAAACTAAATTACAATATCAAAAATTTGATCTAGGGAAAAGAATGCAATCCCAAGATACACTCTTGGGTTGCTTACAATGCTTAAAAAGACTAGAAAAGGAAGGGGGGTTCATACCCAAGCTCAAGGAAGCTTCCTTGAGTGTTTTGAGACCAAATTTGAGCAGCACTTCCCCTTGACCTGGCAAGAATCTGCACAAAACAGCAAGCAAAGTTTGCTGGAAAATGCTACAAAAACACTTCAAGATTGGTTAATTTCTGTTAGTACATAAACATAAATTAAGAGGAAAATTTCTGAACATAAATGTAATTTAAAAAGACTATTTCAGACCATAAATATGCTAGAATGAAAGAGGAAAGAAAGGAGATAAGAACAGAAAATAAAATGAAGCTCAGGATGGTTGAATGAGTGAATTTCCAGATCTGAAATTCACTCCTTCCAACCCTTTGATGACCTGCAAATAAGTATCTTTTTCTACACAATGCAACAAGGAGGTGAGAGCATCTAGTAAGCTTGTAAAATACTTTGCAAACTTGAAAGAAACACTCACTAAACTAATAGCAATACTACTACTAATTATGCCCAAGCAAAAGACTTTGTTTGGGTCTCCAAGTTATCTAGTGAAAACAAAAAATACCCAAAAGAGATGCAGCGAATATCACCTCACAAGAACACCACAAACAATATCAAGAAGACTCCCAATGCACACCATAGATCCTCCAAAGCTTCATTTTATTAATCAGAAAATGTTGCTGCAAATACTTGCAGCAAGATTTACAATGAGAGAATGGGAGATAGAAAGAGAAGAGTGGGAAAAAATTGGGCAGCATAGACTTGTTCTCAAATTAGATGGTGAAAAGAGGAGGGGAGGCCTTCCTTTTAAGTGAGAAATGCAAGAGAGACCCCTCTTGCACGCGTGACAAGTGTTGATCAAAAAGGAGGGGGCTCTCTTCAAGGGGGGTGCACCACATGAGGGAGGGGCGCACTTTAGGAAAGAGAGTTGAGGGTTTAGGAAGTGGGAACCCCCACTATTGTGTTTGATCACTTAGCTGAGGTCCAAGGGGTGTCCACCAAGGAGTGGGGGCCTCCCCATCCTTTGTTTCAACCTTTTGCATAATTATATGAAGAGTCGCATTTCCCCTAGGGGGTAACCAACCAAAGGTTGTAACTTGATTTGGGGGGGCCCTTTCACATGCCAAAGTCCTTTTCTAACTTAGGAAACACCTTAGGAAGCATTTCCCAACCTTTTTTCTTGACTTTAGGCACTTTTACAAAATTTGGCTATTTTACCTTAGCCAATTAAATGTTGTCTTTTGACTGACTTGGACTCCTCATGGACAAAGACCTAGCAAAACTTGTCCAATTGAGCTGAAACTTGGTCCAAGGGTGTAGGGGATCATGGGCCATTTGATTTGAGTACACATACCCTTATACAATATCCCCAAGGATCAAATTTTTACACTTTACATCAAAAATAATTAAAAATTCTCAATTTCTGGAAATTTTAATTATTAAAAAATTCTATCAAAACTTAATGGAATTCCGCAAGACTCTAGGAGATGTCTAGCATGGTCATATACAACACTTATAAACCTTAGTCACCTACTAGGCTCGATCATTACAATGCCTTTCACCACTTCGGAGGATTATTACTTCGGAGGATTATTGTGAGTGAAAAAATCAAGGATTATTGTGAGTGAAAAACTCGATGAAAGGACTTTCCTAATGATAAAGTCCTAGGCAACTAACCTAAAAATGATCCATGCTAACATATTACATTATTATCCCACACAGGGGAGCAGACATCCCGGTTACAAAAATGGGGCAGAAATGCCCTGCTGGGACAAAAGGTCTTCAAAACTTGTTGTACCACATGGTACATATCTTCATGGCACATGACGCTGACCCCTAGTCGAAATAGGTGGTCAACACAGCCCATATTCAAATAACCATATATAAATTACTAATATATATCAACTACATATTACTAATCTGCATTCATGACAATTATATTAAATTTTAGTTCCTAAAAATTCTAACAGAAATCTGCCCAATTCAATAAGAGGATAGAATAAAAAGTACAATTTCCATTTCTTATTTTGAGATAAAGAGACTTGTCTACTATTGGACATGAACCATGCATTATGTAAGTTTACCTTTGAAATATGAACACCAAGATTTCTATGAACACCGGAACACTCAATGCACAGCAAAATACCCAGATTTAATGAGGCCCAATCTGGATCATGACAACCACAGTCTGCACATACATCATTGCCAGTAACTTTTCGCAGTATCTCAAGGGGCCTCTCCTGTTGTTCAGCTGCCAAGAATCCCTGCATAGGTCTGACAGAATTATCATAACCGGATGGAACATAACCCCTCGTTGATGTAAACTCTTCAGGCATTAAGTGCTCAAAATCAGAAGAGCCGCTCAATGAATTTGTTTCAGACTGTGTGCCTTGGTGTCCGATACCCATCATATTTTTCGGAAACCTCTGGCTATAACCCACCTAAACAATTTCAAAAGTTGCAAATCAGTTTATTAGAAATTCAGAGAAGAGCTCCACATTCAAGAACCTACCTAGTACATTTTAGTTTATCATGTTCATCCCTTGTTAATCAATTGATTAGAAATTTAATTTTGGCTTCTGGCCAAATAAACCATACAGTGAGAATGTATTCAATAAGGTTGGATCCTTTCATAACCAGGTGAAGAGACTCCTTGTCATGACAGATTACTGATAAATTTGAAATACTGCACAAACAAACAAAATTCTCCTTGCCTGCTCAGGCAAGTGAGAATTCAGAAGTGATGCAATCACTGCAGTAATTTTGTCAATCCAATCCATTCGATCTGTAGCATTCTCTGCCTGCAAAGAAGAATGCAAGGAATATCCATAACATTATCAGATCAATTGAGACTCCATTCTGATCAACGGACAGAATACATACAAGGTAATATGATGAAAAGATACTTATAATGAGACTTCTTGAATTTTCTTACTAAAATAAATTCAACACAGAAAACACATTCAATCTTGTCCAATTATAAATTCTGTAATCGAATTTAATGTAGAAAGATTTAGTTTGAGAAGATTTCATGCACAGACACCTGTGAGAGATTAAATCTAGACATGTACCTGTAGAGTGTAGATCTTTAATGGAGAAATTATCCTGAAACAAAAACGTAAATCTGTCTGTTCTGCATCAACCTTTATGGTAGATGTGAGAAGATTCACAGTATGATGTGTCCCAGTCTTCTCATCCTGGGGTGTCCCATGGTGAGAAGAGAGTAACCGTCCCAGCAAACCAGTGACATGCTCAGATGAATGGGAAACTTTCTGAACTGCCATCTGGTTTGCAGCTCCCTGACAAACAATCAACACAATTAACTTGCTTTATGAAAGCTATGCCAGAGAAAAAGGATTTATGAAACTATTTAAGTGGATTGGGAAACTTTCGTGAGCATATACTCCCTCTTGATAACAACAATGATGACCTACCGCTGGCTTGCCCCATTGTTTACGGTAATAATATAGCATTCCACGGCTATCAAGCACAAAAAACCTCCTCTTCCAATCACCCCTCAAATTTGAAGATCGTTTCAACAGGTATCCTTGTTTTATTGTTTGCACCTGAATCATTAAGCATGAAGAGATCTGAAGCATTTACAAACAAGCAATGATACACAGCTATAAAGGTGAAAAAGCATGTATGTTTGAATAGCCTTCAAATTTAATCAGAATACAACTCCTCTGATCTAATATCTACCATAAAAAAAATTGTAGTAACCAGCATCCTTTGTTCTGTGCAAAGAAGGCAATATGCCAATCCTAAAATAAGATCAACAAAGGAGTAATAGAGCATGTACCTTCCCTTTTGCAGTAGATTGCATAACTGCTTCAATCATTTTATGAGAACTCCTGCCAACAGCCTGAATACCATCCCCAGAAGGAGAAGTCTCCACGTCACCTAAAGAACGCTGACTTTCTTGTTCTATCTGCCTTCTAAACTCCTGCATCCTTTCTGCAAGAGCGGCTTGCTCATAATTCGTCCTTTCCCTGGATTGCTGTGCATATGTCAAAACCTGAAGACCATAGATATGAAAGAATAGTTACACCTTCTGCCTCAGCACTGCTATAAACATTTTGAAATCAAAAGTATCCCTAACAAAAAAATATCTCTACCAGAAGTGATGAAAGGAGATAAGCAGCCCATATGCTGTAGTGATCACAGGCAAATCATAGCTTACATGTGATCAAATTCTAATATAAATAGTAAACTGAAACTAAATACAATTCAAACATGGAAATTTGTAGTTTGCTCCCATTTCCTTCAAATGATGAACAGGGATACAGTGATGCACCAAAGTAAGGGGTACTGTTCTGAGCATAGAACCATGATACTGAACAATTAAAATTAGGCTGATAGAAAGTTCCAAAACAGAACCTTTCATCCTGGAGACATATGTCATAATCCTGCTACTAGTGACAAACAGCCTATAAATAGTCATGAAAAGCTTGCCATTCTTGTCTCGGCAGTCTCTTGATTTGGACTCTGGAGAAAGTGAATCCATGTCATAGTTGCTCTTAAACTGGCATCTGATGCTGTAATGGTGTTCCCTTCAATGCAGAATAGGTTTTTCAAGGACTTAAATCATTGTGATACAATTAGCATTGGCACACTTTTTCAGAAGGAAAAATTTATAAAACTTCTGATTTCATCAGACGACGTCATCTAGGGAATCAAAAATGTTGGTTGGATTAGAAGAATATTCAATTTTGTATGCTACAATCATCAGCACAAACTATACTTCAAGGGTAATGTATCAGATTCCTTTTGGCCAAAGATATATCTTATTCTAGTTTCATACAACTTTATGAAAATATGTGTCCAATATATCAACCTGGTGAATGTACGGTTCCATTTGATGCAGTAACTCATACCCCTACAAATATGCCAGAGACAAATATTGCAATCAGTGGACACATTCAACAGAAGCAATCAATATTAAGGCAAGTACAGTGTCTTGTTTTGAACATAAATCATCCTGGCAACTGCAGTATTACTTTTGCAGAATACCTGCTTAAAATAGCGTAGATGGGCATCCATTGTTCCACTCACAGCTTCCAAGAATTCGAACTTTTTCTTGGCCTCAATGTTTGAAAGAGCAGTCACCTGGACTTTTCAAATACAGTTTACTTGTATGAACTCAAGGTGGACAATTAAACTAGAAGCACCAACATTACGTTTTGTGGCAAATAAGATTGTATCTAAACAATGGTACAAGTTATGTGGGAATCAACATGACAAGTGAGTGAAGTCATACATACTAGATTGAAGCGGGTTTGCTCAAATGCTGACCTTGCATTGCGCAAATCCTGCATTCAAGGTTGAGCACAATTTATAAACTAGATAGAGAACACAATCGTCACCCATGAGCTTTTGTAATAATTCATACTTAATCACCTGATCCCAATATGTCATACTTACCTCTTCTGCTTCTGAAACAATGTCCATCTTTGTACTTTTTCTCAATGACATAAACTTTTCACGTGCCTGTAGCAAAGGCACAGAAGTAGAGTTGTCAACTAAAAACCAAAATTGTCATTTTGCTCATCTCAACTAACATTGCCAATTTCTACATGTTCCTATTTTAAGCGAACAAAAATGTATACACCCATAGCGAGTGAAGTTTGATTTTCATTCCAAAAATAACTACCTTGAAGTAGGATTCCATGTGTTTCCTAGTTCTTGAGGAAATCTAGTGTCAAACTGGGAGAATTTCTCCTTGCCCTTCATCTATTCCACTAGTAGTGAAAAATTACTCTGCCCTTTCAGGCAGTGAGGCGAACTTGGACTATACTCAAAGAACAATAGTAGACAAAGACCATACAGATATATGGTTACAATGCTTATCCCGTTTGCCATTTCATCAACAGTTTGTTTCATTGTTGTGTTATATCTAATTAAGGTGTCAGAACCTGAGGATTAGGGATGGGCTACCATGGTCCTATTGTCATCCAAAAGAAAAAGATATAATAAGATAAGATAATTTTATTAATGTCCAATCTGACCACAAATAGGTCAATGGGACTACTAATTACAACAATGTGGGATACAAAGTGGGAGCGCAAAGGCCGATCCTATAAAAGCAGATCTAAACTATGCATAAGATCTATACAATCTAATAACGTGGAACAGAAATGCTGAACGGTTTGGCAGATGAATGCAAGTACTACTGAGAACTCAAAAACAAAAATTCCAGTGAGATGGGGGGGATTATGTCTTGCCTAAGGGGTGCTGATCAACAACCCCGATGATCTCTCTCCTAACACTTGAGGCTGAAGAGGAGAAGCCCATAATAGTTGACTGATAAGAAAATCTGGAAGAGTTGGGTGATCTGGTCTGAGATATGTCTTGTTGTCCGAATGATGTAACCCTATACCGAGATCTAGAGGAAGTCTCCTATTGCTGATGCCATATGAATTGTCCTGAGATCTAAGGCAACACCATCGTAAGGGTCATGGTGGCTGAGCCCAAATAGCCTCCTGAGGTATGATGGAGCTAACGTTGATGTAGTGTTGTTGTTTGTCTTCCTCTCACCACCTCTATCTATAGGGAGCACAGGAAAGAAAAAACTAATCAACCTAGAGGTGTCCGATCTGGGCCAGGCTACCGGGGGGGTGGTTGCAGAGTGAGTGGGATCTAAGTCCGAGGGCCTCCCTCATGTATAGGGGCAGGCATCTCTGGTTCGGAAACCAGAAGAAGGTGGAGAGAGAGGTTTGATACTCCCTGAAAAGACAATGAAAACATCCTCTAATCTTCTAGTAGATGGGACACCGAAAGATGAAGTGTTCCTCTGTCTCGATCTCTTAAAGATGGCAGAGCTCATGGATCCTATCTCTTGTGTGAGATGATGATCAGTTTCTACCCAAGTCCAATGAGAACTGACCTGAAACTACCCAAGGGGGATCTGAAGAGCTCCATGAAGTGCTTTGGATGAGAGGCCATCTTGGAGTTTAGCCCTTGGAGTGTTGACCCAAGTAACCTAAATATATTGTCTGAAAGGCCAAGTAACCAATCACCTGCAAGTCACTGTCTATATGGAAGACATATCATCTCCAATAGACAACACAGAACCACTAGCAACACACAACTAACCTCCTTCAATGGATACTCCAAACCAAGTCAAGCTCCTGAGAAGGATGCATCACCACCTAAGCAGGGGAAAATTTCAACATGTTTTATCACCTCCTAGGGTCAGAAGATTCAATCGAAAATGTTTGTCCAGAAAGTGAGACAATCTCTTCTTAAAGAAGACGAAATGATGAGCACTTTGGAGTCATTTGTGCTTGTCATATTTTGTAAATATTAAATTCTTTGGGAGATTTCATCATGTCATTATATTTATCATTTAGTACAATTTGTCCTTTAGTGTGTGTTTGTCCTTTGTGTAACTCAAATTTAGGAATTAGAGTATTTTCAAGGGAAGTTATATAAGGTGTCCAATGTATGAAAGGATTCCTTCTCTAGTCAAGGGCACTCACTTCTCTTATATGGATAAACTAAATTTTCTAGGTGGCTAGAATTTGTGTGTTTTCCAAGAAAGTCCTATGTCTCCACAATTGAAGTACTTTCACTTCCCATCTTGCCACCACCTTTCTTCTAACCCTAGTCAAGATGATAGGCAACCTTTTGTTTC
The DNA here is from genome assembly GCA_009831015.1 of Picea engelmannii. Lineage (NCBI taxonomy): Eukaryota > Viridiplantae > Streptophyta > Pinopsida > Pinales > Pinaceae > Picea > Picea engelmannii. The sequence continues at coordinate 519,776 of ML781750.1, read as the reverse complement.
ATAAAGACTGCAAGCCATTCCACATTGGAGGTAAGGACCTATATCTAAGAAGACATTTTGGAAGAAGGAAAAGACCATACCGTACTAATAGTTGATAATAGAAAGTTCACAAAGAAAGTACACTATATAGATATTAAAAGGCTTGTTTTAAGTTTCATAATACTAGTCATATGATCAACATTTGTGTATTTATGGCAAGAAAAAAGCCATTACTAAGTAAACTTGAGCAAAGGAAGCAATTTCAAAATAGTTATGGCATTCAATATAAGAGCTAGGAAAGCTTGCAAGACCATATTGCCTTATAGGTCCAATAAAATCAAACTAAGAAGGCATGGTCATCATCGCCACCCATAGTCTAGGAAATTCTTGCCATCCATAGGTATCCTCAACATGAAATCAAAGTTTTTAAAGCTACCTAGTCTCAAAAGGGATAGAATACCAAGGTCTGAAAGCTTTTGTATATACTATCTAAGCTCTACAATTTGAAAAATCATGAGATAGATAAGATAATTTTATTAATGACTAGCAAATGACCACAAAAGTAGGTCAATGGGACTAAAAGAGTACATCCAATGTAGATACAAAATGGGACTGCGAAAGCAACTCCTGGATCAACATTGAAAACAATGAAAGATAAAACACTGAGTATCTAGTTAAAAGATAAATGTCTAGCTAAGAGAAGATACAAAAGATGCAAGTGCAACAAAGATACTAAAACTGAAAAATATAGGTGCCAAACAAAAGAGAGGATGTCAAGGCCTATTGGAGTTGGAACTTGCTGCCAAAGACGAGTGAAAGACCTTGATACAAGGTCCTCATTGGAGTCATCAAAAATTGTGAATGGGCCAATACACTGGCAGATGATATGCTTCGGGGAGTGGTCAAGGCCAAGAAGGCCTAGTTGCATGATCTTGGGGGGAGTGCAAGAGCAAGGAAACATGGCTCTCTAAACGTATGAGACAATGGGGAAGAAACTTTGGATAGAAGCATGGTTGCTCGAATGAATCTGAGTGGTGTGCTAGACAGGGGGAACCCAACTCTGGGGTTGTCTGGAGTTGATATCTCTATTGTTTTGGTTGTGTACACCTTATGTCCTAGAATGACAAATCCTCATGGGTCATGAGGAGGTCAGTCAACCTCCCATGGGGGTCAAGAGGAAACATGAGGTCGCACCAATCTGGACACTAAAGTATCATGGATCTCTATCTGCCATTGTCCCCCTAATCAAATGAGATAACTAGGAAGTATGAGGTGATCCTCCTAAAGGCCTCCAACTGGGATGAGACACACAGTAACTGAGATCTATGTCCCAAATGGAAAGGAAAGGGGGCTCCTCGAGTCCCAAAATAGGCAATAGTATCTCTCTCTTATCGCAAAGTAGATGGGGCATCTAAAAATACGGTGCTCCTCTGTCTCTAGCTCCTGTAAGTGGCATAATTGGGAAACCATGTCTAGTTGCAAGATGTGGTAATATGTCTCAATTAGGAGTTTGTGGGAGCCCACATGGAACTAAACAAGGGGGATCCTAAGGGCATGCATCCAATGTCTTTCACTATGACATCAAACAACCACTAGCCTTGAAGGAGTTTCAAGCACAGGCACACAACAACAAATGCTACCAACACTAGGAGGTTACAATTTGCTAAGGAAAGGAAGGATACTATACTTTTTGAATTCATTATCAATGATTAGAACTATGAGATCGAATGTTGGAGACCTTTCTAACCCATAGCATAAATGAAAGATCAAAAATGTAAGACAAAAAGATGAATATCATGTTTGGAGCTCCATGTAACTCTATCAACTATTTATATATGGATGATCGTGCCTCATTCAATCGAAGCAATTATGTTATAGTGGTGTAAAAATGATGTGTGAGCGTTGCTTTGAATGATGTCAAACCTGCATGCTCTGAGATGATTCAATGCAAGGAGAGGAACATGTGAGAGGTGCATGTTCAGACTCTATGGAGAGCAAGAATATCACCTTTACAGGATGCATGTGGGAGAGAGAACTGTTGAGATTTGTGTACCTTGGGAAGTGGTCCCCTTGTGTTTGTGAGCCTCTAAACACAAGTGGGAAATACTATGTACTATGTACCTTGTACTTTTTGTCTAATTTCACTTTGACTTAGGAGATTTAAGTCAAAAGTGAAATTTGGTCATTTTAGCCTAAAATGACTATTAATTCACTTTGGGGGTGAATTAGGAGACATAAAGTGGGTTTGTGAGTGAGATTATTATGGGATGATCTCAACCTTTGATTAGAGATGAGATGGGATGATCTCATCCATCCATCTTTTAGGTTTCCTTATGGAGGTTCAAGAGGGGTGCATAGGGCAAGGA
>ML781750.1:495182-513389 GCA_009831015.1 Picea engelmannii | reverse complement strand
GAATTAGGTCAAATTCCTCCCTTTATACCTTTCCCAATCTAATTCACCATTGACCTCACTTAAGCTAGGCGCTTTTCCTCCTAAAGTGATTTATTTGTCAATTAAGTCCCCCTTTAACACCTTTTCATTCTAATTCTTCGTTGCCTTAGGCTTAAGTGACTTTTCCTAAGTATTTTGGCTTAATTCATCGTTTAGCCATCAATTCCTCCTTATTTCTCCATCTTGTTCCCTGTTTGTGCCTGACTATTTTCTACGAGAACATATAGACTACTAAGTCACTCCCTGCTGGCCTACTCTTGGGAACGGGACATCACATGTTGGGCAGCCTCATAGTACCTCAGAATATCTACAAGAACATGTCATCTGACCAGTTGTGGAGAGGAATCTGGAGGGCTCTAGTGCGGGAGTTGAAATCGCCCAAGAGAATCACCTCCCCAACCGTCGTGTACAGGGTGATACCTGCATATAAATCAATAAAGGGGTCCTCGTTAGGCCCATTATGAATGGCATATGATGAATATGCTGGAGGAAAATAATAGACTACAATGTAGATGTCTCTTGGGAGAGGGGAAACACCACGAACCCGAACCCACAGAAACCTGGCAAACTCATCCATGGCCACTAAAGAGACCTTGCTCCAGAGGGATTCTCTAATGAAGCAAGCAACTCCACCTGAGCCTCTGACACCCCCTGAACTCCTCGTCTCTTCTCTTCACGCAGAAAACCGATGGTATCCAGTAATGTCCGAGAGAGGATGAACAGGGCTCTCATGTGCCTCGGTAATGAAGAGGATGTCTGAGGACCCAAGAGCATCATACAGTAGACTCGACGATGACCAGAAAGACCCATTGTTGTTCCAACAATTGATGGATATGCATGTGCCCTGTTGTCTCTCCCACCGGGCCTGTCATTTGGAAGCCCTGAATCAAGGTACCCATCAAGGTGGAAAAGAGTCTCTGATGACTGATCTGAGGTTCTTAAAGACTACCCATTTCCTTGCCTGGCATGCAGTTATAACCTGCTCCCTGGAGCGTTTGAGCTCCACACCTTATGATCCGGTGAGATCTTCGTCAAGGAAGATCTTACTAGGAAGTGAAAACAACTTTCGCTTGGCTCTGAGAGCCTGAAATCGATCAATACCTTGATGGTCGTTAGCCTTATTGGAGGCCATCTTGCACCTGACAAGGTTGATCATCATTGGGCCTTGATCGAGTGATCCTTGTCAATGTTCGACATCGGGACATTTTTTACATTGACAAGTTGTGCTCGTACCATAGAACCCATTAGCATTATTGGTGGGTACCTTTGTGCCTAGCAGGTGTTTACACTATTGACATCTAACTAGGCGACCTCATCCCATGTGTCGACTTCAACTCATTTTCCACTGGGCAAGGTGTACAGAGATGGTGGTTGCAGGTAGAAGACATGGATGAGGCCCCCATTTTCAACCGATCATCCGGGGGCCATATATATTTGACTCCATTTCCCATTGGATAGACATTTTGCAGTGTTGAAATTAATGCAGTTGCAAGAGCCATTCTCCGGAGGATGGAAAAGACCTTGGCTGAGATCTAGAGCCCCCAGTACACTCCTAGGGTTTCTTGGTTTGGGACCAAGCAGTTAGAGCCATGGCAAAAAACCCTAGTGAGGGCCCCCAGTATATTGTTGGGGTTCTTGGTCAAGGACCAAGTTGTAAGTCCCTAGATCAAGTTAAACTAATCTAAAATGATGGTGGGTACCTTGCATAAGCCTTTCTTGTTAAGGATCAATATTTATGTGTCATCCACGTGAGAGATTTAGAGCTCCTATTTGTTGATTGACAAGAGAGTGTTTCGGTGAAGGCAAGTGGGGGCATGTTCTTGGCAAATCGTAGAAGCTATGGCTTGTGGGTTATTATTAATCTCAGAATCTTTTGATATTCTAAGACAAGTTGATTGAACAATCAGTGATATGGCTTTCCACTCCTTCCTCGAAGCATGAATTGCAACCAGACAACCGAAATCAACAAGAGTCAAAAGTTTCTAAAATCTTTACACGCCATGGATCTGTTATCGATGGTTGGGGAGTTAGCTTGGCTTATCAAGGATATCTTACCTTGTAAAAATCTTATTCTATCAGCAAGAGAGACATTTATCAGTTTCCTTGAAACATAAATTGGAGTTATTTTATCAGTGCAGTATAGTCACATTTGGCATATTCTTGTTACTGTATGATATGATCCTTATTTGTCTTTTGGTCTCTAAGTTGCAAAAATAAAGGATCAGAGGATATTTTGGAGCTTAAGCCTATGGTGTCCTACCATCGCATGCTCCTTCATCGGCTTGCTGATATTTTTGGTTTAATGCATGAATCTGTTCGAGAAGGGGATTATCGTCATCTCATTTTAGAACGATATCAGGATTCATCTATACCTCCCATCTTGGTGAGTGATATCTTAAAGTGGCAATTTGGAGAAACTCAAAGTCCAGGTAAGTATCATTTGCACTCAATCATTGAATTTGTGACTATTAAAGACAGCAAGAAGAGTTGTGTTTATCTTCCTGACGTATTTATGGACCGGTGTCTTAAAGGAGTTTTGTCAGAATCTCATTTATTTTTTATATGACCAAGGAAGTTGTAACCTCTGCAGTATGTTGGACCATTATCTCTGGTACGAGAGTCCAACAAGTTCTCTTTTGAGTCATATTTTTTTTTGGTTGGGTTGTCTTCCTGGTTGAGGAGCAACATCAAGTTATCTTAATAGTTGGAGTTTTTTATTTTCTTGAAGGATTACCTTCAAGATATATTTAAATTCTTTTGATGAAGTATTATTGATTTTGACCTCATAGTAGTGTCTTGAAATGTCATCATCTTCTTCTTATAGGGAAACGTCACAAAAAATTTCTCCATGTTTAAGATGAAGGTACCTAGATTTTTAAACCAAGGTAACCCGATAATGATGTCAATTTCTTCTTTATACATAGCTATAACATTGAATTGAGATATATACTCATATTCATCAATTGTCACTTGTAACTCCTTAATTTGAAAAATATCTTCATTTTCAATTATATTCAGCTCTGGAATTAATATTTGATCTGCCAAGTCAATATTAATGTAATTTTCATTATGGTCCAAGCTGATAACAATATTAACCTCTCTTCCTTGAATACACTCCCCTTTAATGTAAAAAACCTGTAACATGAAATATAACATCGTTCATAAGAAAAACTTCATTCCTTCATTTTAGAATTGTCCATTTTTTAGATCCCTTTATAACTCTTCTTAGAATATATATATATATATATATATATATATATATATATATATATATATATATATACTTTTTTTGGTTTCTTTTTGACTATAACTTTGAAGTGGGAATTAGGGACCCTTTTATTCAAAATAAAAACCCTTTCAAAAGTTATATATATATGGAAAAAAAATTGTTAATACCTTTTTATCTATCTTTTTATCACTTATACTTCCCTTTAGATTAAACAGTCGCTAAATTGTACTTAATATAATAAAGTGGAATTATTCCTTGTATGCTTTTATCAATTCACTTTTATCAAATCGGATGACGATAGTGCACCATTTTAAATTTTGATCATGTCAGTTTTGGATTTTAGTGTCCCTTCTTTATCGTCATGTCCTCCCTTGAAAACACCCGTATTTGCTGGGTATTTTGATTTGCAAATAAGGAAAAATAAACGAACAATCAATGCTGAAATTGTTATGGAATGTGGAATCTGTCTCCGAGGTCTATGGTTACGTCAAGTTATAATTTTGTTTTGAAGGTGACAATGCATATAAAAATTGTCAACGTAAAGATTTCAGTGTTCGACAGAAATTTAACACCTGTCTTGTATTTTCTAATGGAAATTATGGATTGTGCTTCGATTGGAAGGGATGGTACAAGTTGTTTCTTACAGCTGTTATCCGCCAGTAGGCTATTTCCTGTGTACAGAGCCTTTATCAATTACTGCACCCCGGCGCTTGATCAAGGAGAGCTGACAGTTTACTAAAACGATGGAGTTTACTAAAACGATGGTATTTCTACCTCGGATTCAACGAATTAGCAGAATTTCTTCTTTTGCGATTTACTTCTAGATTTTATGGTTCTATAATTAACTGATTGTACGGCTAGAACGTACCAAATTGCTTTGAATTTAACCGTACGGACAATAAATAAATTGCATGGACGACAGTACAACGTACGGTACGGCAAACGCAGCCGATGGTATGGATTGCAGTACGATGCGGCTGATTGGTGGCCGTACAAATCGGCTGTCTGTTTTATATTTTTTTATGATATCATTTAATATATATATATATATAAAAAAAATGATTTGTTTCCTTTTCTTTTTTCAATATTGTAGTCAACAGATTTTGATATACTCTATTCTTTCACGATACAATCTTTTGAATTTGCAGCGGGATTATTTTTTTTCTTTAATCGAATTTATTAACTTTAAAATTTGCAGCAGAATCACCTTTTTTCTTCAGCTAAATCTGAATAACGATTGGCCAAAGGCCAGATGTGGTCAGTTGACCAGAGATCAGAGAAACTCTGAAGAATTTGATTGTGGTCAAAAACCAACAGATATGTTGCCAAAGGAAACAATATTTGACTAAAAGTCTAGTGGCCAAGGGCTAAGATCAGACTTGCTCTGATACCAAATGTGAGAACAAACCCGGTTCACTCATGTAAATATCCAATGTAATAAGGACAATAGGTTAAAATCCATATAGGACAGAAATAAATAATTGAATAAGATATGATATGATGAATTATTACAATGAAAATGTGGGCCATATATACCCACATAGGGATGCCCTTTCATTAATAAACATGTCCTTTAGATAAGACATGTCTTTTCATTATGATGTATTAATTATTATTATTTAATGATTATTTATTTATATGTATTTCTATATATTTGTGTTCATAACACGGCTTTCGAGTGATTGGCCAATATTTTGCATAAAACATTGTAATGCAATAGTAACAGAGGGAGTTAACCTCTGAGAGGCCTTTATCCCTTTGTCTTCATAAGGGCCCAAGCCTCCCTCCACACCTTGATTAAGGGAGTTGATTATACGAGACTGTGATCTGAGGTTGTATTTAAGAACGAGGGAGGGAGGTCGAGTTGCCTGGGTTGGGGGAGCTATGGGGGGGTCCGGAGGTCGGCCTATTGGGGAGAGGAAGCAGGGGGAGGCCCAAGTGCTTGAAGGTTTGAGAGAGGGATCAGAGGAGCAGCCTATGGGCCACAAAGGCTTGAGAGAAAGTCATTGACAAGGCCTTCTTCCAAGGCTTAGTTTAGTTTCTCGAAAGTCCCAAAATAGAGTTCCAAATCATTAGAAATATTTATTTGTGGGGAGTAAGAGCTTGACTAACTCAAAATTTCTTCCAAGGCGGCTGCTTAGGGATTGCTCGGGAGTCGGAGGTCACTAGAGCTTGGTTAGTCCCGAGATGCAATTGCCTTGTCTAAGGAAGGAGCTAGTGAAAGCAGGATCTGAACTAGAGTGGGAGTGGAGCAAACTTTCAGCTTCTCTGTTCTGTCCTTCTTTACCCAAATTTGGCGCTTTTCTGACCTTGAGCAATCCTTGGCAAGACGACTGTAAGAATGGCATCTTCCACACCAAAGAGAAATTCCTTCATAATCTAGTTCTTGATGAAAAATGGCATTTTGCCTGTAGATGGTTATAGAATCCGCGAGGCCCCCTGTCAACTTTAGCCCAACCAATATACAGGCCACCCCCATGTATCCGGTTGACTGATATGAGAAATCGGCTTCATAGCAAAAGCCTAAGGCATTCCCGATCTCTCTAAAGACGTCTTCAGACCATAAGATGAGCGGGAGCCCCAATAAACGAACCCACACCAGGGTAACTTCAAGTCTATCCAATTTGGCATCAAATTCAACTCACCTGTTTTTGAGGAAGAGCACTTGTGCTCCCCAATTCCATTGAGAACTTAAGATTTTTTCCGCATCTGGTCCAAAGCGCATTATCCAAGCCAACTAGCCTTTTGCCAAAACCAGGCTCCTTGGCTCGTATCCAAGATATCCTAAGAAGTTCTAAGTTGTCCACTTTTTTAAGGTGTCCAGTGACATCCTTTTGTTGGCGAAGCATCCCACCAGGGCCGCACTTTGCATTCTTGAGATCTCGTGTAGCTTTACACCCTCCCCCAATACGAAGTTAACACTATCAACCTTGCACTTGACGCACTTCCTGTTGGGAGCTCTCCCTAACATAGCTCCTGGTCTAGAATCTTCTACAAAGGGGGTAGGGTTTTTCATAACACTATTGCTCATTAGATCCTCGAGGAGAAATTGTCCAACAAAATCCTCGAGATTTGAATCCGCCAAGTTCAATTTAAGACAAAATCCAAAGTTTGTTCCCAAATCCTAAGCATGGGAGCCTTCATAATTGAGGGGAGTGACCCGTGCCATCCACGAGAAGTCATGAGAGCTCGGCTCTACATCATCAGCGAGTGAATAGACTGGTAAGGAGTTTTCAAGCGCAGGAGAAGATTTCCCATTGAAAACCCTCATATCCCTGTCCTTATGAGATCAGTCCCATCGAACGTAGGAACTAGCTTCTCCCCAAGATCTTTAATGATTGTATGTAGTACTTGGAGAGTGTCATTCTCCAGCGACCAGTTTAGCAGGTACCACAGCCCACCAAATCCTAGTGAGGTCCAGATAGACCAACCCTCCAGAGGGTTGTCCGAATAGTCGACCACCTCTTCATCCATTTCCACGTCGACTATGTGTCTTCCTTGACAACTACAGATGCGATGTGTTGGTCTGTCGCATGGAGGTTTGTCAGATATGAGAAGGAGATTAGTGGAAAATCACGACCCTCCAATTCTATTGCTCCAAGAAACAATGATGGACAAGGGAGAGCCTCCAAATCTTTATCAGTTGCCCTCCCCGACTTGGATTTTCTTCCTACGAATGCTCAAGGAAGATCGAGAGGCCTCTTAAACCGCTAAAAGAAGACCTCCTTACTACTTCAAAATTCGTGGACTATTCACGTGAGGTTGGGAACTTTTTTCCTCTCAATTGAACTAAATCTGGAATTTCTATGTCTCGATATCTATAGGCCATATGTGGGTCGCCTGAATTTTTGGAACCAAACCCTTCAAATTTCACTTTTAAAGTTTGGTCTTGTGATGATTGGTGGTGATCTGAATTTCACGTTAGGAGCCTATGAAATTTGGGACTCAGTGGCTCAACTTGACTTGCTTGTTGATTTCCTAATCCATCACCTAGAGGCAACAGGTATTTATGATGTTCAACCTGCAAAGTTCTCTCCCATTTGGAGAAATATGCACTCGGGAGAAGCTCGAGTTGCAAAACGGCTCGATCGGTTCCTTTATCTGAAGATTTCCTGGAGTAAAATCTAAGGATATGACAATGGGTAACTTCAAGTGGGGATTCTGACCACAGCCCAATCGTGTTAGAACTGGCTTACCGCCTTCGAAAGCCACCCAGCCCCTTCAAACTAAATTCAAATTGGCAAAAGGACCCATCCTTCATTGAGGCAATCAAATCAAATTGGTATCCTTATAATCCTTCCTCTCTGGAATCTCCCTTTCTTCAATTCCTATCTAACATTAAACAGCCTAAAGTAGTTGCAATCTCCTGGAACAAGGAAAGAAGGAAGAAAGAAGGCAGTGCTCTTTTAGACATTGAATCACAATTATCGTCATGGCAGGATAAAGAGCGTCAGGGACCTCTTTCAGACCAACAAAAGGAGCTCAAAAATCTGGAGCAGGCCAAAAGAAAAATTCTTTTAAATAAGGAAAATGAATGGAGATTGAAGAGTCATGCCCTTTGGTTGCGGGATGGAGATGAGAATACCAAATTTTTTTATCACTTCGTGAATAGGAGGAAGGCCATCAATACTATTTGGGCAATAGACAGATCAAATGGCTCCAAAGCCACCTCTTTTGAGGATATTGCAGTGGAAGGAACCCAACATTTTAAAAACTTATTCAAGGTTGATTTTGGAGCAACTATAGATGCCATCCTAAATGTTGCATCCTTGTTCCCTAGCTTTATTGATCAAGAAAGGAATGAGCAACTGATGCATGAAGTAACAAAAGAGGAACTCCTGAGAGTTCTAGAGATCTTTCAGAAAGACAAGAGCTCGGGACCAGATGGTCTCACAGCAGAGTTCAATGTGACCTTTATAGCCTTGATACCCAAATCAGATAACCCTCGAACTTTCGATCAGTTCAAACCCATTTCTCTCTATAACAATGTTTACAAGATAATCACTAAATTGATTGCCAGCAGATTGAAATACCCCCTCTTGGACAACATCTCCTTTCAACAATTTGGTTTCTTGAAGGGGCGCCAAATTCATAAAGCAACAGATCTAACCCAGGAAGGACTTCATCTCCTTCAAAGTGGATTTGTCAAAGGCTTTTGACAGGGTGAGTTGGCTATACATTAGACTGCTTCTCATTCATCTGGGATTTGGACACTCTTTTGTGACTTGGATTTTAAACTGTATTAGCGCAGCAACCTTTGCTTTACTGATAAATGGATCTGCCACCACCTTCTTCAGAGCTGAAAGAGGAATTAGGCAGGGTTGCCCCCTCTCCCCTCCCCTCTTTCTCTTGGTAGAAGAAGGTCTTAAAAGATTGATCCACAACGTTGTCCCAACTGGTCATCTTAAAGGTATATCGATCAACACCACTTTTTCTCTTTCCCACTTACTTATCGTCGATGATATACTAATCTTTTGTGAATGGGAGTTTCGGTATGTGGAGCATCTGAAGCAGCTCCTTTATATTTTCTATAAAGCAACAGGAGTGCAAATAAACATGGACAAATACTCTGATAGATTTTTGCTTTTTTCTTTTTCAGAGACAGAGGACAGATGGAGCTCTCAGCTACAGGAATGTCTCAAGCATATACTTATGTAATTTTGTTCACTCTACAATAAAATTACCTGACATTTTCCTTGGAAAAAAAAAGAGGGAGCTAACCTCACACAAACTTCTTGTTTCATATCATGTGGTCAGAGTCCTCAACTTCTATTGGACAGGGAAGGCCCAACTGCTACATAACTTTAACCCCGTAATTGGATCTTCACTTGCATTTGAATTTGATCCTTTGCTCTGAATGCGACGCTGCTAGTATATGAGATCTTCATCAAATCTCTGGATTCAACAACTGTTTTGCAAAGATGCTAGCGGGATCTTGCGGCACTGTTTACGGTCTCAAGGATTAGGTTATAATCCTCAGGCACATTACATTACCCAATTAATTTAACAAGTCTTTATAAATAATAATTGTGGCATCTTTTTTTTTCGTATGGAAGACGCACTGACAATGTGGTAGTTGAATGTCAATACACAAGTTTGATGCGGGGACGACAATGTATTTGTATTTGTGTTTTTGTTGTCGTGGGTTAGATTGATACAGTGAATTGAGTGGAAATGTTGGTGTGTGATTAGATTTTGAGTTAATTGAGGGTGGACAGGTGTTGTAGGAGCCATGGTCGCGACTGGTAGGTGTTTAAATTGTAGTAAATTTCAAGTTTGTTGGGAATAATAGTAAAGGTAAGGCGGACTTCTGGGGTTCTGCTAAAGCTCCTGCAACACATGAGCATGGATGTGAAAGTAGGGGGTCAGTGTTATTGAAGGTGATAAGTATAGTGTCAACTCTGGCAGGAAGCGAGTTGTGGTCGGAACAGGTTGCAAAGAACAACCTTGAGTTTCAGGGGTGCCCAGGCGCATGAGGACGGCGACGCATGAATATTTGAAGATTCAAATGACACATGGACCAGTTTCCTAAAAATAGGCGGAAAATATCGACCGGTCTCACAAAAATGGTTTTTGAGATGCCGCCCCCTAGAGAAACATCTTCAGCGTAGTTATAAATCAAACTGTGTAATCAATTCATACTCGCTTTCTGTGGGTTTGGAGTGACTAACGGTCTATTTCTTCTTGTTTCTTCCACTTTAGTCCATACCTCATACCTCTGAGTTAACACTCCTTAAATCTTTCTCTTGTGAACAAAAATACAGTTACCAACCAAGGGTGGTCACAAGACACCTTTGTGAAATGAAATTGTATTAATGTACACTAATTGTTGAATTTCCTGCTAACCTAGCATCTTGCAGTTAATCCCTAGCAAAAGTAATTTACAGAATTAAAGCACAGCTAGGTTACTCAACAATAATTAGCAGAACACATTTGCACACAAGATTCATGTAAACACCCCGGGAAAAACCCTTGCGGGAAAACCAGTTCTGAGTTTTATTATGCTTGGGATCTTGTCCTAGGATAATGGCCCATCAGAGGAATTACAATGTTGCAGCTGATAGCCTATCCCACCTGGCTGCTATCTCTCTCGCTGCCCCCTGCACCCTTTCATCAGCCCTGCCCACTCAGACACAAGTACATGAGCAAGACTCCCTCTTGCTCCTATGCACTCATTGTGTGCCTCACACTCTCCTTAGATCTGCTTTTATAATTCCCTAATGACTAAAACCCTAACCCTAGATCTCAATGGCCAAGATTAGATCTTGGATCTCACGATCTAACGGTCACGACTTAATCTTTCGTTGAGATGACTTAAATCACTTAAGTCACTCAACCTTACAAAAGTCACTTTAGTCATTATATAAAAGCCACTTTAAAAAGTGTCGCTCGGACACCTCCGCATGTGAGGCACTGCAAATGCAGAAGTACCTGTCCGAGCTACCCCAAAAGCTAACACTAATAACCAAAATAGGTCAATGGGACTAGGAAGAACATTGAAAATAGTAAGGATAAATAAAGAAGATCCAATGAAGGGATTGCTGAGCCTCGCAAAGTCAATCAATTTACAAAGGACGAGTCTACACAATTTACTTTTTGGTTTTTTCCAGCGACCATCACCGCAATCTGGCTATGCAATTGTTGGCGAAATTGCAATTTTGTAATGCTCAAGATGCATTTTTGAAAGCATAAATGGATTCAGCGCCCTGAAAAACCCCTATTGCACCAGGACTATGCAATCTCAACAACTGATATCTGCAATTCCAACAACTCTTCTAAATTTCTGGCCGGATTTTGGGCAAAACTAGTCGGAAAATGTGACTGGAAAAGGTTCAAAAACTAGAATGCTTAGACTACACTATTTATAAATATTTTGCTATAACTCCCTAACACACACTGCCTCTGGCACTCTTGTACTAGAGCCCAAATTTTGGAAAAGCATATAGGGTGCTGCATATCTGCTGCTTGTGGATGCCATGCGGCCATGCCCACCAAACTATGCATATTTGAAATATTTGTATTAGATATCCAAGAGTAAAGTTATCCTAGTTAACTCCAACATAACATTCACTTTGAAATGCCCATTAACAAGGAAAAAGGGAATAAAGCATTCACAGACCTGATCATAATGAAGGGTAGCTTTGTCAAACCGCTTCCGGACCTCCTGTATTATAATGCCCATGTATGTCAGTATAGTCTCCAATTATGTTCGATCAAGAAAACAGAGATAGCTATGTATAGCTAGAATAAAGATGATATACCATTCAAGTTGTGTTGGGTGTATTGCAAAAGAATCAAAATTGGGTGTATTGCAACAATTTGACTGCGAATCACCCAGTTTTTACCTCTCTACGTAACATCATTTCCTATGTGAGAGTTTTACAGCTCTAGCCAAAAAACAATGATTAGATCTAAAATGAATGTTAACATGCAGTTTTTTCACCAAGGTCTGCACTTCATCTATGGTAGGCTAATCCTCCCTAGAAAATTGCACCTAACGCATTGTTTAGAATCCAGATACATATATATAGCAAACTACTGCCAGTCATGGGACTATTGAATTAAATGAAGAACAGCAATCAGGGTAGTTACAAAAAATGCATACTAAGATATGGGAGAAGCAAAGACAGATTGAGAACCTAAACAAACTTCAAAAAAGAGCATGTAGCATCGATTCTAACTGCTGGCTGTTTTCTACGCAGGTTACAGAAAAATATGCAAAGACAGTTTTATAATTACCCTCCAGTAACCTGCAGTTCATTTTGCACACGAAGCAATGAAGTTCTTTGATCTACCTCCATTCTTTAAGACATTATCTCTTACGCTTATGTATCAAAGGTTAACATGTTACACTTCAGTTAAAAAGTTGTGAAGGAATTTATTTGCTTTCCAACATGGTCAGATTTATTGTTTTTAACACTCTTTTGGAGAATTACCAAAAAGCATGGAAATATAGGATCCATCCCACACTTTCTATCACTATTCTTGGCATTCTACTTCTCTTTTCTTTCAACAAAAGAAGAATGTTTCACTTCAATGCCAATCTGCAGAGAAAATATCAGATCCAAGTACCTTCACATCTTGTAGATCGACATTCACAAACTGCATCAACCTGTCATTTAACATATGCTCCACCTGAATAGGAGAAAGAAAACAAGAATTTCATTCAGTCAATCAGACTTTGATCATGTGAACCAAGACTTCTGATAATAATATGCACATTTGCAAGAAAGGCACCATGAAAGTTTTAGGTCAATTCTTCCAGCAAAATCAACATACTGAATGAAAACATGGAACATTTATTATCGCAATAAAATAACCCCTCTTAAACATGATTATATATTAAAATTTAATATTTCACTTTTTGTAGAATCATGAAAGCAGTAGTCGAGCAAATTTTATACAAATGATTTCCTGTGATTGCTAATCTTAAGCTAAGTCTCTCAAAAAAGGTACACACGTGTTGGATGAAATAAATGAGTCATGGTCCAAAAAATTAAATATAGCCACTCTTGTAAAAGCAAACAATAACTGGAAACTTGCAGGTGTGTCATTAATCTACAAGTATGTCAACCTAAATAATCATGTGCACGTAGACCTGCCAAGCATATGTCACAGAAACTTGGGCCTCACCCACTTGCTACTCTGCTGGAAATGTTTCTGGCATGGAAACTCATACAAAACCCCAGGGAAACTCCCCAAAAAAGGTTCCCAGCTATTTACTCTGAGAAATTTCAGGAAATACCCAAATTAGTGCTATAACATGATAATTATAGCAGTGTGTGTGATAATTAACGATGCTAAGAATGTCTCTGCAAGGGCTTACTCCGATCTCATTGCAGCGTTGACTGCAATCAGGTAGGCTGTCCTTGATTTTCTGTACTCGTGCCTTTTGTATAATATAAGAAGCATCTTTTCAATTAAAAAAAAATTCAGGAAATGTTTTCTAGATGCTTCCCACAAGTTTCTTTTACAGGAGTGTTTCTGGCCCTAAAAATTGGTTCATTTTATCGTTTTTCAATGAGTAGTGTGGAACCTGCCCCAAAGTACAAAACGGAAATGAAAACAACACAGAAAACATGGAAAGAAAGAAAGAAAGTATTTTTAACGTCCACGAGGCTAAAAATAGCCTATGGGACAGATTGTTTTTCCATCTGGCTTTTGTATTCGGCCCTTTTCCTGTGGATAAAACAACATAGGAAAGAAAAATTGGAGGTGCTACTACGAAAAATCCACAATTTTTCAGCCATGAGAAGCAAACTAGGTTGGTGAGACGGGGCATTATTACAGCCCCCAGACAAATCCAATTCCTCAAGAAAGCAGCGGGTTTTCCCTCAGAGCTGGCACTGCAAGGTGCCTGCTGTAAAGCGGTAGAGTTGCAACCATTAAGTTAGGCCTGGCCTCATGCCTCCAAAATGTCAACAATGTCCCACCTCTTGATAGATGGTGCATACTTGACAAATGTAGGTAATTTGAAGTATCATCATTACCTTTTATTTAAAGCATCGGTCATAATCATCATACTCGACAAATATAGGTAATTTGAAGCATCAGTCGTTACCTTTTAAATCCACAATTTTTTTTCTAATAATTATATATATCTAAAATTATACTTACATGTAAAAAAAATATGTGTTATATTTTTAAGTGCTTCCTTTAAACTCTCGGCCTATTGTCAGAGGCAAGATGACCCTCAAAGGGTGAACCACTAATCACAAGCTCTTTCCTTCAGCGACATTGTCATGATAGGGGGTACTCTTCCATCACAATCACCAAGGACTTGCACCGGGTCCCAACCTCTTATTCAAGCCTTTGGGGGTGTTATCCACCAAGTTGCACTAGGATGGACTTCCAACGAGCCGCCAAAGATTGAACAAATCCTTGTTCAAAATTCAGAGTTCAGAAGTTCAGCTAGTCTATGAGACCAACATTTTCCACATTTTCCATACCCTCTGGGGAATTGTAATAAGAGATGTTGCATGATGAACTTTGTAAAAGGTCTTAGCCACCTTAGACCTAGACATGAGTTGTTACTCTGGAGTGTTTTTTTTTACTTGTTAATTATATTTTGTTGTCGAAGCAATTTATAATTTTTGAGTTTTTTCACTCAATATCTCAAAAGGTGAAGTATATACTCATGGTTAGGCCTTAGCATGGATCTAAGCCTGGTGTCTAATGTATATTACCATGCTAAACATCCCCCTAAAGTTTTATGGAAATGTACTAAGTCCACCACTAATCACAAGATGACCCTCAAAGGGTGAAGCACTAATCACAAGATAACCCTCAAAGAGTGAACCACTAATCACAAGCTCTTTCCTTCAGCTACATTGTCATGATAGGGCGTACTCTTCCATCACAATCACCATGGACTTGCATCGGGTCCCAACCTCTTATTCAAGCCTTTGGGGGTGTTATCCACCAAGTTGCACTAGGATGGACTTCCAACGAGCCGCCAAAGATTGAACAAATCCTTGTTCAAAATTCAGAGTTAAGAAGTTCAGCCAGTCTATGAGACCAACATTTTCCACATTTTCAATACCCTCTAGGGAATTGTAATAAGAGATGTTGCATGATGAACTTTGTAAAAGGTCTTAGCCACCTTAGACCTAGACATGAGTTATTACTCTGGAGTGTTTTTTTTACTTGTTAATTATATTTTGTTGTCGAAACAATTTATAATTTCCGAGTTTTTTCATTCAATATCTCCAAAGCTGAAGTATATACTCATGGTTAGGCCTTAGCATGGATCTAAGCCTAGTGTCTAATGTATATTACCATGCTAAACATCCCCCTAAAGTTTTATGGAAATGTGCTAAGTCCCCCTTAGGATTTTTTAATTCTTTCAGTTTATTAAAAATATTCCCGTAAAACAGAATTTTTTCATTATAAAATGAAGTTGTAATAAAAAAGTGGTACTAGAAGGCTTCATATGCTTTGGAGGTGAACGTTTTTGGACCTAGAGCACCCACATTGCCTAAGTTCCCACTTTGGTGAGTGAAATTAGTGATTTTAATCACTAAAAAGTCAATTTTACTCACAAAACCCAAAAAAAAAAATCAGGAAAAATCAGCAAACGTTAATTCCTGGGAAACATGTCGGAAACATGTTTTGACATGTTTGAAGTCAAACAAAGCCTAAAAGGCTATGTGGCACATGAAGGGCAATTTCTATTGGTTGTAGAGTGAGTGAGATGGCAGCCATATTGATTTAAAGCATGTGGGAAAAGGAAGGTGCGCCCCTCTTCAAGAGGTGGCGCATTCTAAAGAGAGGACACCCTCTCTTAGATAGTTTGTACCCTCCTCCTTGCCTCTTACCTCTACACTTGTCATGGTTTAAGTTGTGGGAGAGGTGGCAGCCCATACCTCAACACTTGGCCACCTCCCTCTCACATGTGGTGCACCCTCTTCTCCAAGTGGTGCGCCCTCCCTCATTGGGATCTTCACCCAATTTGTTATTTATACAAGCTACTCTCCCAATGTAAGCTAGTTGGAGTTGGGGAGTCTTGCTTGTGGTTGTATACTATTGTAATACTTTCATTTGGAATAAAGAGACTTTGGAGGTCAAGAAGGTGTGTTATACATGTGTGTGGATACTTGATGTTATTTGTGCTTAACCTATGAGGTAATACCTACCTAATTTCTTCTTTTGATTTGTTATTTTGGCCTTTTGTAGGGAGTTATCACTCTATAGGATAGGATTTATCTAACTTGTGGTTAATCCTATTGTTCATTTATATTCAGAGGCTTTGATTTGTATGCATGTTTCGGTTAACTAACATACTTTTCAAGTTTCTTTTGTAGGTGACACCAATTTTTGTTAACAAGTTTATTTGCAAGATTTTAAAGCTTACAGGTTCTCATAGCTTGGAGTGGTGATTGAACTCGGTTGTTTCTTCACAACTTCAAGGATCTAAAAACTTAGTCCCTCCTTAACTCATCTAAAGACTCCATTGCCCACAGGTTCCAAGGTTACAAGTTTCTTCCTTCTCTCTTTCTCAAAAGAAACTCTACTCTTTTTTGGTTACTTGGTTGCATGCAAGTGCTTAGATCTATCTTTCAATTTTAAATTCTGAATATCTAAGTTTGCATGCATAAGATAAACTAGATCTAATTTTGTACTTTCAAGTTTCATCTAATGCTTAGATCTAGCATAGGAAAAGTCTCATTTTAGCATCTTTTTTCTTTCAAAAATTTTAGGGGTTAAAAGGTAGTTCTTTTCTGAAGTCTTTCACTTTCATATTTGACAAATTAAGTGTCTTTATATTGTTGTTTTAAAACAACAAACAAAGACCCTGAGGAGACAAATTTTTTAGCTTGCTCTTCTTAGTTCATTTTTGCTCAATTTACACTAGTTTTACTTAGTCAATTTTGGGCTTTCATACTAATAACCAAAGACACTTCCAAAGTGTTTACACCATCCGGCGTCAAGTGGGGAGACAAAGTTGGGAGAGGAGCATGACGATGAGGTTGGATGCATTGAGTAAAGAAAGCTTGGGCGCCCACATTCATGGTGGTAGCCAGTAAGCTTAGTCGTTCAGTTATTTGTGGAGCTAGTTCTTGCTAGGAGGAGGGCGCATAGCTAGCAAGGAGGACTTGCAGAGGTCAGTTTTCCTTGAGGACAATTTCAATGGAGAGCTACAGCGCAGATTCCGAGTACTGTGGGAGGGTTTCTCCATCTGTAGATTTTATGAGTTGCTATGAGGCTTCTCAACAGGTCTGTCTTTGACCTCTTGTTGGGCTCTAAGTTTCAATCTTTGTGGCTGTCCTTTGTTGCTGTTTTAGGATAGCAAACAATCAAGTACTCTCTGCTCACTGTTTTAATGGTTAAGTGTCCTTTTGAGGTGCCCTTGCAAGTGTTATATTTTCCCAATGTTAGCACATGCATGATGCAATATACTAAAAATAAATAACACTACCTCCTAGATTTTTACAACTTTAAATCTTAATTTGCAATTCTAAGCATGCATGAAATGAACACAAGTATTTTTGGTCAACGTGACCCTGGATAAAACCCCCCGGGGGAAAACCAGTTTGGAATGGAAGTATATATATGTGGAGAATAGAAGGTGGAATACAACAAGTACATGACACAAATGAACCTGATACAATAGCATCTTGTCTCAAGCTGCAACACAAGTCCAAGAGATGCGCCCAAGCATGGTGCACCCTCCTCAAATATTGCTCTACCCACTGAAATGAAGCACCCTTGCTCCCTGAAGCTCTGATGGAGAAACCCTTACACCACATTGTGCTCTCGTGTGTTGCCTATCCACTGAAACTGTCATCAAAGCAATCTGACCACTGCAAGACCTCCCTGCTAGTTGTGCACCCTCCTCCTCAAGTGCGCCCTCCTCCTAGCAAGAACGACCACCACAAATAAATTGGGCCTTATTGCCGTCCTTATACACACTTGCAAACGTGAGTTAAGTCCTGCTCACTTAGTGTGTCCTCGGAGGCACAATGCCTAGTTCAAAGTCTACGCTGTCACTTTGACTTGAACCTCTTCCATCTAGGCTAACTCCTAGGGAAGCCAAGGGGGGTAGACCCTAGTTACTAGATGAGATTAACGTTTATGTTCTAGGAGTTGGTTTTAATTGGTTAAATGGTCAAGGGGAATCTATCCTATGATGTTAATCAGCAAATGCAAGATGCAACTATCTAAGTATGAGAGTCGGACCTTTTCCTAGGGAAACTAAGACTAGTGCCTAAGATTGGGCAAGGGGTCAACTAAGCTATGGGGATGTTCGTTACAAGATAATTACAAGTTACAAATTATTACAACTAGATACAAAGAATATAAAGATATACAAGCTAAACTAGATTAGATACAAGATATACAAAATACTAACAAGTGCTTGAAATGTGCAGGAAAGAAGATATTCAGAGATGAGAGATAATCAACACATCAAGCCAAGCATGCTCACAACAGATAGAATT
>ML781750.1:461447-480589 GCA_009831015.1 Picea engelmannii | reverse complement strand
AATATCATGGTGGTTTCAACGATTTAAAGAACTTCTAAATCTGAGTATTACAGCATGGCATAACATAATTGTTTCAAGGAATCTACCCACACAGCAATCAAACATAAGTTCTGTTCATATGATAACACTGCTGTTTATCTCTATAAGGGACAGAATCTAAGATTTGTGACATCTCATGCTACAATAACTTGTTGAATGTGAATGCTGGTAACTTAAAAAACTCTGCAAATCTGGAACAGCACACATGTATGGGCATCAATAATTCATTAGTAGTTCATGAGCAACTTTCACTGCAGTCACGTGGATGATATTCTTCTATCTACTACATAGTTAATTTTGCTCATGATTGTTTCTCACATGCTTTGAATCAAATTCTGGAAATAGTACTTCAAGTCACACATGTGGTTGCCACTAATCCATTAAAGAATCAATCTTATATGCATGGTTTATTCTCATGATTTCTGGTTACACTAAATTTGCTGGTATGAATGCCGCTTCATAAATAACTTTTCACAGTTCTGGTCTGCAATCTGGGATCTTCTTTACAGTTACATGGATAAGCCTCTTCATACAGTATGGTCAACTTAACTTGCTAAGAAAACTGTAACTTCTCTGTGGATTTCTCTTGTGATTAAAACAGTTAACATACTTCTACCAATTGACCATTTCGATCAGCATAACCGCATTAATTAAGCTAAATTTCAGCGAAGCTTGGAACAAGATTGCATTCATTTTGATGTGATAATGGTCTAAACCGCCCCGTTAGACTATAGCCAAGGCTAGAAAGGGGTAAACAGGGTTACTAGAGGTCACTCCAGTCAAAGGTGTTATATTCGGAAAGTGACATTGAGCTAAAAGTGGCTAAAAGCACTTTTAAGCCAATTTGAGCTAAAAATAGAACAGACGAGCTAAAATTAGAAGTCAACAGCGAATTAGGGTTTCGGGCAGCTATAAGAGAAGGTTCAGCGACCTAATTCATCATTATGTAGATTGACTTGTCATTGAAGAGAGAGGCGCATCTCAAGAGAGGTAGCTCAGTGGATTCCAGGAGGAATACACCAGTGGCTGATTTCAGTGTTGAGAGACACACCCTAGTAACCGGGGAGGTCACACAGATCTTCCATCGATCTTCAGCAACAATTTCGCAGGTTGCAGTAGCAAGGGTGCACTCATTCAGGGTGAGGGCGCAACTTCTGAGGAGGTTCAGTGGATCGACTTGTCTCTTTCAAGGAGAGTTTAGAAATTCCCCTCCGATCCAGTTGAGAGGAAGGCAAGGCGCATCTTTTGCCTGATTCCTCGTCAGATTCCGACGGAGGAATCATCTGGGGCGCACTTTCCGGACATTGGGAGTGCGGCACTTGGGGAGGACACATTCGAGGTTCCCGAGCGATCATCAATTCAGATCCAAGGAAATCCTTCCGACCCATTTCACAGTAGACTTGGGCGATCATTTTGAGACACACATCAGCCGATTCTAACGATGGAATCACTAAGGCGCAATTTTCCAGAGCAGAGGGGGTGCATTTCCCCAGGGGAAGCCATCCGGGGACCAGATACACCAGTTGAGGTCCGGACAGTCACTAGGACTGTGAGGCAAAGCAAGGGGCATTGTTTGGGACAGTTTCCAGGCATTTTCGAGAGGTATAACCACCAGGGCGAACTTTCCAGACTTGCAACAGTTGTCGTACGAGCTGTCATATCCACAGCAGTTCTTCATCTCATCCATTACATTCCACAGCATTCTTCGGGTATCGGCTATTATTGTTTTAGTTGCTATTGTATCCCGGTTAAGATCCTTTTGTCATTGATCTAGCCGAGTGATTTATTTTATTCAGCCGCATTCGACATTTGTACTCCACGGAGATTTCATAATATAAGCTTTGTAGTCTTTTGTCGCCATTATTATTTGAATGCTCATTTATATAATGTAAACAATTAATCCTACACACACATTAGCAGAGTTTCCTAGACTAGCCAAGTCATGAACATTACAGTGGTATCAGAGCTTTAGTCCTGCCAGCATGTGACTAAAGACGATGAGTGCAGCAGAGGACCCAGGGGGCCGTGAGCACGTAGGTGACGAATGTCACTTACAACAGAGACAAGGAGGAAAGACTTAGACCTGATTTTCCCCCTTGTCCTCCCAGCTCAGAGGAAGTGAAAGAGGCACAGAGGGAAGCAGAGAGAAGGGCAGAGCGTGAGGCTAAGCATGAGGCAAAGAGGATGTTAGGAGACAGATATGAGAGACCAGAGGGCAGTGGTAAGACCCCCATGGACCTAGAGGCAGCCTTCATGCAAGTACTCAGCAATCTAGTAGTTAATCAGCAGGCCATGACTCAGTCCTTGGAACAGATGGCTGATAGATTGGCTATAGTGGGTACCCCGGGCACACAAGCCCCACATGCAGCACAGGGGAACTCAGGGGCAGGCAGTAGACCCCAGTCTCCTACTCGCACATACACCTCTTCACGTAGGATTCCCAGACCATTGTTCCCCAGTTTCCAGAGGGCACCCCCAGCGTTAACACAGCAACCGATAACACAGAGGTTGCCCACTCAGGTGGAGGACATTGTAGAGTACAGGAGGGAGTATAAATCATTGGGTCGTGACTTCCATCAGGATATGACCCTGGTCGAGTATTGTGGACTCAGACTCAGGAACTGCCCCAGAGAGCCACAAAGAGGAGGACAGCAGCAGCAACAAGGGCATAACATTGATTTCATCCGGAAAGTTAGTAAACTCACCATACCTTCTTTTGATAGATCGTCCAAATGCACCGCCAGAGCTTGGGTACAAAAGTTAAACACATAACAAGCTCAACCAGATGACCGAGACAGAGGCCATCAGTTTCGCTACCCTACACTTGGAGGGTAAGGCACACGAGTGGTGGCATCATGGATTGGTGACATTGGGACACAGTCACATCACCTCCTACAGGGAGTTCACAGAGAGACTCATGGATAGGTTTGACAGGAGGGATCCCGAGATCCACTTTAGGGATCTAGCCCAGTTGAGACAAACTGGCACAGCAAAGGCATTCATCACGGAGTTTCAGCAGGTAGCAGTGGCAGTGACAGATATATTAGAGCCCAGGATGATCATGCTATTCACAGAGGGACTCACAGAGCCCTTGAGAGGATGGGTGAAGGCATACAGGCCTCACACATTGGAGGATGCCATCTTACGCGCTCGAGATTTGGCAAACTCAGTGGCAAAGACTAAACCCTTTTCCAAACCCTTCTTACCACAGAAGGACCGAGACAGGAAGCCATTCCAGAGAGAATGGAAGGGCAAGGAGAAGCTGGATGATGAGACAAGGCGAGAGCTTATGAGGAAGAAGCTTTGCTTCAACTGCAGAGACCCTTGGGTCCCAGGCCACAGGTGCATGGGCAAGGGAGAGATTCATTATATTGAGGTTGCAGTAGACAGTGTGGACAGTGAGGAGGAGGAGCATGACAGTGGATCCACTAGCTCAGAGGAGGAGTCAGCACAGGCAAAGGAGCAGCCTCCCCATAGACCACCAACACCGGCAGGGGCCCACCCACCGATAGTTCCACAGCCTCCTGAGCAGGCTAACAGACGAAAACCGACAAAGGGAGGAGTCATAGCGACCCTTTCTAGTGTTCCCAGGTATGATAACCTCCGGATCAGAGGGACTATTCAAGGACAACGGGAAATCACCCTGATAGATGGTGGGGCCACCCACAACTTCATTGACGCTTCATTGGTATCGAGGTGGGCACTTCGGACAGAGGAGTTTGAGGGGTTTGATGTTGCAGTAGCAGATGGCCATGCAGTGGAGTGTCTAGACAGAGTTTCGGACTTGGAGATAAAGTTAGGCAACTACAGAGTGAGAGACACATTTTATGTGGTTGACCTATCTAACACAGATGTGGTATTGGGAGTCCAGTGGATGATCACCTTGGTCAAAATCACCACCAATTACCAAACCTTGGAGATGGGGTTCAGAGACAGTGACGGGAAGAGGGTTGTTCTAAGAGGCATGTCAACAAGAGCACCTAGGACAGTTTCGGCCAAGAGGATGGAGAGGATATTCAAACATGGGGAGGTAGCATATGTCGCAGAGTGCTTAATCACTACACGGAAGGATTCGGAGGGTCGACAACAGTATCATACAGAGATCAGGAACTTGTTGGGACGACATCAGCAGGTTTTTGGGTCGATTCCACCAGGGAGACCACCTAACAGGGGGTTTGAGCACACCATTGAGTTGGAGGGGGCCAAACCTATGATCAACCCACCCTATCGTCATCCTAGGAGGTTCAAGGATGAGATAGAGAAAGCAATTAAGGAATTGCTAGCGATAGGACACATCAGACCTAGCAGCATTCCATTCGCTTCTTCAGTTGTCTTAGTTCTGAAGAAGGATGGTACCATGAGGATGTACATTGATTACCGGGCCTTGAACAAGAAAACCATCAAGAACCGGTATCCTATCCCTCGCATTGACGAATTGATGGATGAACTGCATGGAGCAGTTTTCTTCTCGAAGATTGATCTACGCTCTGGGTATCATTAGATCAGCATCCGAGAGCAGGGCATAGAGAAGACAGCATTTCGATGTCACTTTAAACATTTCGAGTTCCTGGTTATGCCATTTGGTCTAACCAACGCTCCAGCTACATTTCAGTCTTGTATGAACCACATATTCAGGGATCAATTGAGGAAATCAGTCTTGGTTTTCTTCGACGACATCTTGGTCTACAGCAGGACATGGCAGGAGCATATGAGGCACTTGGATGAGGTATTGAGCCTTATGGAGGTGCAGTCACTATACGCCAAAGAGTCCAAGTGTGAGTTCGGTATGACAGAGCTACTTTACTTGGGCCACATCATCAGTGCACAGGGGGTACAGGTACACCAGGAGAAGATCATGGCCATTCTGGATTGGCCAACGCCCAGGAGTGTGACGGAGTTGAGGAGTTTCTTCGGGCTGTGCAGCTATTACAGGCAGTTTGTCCGGGGTTTTTCTCAGCTTGGAGCACCACTGACAAATCTTACCAAGCATGGGGCTTTCATCTGGACTGACGAGTCACAGAAATCCTTTGATCACATGAAGGAAGTCATGGGCACTTGTCCAGTTTTGGCATTACCAAACTTCACTTTGCCATTTGTACTAGAGTGTGACGCATCCAGCGAGGGTATCGGGGCAGTTTTGATGCAGGGAGGACACCCAATTGTATTTGAGAGCAGGAAGCTCAGACAGCCCGAGAGGCTGTACTCCATTTATGACAAGGAAATGCTGGCAATCATGCATGCCTTTGACCAAATTCAGACAATATCTGGTGGGCAGCAAATTCATGGTCAAAACAGATCACTACCCAAGGTGCTGACAAAAATCCAAGCAATCACAAAGACTCCCACTCATCATTGCTGGAAATGGGTGGACAAAGAGCGATCATGATAAAGAATTTTGGGCTGCAGTAGAACTCAGAAGATCTCTTCGAGGCTTCAATTGGTGCTGGAAATCGACAACATGGTGATAGAGGTGGTCTACAATGGAGGGTTTTATGCTCAGCTGTTTTAGCTTGTTTCTTAGGTCTAGGAATATTATGCTGTAAGTTTAATGTGCTCTGTCTATTTTTTGTCATTGTAGTCTACCTATATGTTTGATAGGAATGAGCTGAGAGCTCCCTTTTATGGATTGTACAGGTTTCTGGAGGCTGTTACAAAGCCTACCATTGAAACTGCCTCTTGTATCTTTAGTCTCCAGCCCATAGTATAGACAAATAAATAATTCTTAGCAAACAAAACATATCTTTCAACAAATATTTATAGTGATAAGTCAGTGGATGTCGGTTCAATCATTTTGGATAGCTTTTCCATTCAATTATACTCATATAAAACAAATGGCCACGGATGTACGCAATCTTACTATCTCTATTTCATTTTGAAATACAATGAATCAATGAAGAGCAAACCAGTCACAAAATGATTATAAAAACTCAGCTGAATGCTAAACTGTTTGGCTTAAGCAGCAGTCACAAACCCAAAAGAGAGAAATTGACTATACCTAGGATTAACAATAAATAGAATACCACTTTCTCAGATTTACACCTATGAACTATAAAAACATCAGTGAAAAAGTAAAAATGAAAATAAAACTCTACCTGGGAGCGAAGGACTTCCTTGTATGTCCCTATCTCACGCAGAGCAATAGTGAACTTTGTCATCACAGGCCCTGTAATAAAGACAAACCAAAACATTAAAATGACTAATCCCAAATTCATGGGCCGCTCAAATCCAGTGCATTGTATGCTATACTAAGGAGATGCAATATATCCCTAGTTCCTGGTTACACGCCTCTTGATGATATCACATTACACATCATTTTGCATCCATAAATATTTCTTTAGCACTTTAAATGAATATATTAATGATAACAAATAGTGGTCTGTTGAGCCAAGTTTACAGAGGCCTGTTCTAAGCATTTACTTTCATCAAAACGCACAAACAAAAATCTGCCTCGAACACTCTTACCTTTGTGACTTCATATGATCTAGACACCAAAGGATGAAGCTAACGGCACATCCAGCTCAAACAGAAACTTCCCCATCAATTTACTTTCAAATCGTTTTACACATTCTTTAATAGAAGTAGACAAGATCACTAAACAAGTTTTTCCATAAAGACCTTATTTATTCAATTATAAGAAATTCAATATTAAGTGCAGCCGAAATCCAATAGCAAGAACTAAGATTGATAAATCTCTTACTTATGAATAAACAAGTTGAAACAAGATTTGTATTGTTACACTAATTTGCCCATGGTGAATTCAAGTGTTACCTTCGTTATTGTTCATGAGCACATTCAAGATCAGGTTAGACTTCTTAGTCCATGTTGATTGTTTGGCATTGATAGTAAGTACGTGAACACATTCTCTATGGATTATATGGCCATGATCCTTTACACCAGAGTTGTTAGATTTCAGTTTCCAGGGTTTCAGTAACATTACAGAAATTGAGTTTCAGAGATCAGTGTTTCCAAGAAGGTTGTGCATGATAGAGCTACTTTTAGCAGGTTTTCAGTTCAGGCTTCCAGAGCTTGTAGTATCCGATGCTATATCTTTGTTCCTTATTGCCATATGAGTCAGTGGAGATCATTTTTTGTGACATTCAAGAGGTTTTGTGAGACTTGTTAGCACACTTTTCCACCCTCCAATCAGATCTGATATATAAAGTAAAATCAGCGATGGAAAAGGGGCTAATTCAAGGAGTGAATGCCCTAAGTGTCACTGGCAAACTTCCTCTCTGTTCAGGCTGGTGTGTGCCAACCTCAGGGGGGAGTCCCTAGGTACCTCGCTGCTGATTTGGGTCTGATTTTTTGCAAAAGAAACACAAAAACAGCAGTCAAACTTGTCTTGGACAGTGTGTAAAACCACCCAAGACATTAGGAAAAAGATAGTATAATTCACTTGGAAGGATCCCCACAGTGTTAGCGTGAGAAAGATAAATAGAAAGAGAAAAAGAAAACCACTTAAAAGATTGAAATTAATCACAATAGGAGGCTATGAGATATTAACCAATGCACAAAGTAAGAACACAATACCGACAAGAACGAAAGCTCGAAACAAGCACAACACTTCTTTATTACTGGCTCGCTAGAGGGCTGATTGCACCACAGAAGACACGTCAAGAACCGGTACAATGGTTATCCTCACACAAAGAAAGAGTAGCAAGACTATAGAAGAAGAATGAGAGAAGAGAGAAAAAGAGTATGTATGTTGCTGCTGAAAATATCCAACCCTGAACAATGAAGAGACCTCTCCAATATATAGAGAGTGAAGGCCCACTTCCCAAGGCAAAAATAGGATGATGCATCCAAAGAAAAGCTAAGAGTAATGTGCATGATGATGAGAAAAACCCATGCATGTGGAAGAGGGACATAAACTCACGCATGGGAGATAAACAATGCATGGGAGAGTCACACATGTAAGAGAAAGATAAACAAAGGTGTGGGGGTAATGGAAAGTGAAATATATGAGGCAAGGTGGATAGTAAAAATATGAGATAAGGAAGTGCACATGGGGAGAATAAGGGAGTTGCACCCTTGAAAATAGGAATCAAGGCACATGGAGAGGGGAGGAAAAGGAGTTTAACACTTGTTAACAAGGAAAAGAGAGAAAGAGGGAGGCATATTTAATTTCATGCATGCGCTAGGAATTAGGAGAAGGGATTCACACGTGAGATGAAAAGTGATAAATGGAGTGAGGAGAATGCACCTGGAGAACGAGGGAGATAAGTGTGGGATATGAAATAGGAGTTAGGAAAAGGAATTAATGCTCTAGAAAATAGGAAAAAAAGGGGGTGCAGTAATGCTAGAAATTTAGAAAAAAGGGAAGAGAAGAACGCTAAATAATAGAAAAAATGGAGGCTCATTTAAGACAATGTGCTAGGAAATAGGGAGGAAAAATGGAGGCTCATTTAAGACAATGTGCTAGGAAATAGGGAGGAAAAATGGAGGCTAATTTAAGACAATGTGCTAGGAAATAGGGAGAAAAAAAGGTGGAGGCTAGAAAATAAGAAAAATGGAGGCTCATTATGACAATGCGCTAGAAAATAGGAAAAATAGAGATGCTAGAAATTAGGGACAAGGGGGATGCTAGAAATTACAGAAAATGGAGGTGCATTAATGCTAGAAAATAGGGAAAAGGAGGTGCATTAAATGAGACTTAGGGAACATGCATAGGGATCATGTGCATGGAAGGGAAAGTTTATCTTTAATCAACTCAAACATGTAAATTTATCATGTGTACCAACTCACCCACACGCCCTTTTAATTAATGAATTGCTTTATTCCTTGGAAATTGCACCCCCTTTATTAATTAAAATCCATACAGCTGCGACATGTCACATTGTCATACTGCCATATGTTGGACTGACCCTGCC
This sequence comes from Picea engelmannii, assembly GCA_009831015.1. Classification (NCBI taxonomy): domain Eukaryota; kingdom Viridiplantae; phylum Streptophyta; class Pinopsida; order Pinales; family Pinaceae; genus Picea; species Picea engelmannii. The sequence continues at coordinate 471,680 of ML781750.1, read as the reverse complement.
ACTTGTCATCATTGGAGTCGACCATGCCTATTCTAAATAGAAATTGCAAAAAATAGAAGTCCAACCCTAAAAAATAGTAAAACACCAAAAATGTCTGGGATGACTAGGAGACCATGCCAAATGTCACACATCTAAAAATAGACATGGCTAAAAATATAATCTCGCTGCATGTCAATGATATCATACTCATCGGAATTGATTTTCCATGAGGATTCCAAATATGCAATCAAAATTGATATGAGAGTCTCCGATCATTCTCTCCTAAAAAGTCGGAACCCTGCTAAAATAGAAAATACTGACATTTCGTCTAAAAAAAAGGCTCACTAGACCCAGAATGTTTGTAGGATCAATATTGTAAACTCAGAATCTTGATCATAAGCCTGGTACTCAACCTACTAAAAATAGAAAGTGCCTGCAAGATCCCCGAAAAAAGTGTCATCGGGCTCAAAATCATGCAAGGACCAATACTGTAATCTCAAAACTGACATGCGAGTCTTCGATCATGGTCTCCTAAAAAGTAGGAACCCTGCTAAAAATAGCAATCTCTCTCAAATCCATGTGAAACTATGCTAACTCTATCCCTAAAGCAAAAACCACCACAAAACCAGTCCTATACCTGCCTCTGCAGCGAACCAACCCATGCCTAACACAAATGCTCAATCTGGGTAAAACACCGAATGCCAGCCAAAAAGACTATGTTGGCTCTTAACCCTCAAGATTTTCAAGGGTGAAAATCCAAGGGTTAACAAGACTACTATTTTTAGTGAGTGGTGCTAGGGAGCTCGCATGGAAGATTTGATGGCATATTCTTGTTCCTTGTGATCATGCAAATCTATTGGGACCATTTTCATTAACATGCGGGATATTTTGTAGAACTGTTATTTTTATCATATGGAGTTAAGGGTCTCATACAAAAAAGCACGCAACATATTCTTTCTCCTTGGAGGCACATGAGTCTAATGAGCATGTTTTCAGTGACATGCTAGGTGGTGTTATTTTTAGCAATGTCTATTTGTAGACATGTTATTTATAGTACATGTATCCACAAGAAGTATTTTGATATTTCGAACTTGAAAAATTTACTATTTTTAGCAAGTATTGTTCTAGGCAGGCATGCACATGAACTATCAGTGGTAGTGTTCGTATTTGGATTATGGTGGTGAACTTCAATTTTCTTCAATTCATATATTTTGGAGTTTACTGCTATTTAGTAGCTGACATGTGGCAAAGGAGCATGGTGACAAATGGCGTTTCTAGGCGGTTTGGTCGACTCTATCGAGAACTAATTCAATAAAGTTGGACCACAATCTTTAGTTCCCTTCGGTTCAATTTAGTTCAATGAAGTCATCTTTGAAGAAATTATATGAAATAAAATGCACAGATTTAGATCTAGCAAGAGGACAACCACCTCAAAATAAAAAAATTCTTTATTTATTTCTCAGAGAAATACAATACAATAAGAGACATCTTACATCCCTTCTCATTTACTGTACGGCTCAGGTACTCTTGTTGTTGTACAAATCTGCTCTACTTTGTACGGATCGGCTTCTTTCTGTCTCTTTACAACTCTGATATGGACAGGTATATCAGCCCCTTTCTTACACAAGAGAATTTGGCCCTGACTTGGCCTCTCTAAGACATGATTTGTATGGATCTAATCAGCCCTAGCTTGGTTGTATCCGGTTCCTACGAGTTTGACTGTACGGAGCCGTACGAGGGTACGGCTTCCTCCCTTCGACTCGGCTAGTCTATCTCTTGTCTAGCTCGAGTTCTCTTATATATACAATGTATCGCCTTGCTCCCTCTTTAAGTCTCTTGGAGATCCATGTGAGTGCTAGCAAATCGATCCCAGCCATTAGATCTTTATCTAGATCAATGGCTGGAACTTATTCTTTCATTGGGATAACTTAACCTTACTTTTGTGTTTTCATTACATAGAGAACTTGTCCTCACTAAAAATATTCTAACAATCTTTGGTTCGGATGCATAGGTTGGTGAGCAAGGTACAGGCAAGGACACACGTACAAACACGATTGGCAACATGAGAGACGGATTTGGACAATGTATGGCCATGCAAGTGGTCAATACAGACACAGGTACATATTCAGAAAATGTTATAACCGTGTGTAGGGTTTCATGTGAGGGCACTGTTAAAATTCTTCTTAAGCAGTTAAGTGTGTATAGTATTCTTTAACTTTAGTCTATTAAAACAATAACTACATGCATAAGGATCACTGAAAGAAAGACATCCACAGTATACACAAAATATATCCTGGGAAACCCTCGTGGGGGAGAAAACCCAACAAAGCTTCTTCAATATAGATTCTTCAATGAGTACAATGTTTCACTCAAGAGAGATCTCACCAAAACATAAGATCTACCAGAAACCCTAACCAGAACAGAGTAGCGCACCACTAGACCAAGATAGTCCTTCACCAAATAACCAAAACCCTTTACTGAGACACTCCTCCTTTGTAGTTGCGTCACTCCTTTGTAACTACATCACTCTCCAAGACTTGTGCATTGTCTGAGAGAGCTAGTTGTCTGTCTCTCCAAATGAGGCGCTAGGACTCTTATAAATACTAGTTGTACTGCCCAAAATTATGTCAGGGTCGACCTATCCACTTTACCCTTCTAATTTACTTTTGACTTGTCAAGGCATAATAGGGCCGACTTTTACAAAGGCACAATAGGGCCGACTTAACAAATATAATATGACATTAATATTTAGGGTTTTGTCTTGGTCAAATACAATATGAATATAATAATAATATCTTCTGAGGCTACTCAAACTTCAACACTCCCTCTTAGCAAGGAAGGTATTCTTCTAACACGATCATCACGACTCCTCCTGCTCTTCTATACACTTGACCATTGACTTGTTGAATTTCCACGAATCTATATTGAAGAAGTTTTGTAACCACATTAGCATCCAAGGTCTCATCATCCATCCGGGATTTATGTAATCATGGGGCTTTCACTCACCAGCTCTCATAGAGTCTGGCAACTAGTTCCACAATGAACCAGTAACCTCTGGTTGGCACACCAGGCAACTAGTCCACAATGACCAGGCATTTAATCATGAGGATTAGGCGATGTAGTGCGCACACACTACCCATCTAGCCCAAGGCTAGGAAACACCTCCAACCACACATGTTGGCCTACCAGCTAAAAAGTCGGGTAACTAACCAGCCCTGAAGGCATGGCATCTACCGACCTTGTGCGAAGTCATGCTGGATGGTGCCACAGTCAGTAACTTTGCGTACCAAACTTTTTCACTGGAGTAGCAATCTGCATACTAGGCTTTATGATGCAGGAGCATCATCAGTGAGCACACATGGCAGGACAACTCAGCGTCTTGGGATCATTTCGGAATCTGAAACGCTGGGAGTCACTATGAATCTTTTGGAGCTGATTGGAAAAACGAAAGAAGATCAAGCACTTGGAAGCTGATGATCACGAGTGATATGGGAGTTTCACTCCTAGCCTTGAATGTAACGGAACTTAAGTAGCAGTTAGGTTTTTGTTTCGAGTAGACGAGTAGTCGAGAGGAACCCTAAGGACCCTCTGAGATAAATAGAGGTTTTGTACGCCCAAATGAGGTTGTTGCGAGTTAGTAGGAAAATTCTGAGTTTTTAGTTGTTGTTTGATCATAGTTGTAGCCATTTACTTTTGAATGAATATAACAGAGGGAAATTGATCCAAATGCATAGTGTTGTTACTGTTTGCAATTCCCTGTTATTGTTATTTTCATGAATGAATGAGTTTTCGTTTCGAGTATCTGAAACTGTAAGATGTTAGTATAAGTTTCAATTGTTCTCTTATGTAAGTTATGCAAGGAGTGCATACTGAACACAAGGAGTGCGTGTAAGAGATTCTTTTTCGACTCGAAGCTCAGGAGAGATAGCGTGGAACTTTTGTATGCAAAGTGTGCATACTAAGCGCAAAGAGTGCGCGTAGAGGCGAACTTATTTCGAGTTCGAAAGCTCAGGAGATCGAGCACAGACTGTGCCAGGAGGGCACCAGAAAGTCTTTTGAAAGACGCAGAAGGGTCGAATCCCTTAGAAACTGAGTAAGTTGAAAACTCGGGGAGAACCAGTGCAAGTTTGCACGCAGAGCGCAAGTGTGCGCCAGGGTGAAGTCAAAGTCCATTGACGAAAGCTCAGAAGGGATAGCGCTTTCTAGAAGTGGAGACGAGGTCCAAGAGACGGACTCGTAGGAGGAACAAAGGGCGAGGCCTTTGGATACTTAGAAATTCTTCTAAGTCAGAGGAAGTCAGAAGCTCAGGGGGGAGAGCGACAATGGTCGTTGGATCACCGATTCAAAGGACTAACAACCGTCTGATCAAATCAAGATGCGCGAGCCTTAGCGTTTCGCACACACAAGAGAGGGCACTTGCCAAAGTTCCGAAGTCCCGAAGTAATTTGGGACCGTCCGATCATCCGAAGTAAATCTCAATCGTCCGATCGTCCAAAGGAAATCTCAAGCGTCGAATCGTCCGAAGTAGATCTGAACCGTCAGATCTGAAGAACAGGTGGCACGAATCTGTGGATCCCGGATAAAGACACGAAGTAAACGTCAATCGTCCAATCCAGAGGGCAAGTGGCATAAATCCGTGGGCTCCGGGTAAAGACCCGAAGTAAATATCAACCACCCAATTCGGGAGGATTAGATCTGAATCGTTGGTTTGGAAGAGGCAAATCTCAGCCGTCAGTCCAGAAGCACCGTCAAGATCGTAAGATTGACGGTTACACTCAATTGCGGGGCCAAAAAGTGCCCGAACATTAAAATTTTGAGGGCAAGCCGCAATCGAAACCACGGTATCGGTGAAGAGGTACGTGGCAACTAGAGGTAAATTGTGGGGAGAAAAGCGGTTGATCCCAAACCACTCTTGGACGCACCCGCAAGGACGTAGCCCGAGGTCACATGCAACAGGGGCTAACGAGAAGAGAGCTCGCGCCTAAAACCTAACAGTTCAATCGTGCGAAGAAGGAGGTCGCGGGTGCCATAGAACCTGCAACAGATGACCGAAAGGACCTGTGGTAGTTCGTAAGTGAGACCATTAAGGTCTCAAAGAGCCAATTCAGCTCGGAGTTGAAGATCCTTGACCGAGAGGTTGCGTAACCCTTAGGAGAGAAAGGGGAGGTTGCATCACTTTATCACTGGGGTAGCAGTAACTTGACGTACCATGCTTTATCACTGGGGTAGCAGTAACTCGGCATACCAGGATTTATCACTGGGGTAGCCATCTGCGTACCAGTCTTAATCACTGGAGTAGCAGTAACTCGGCATACCAGACTTAATCACTGGAGTAGCCGTAACATGCTCGTGAATGACCACCCGTTGCTTCTACCAGATGTTGAAGTTGTTGCCTTGGATCACAACTGTAACTAATCACTCCCTCTTACTAGGGACGTCCTTCTGGACCACACCAAGCTTGTCTCTAAAGTACACAAATTTCACTTTCGACAGAGGCTTGGTCAACACGTCAGTTATCTTCTCATCTGTAGCGACATACTCGAGCTTCACTGCTCCCCTATGTACCATATCTTTGATATAATGGTACCTGATCTCGATGTGCTTGGACTTGTCATGGAACACTGGATTCAGAGTCAACTTCACACAACTAGTTGTCACACTAGATACAAGTCGTCTCTAACTCAAGATCAAACAATCCTGCAAGCAACTTCCGAAGCCACACTGCTTCGTTACTAGTTGAACAAGCTGCTATGTACTCTGCTTCAGCTACTGAGTGCCACACTAGTCTTCTTCCTATCAAACCATTAGATCATAGTTGATCCCATACTGAAGCAACATCCATTTGTACTCTTCCGATCTGCAACACTACAGGCCCAATCTAAATCAGTAAAGCCTTGTAGGCTTATCTCACGATCTGAAGCATATCTAAGTCCATAATCAATTGTACCCTTCAAGTACCTCAACACATGGTTTGTTGCAACCAAGTGAACACTTCTCGGCCCAACCATAAACTGACTCAATGTGTTCACCGCAAAACATATATCTGGCCTCGTGTTCGTTAAGTACATCAACGAACCAATCATATGTCTATACATGGTGGCATCCACTGTCTCTGAAGATGTATCGCTCAACAACTTCAGATTTGTCACCATCAAGGTAGGCATGGCCTTGCAATCCATCATCCTGAATCTCTTCAGAATCTCAACATCATATTTTCCTTAGTTAAGGAAAATATCACTCGGTCTCTGCCATACCTCTAGACCTAAGAAGTAGTGCATCATGCCTAGGTCTTTTATCTCGAACTTCGCAGCAAGCTTCCTCTTACTATCAGTGATGAGCTTCTCTTCCCCTGTTAGAAACAGGTCATCCACATACAATAATATCACTAGTCCACCATCCACAACCTTGAAGTACAGGTTGGAATCTGCTTTACTCTTGGTAAAGCCCAAGCTCATCAAGAAGCTGTCAATTCTACTGTACCATGCTCTGGGTGCTTGCTTTAACACATACAAGGCTTTCTTCAATCTGCACACATGTGTCTAACTGTCATGTGTCTCAAAACCTTGTGGTTGCTCCACATACACTTTCTCTTCTATTACACCATTTAGAAAATGTTGTCTTCACGTCCATCTGGTGTACCTTCCACTTCTTTACTGCAACTAATGCAAGTGTAGCTCTAATTGAAGTGTATCTAGCCACTGGAGCAAATGTCTCCTCATAATTTGTTCCTTATTTTTGGGAGAAACCACGTGCCACAAATCTTGCCTTGTACTTATTGATACTTCCATCTATTGAGTGTTTCGTCTTGTAAATCCACTTGGAACTTACAACCGTCTTCTCTTTCGGTCTTGGAACCACATCCCAAACACCATTCTTTACAATGGACTAGTACTCTTCAACCATGGCATCCTTCCATTATTTCTTCTTTGCAGCCTCTTCATAACTAGTAGGCTCTGCATCAATAATGTCACTAAGCAATGCCACATAGCTAGAGTAAGGTCATAGTCTCTTTCTTTCTCTGAAGGATCCATCTGGAGCACCATACTTTTCTGCATCTTGAATGATTTCTCGAGCCCAAGTTGGTCTTATCTTCTTGGTATTCATCTCTCCAGATGAATCAATGGGTATATGTGGTTCTTCCATATCATGATCTTCTAGTACAACATCATCACATTTATCTATATCTGTAACTCTGGGAGCTTCAGGTTCCTCATCATGAACCTCATCTGAATGATGTTGTCTTGATCTACTGAAAGTTGTATCCACATCGAAGGTGACATCTTTACTAGTCTCAATCTTTCGGTGACCAGGGATGTAAACTCGGTATGCCTTCGATGTCTCACTGTATCCAACAAATATACCCTTGTTGCCTAAAGGGTCCAACTTCGATCTCTTGTCTTTGGGGACATGTACATATACTGGACAGCCAAAAAACATCAGGTATCTAACCTCTAGCTTTTCACCTGTAAACATCTATTTTGGTGTCTTGTTCCCAAGGACTCTGTGGGGACTTTTGTTCTGCACATATACAACAGTTCTAGCTGCTTTTGCCCACAGATGCATCGGTAAACCTTGATCATGAATCATGGCCTTCACTGCTTCCATGATTGTACAGTTCTTTCTTTCTGCCACATCATTATGTTGAGGATTGTAGGGAGTAGAGAACTCCCTCTTAATCCCAACTTCTTTACAGAATGTCTTGAATTCATCTGAAGTGAATTCACCTCCATTATCTGATCTCAAAATCTTTATTTTCTTTTCAAACAAGTTTTCAACAAGTGCCTTGAACTCTTTGAACTTGTTGAACACTTCATTTTTAGCCTTCAAAAAGTAAATCCAAGTTTTACGTGAGAAATCATCAATAAATGAAACATAGTATACATAATTGTTGAGTGATGTGGCTGACATCGATCCACACATGTCTGAATGTATAATGTCCAAGACTCCCTTAGCTTTGCTATCACTGCTTGGAAATGGTTTCTTCACATTCTTGCCTTGTGCGCATCCCTTGCATATTCCTTCATGTTCCACTTGGATGTCTAGCAAACCTGTCACCATCTTACTCACGATTGATAGGGATTTGTAATGTATATGAGCAAACCTCCTATGCCATAGTTCACTTGGAGTAACTGTATTGAGTACTAATGCTGAAACAAAATGTCCTTTTAACTTGTATAAGCCACCTTCTTGTACCCCAATCACTACGACATCATCAATGGATTTTCCTCTAGGACAAAAGAGGACTTCATTGTCAATGAAAGCAACTTTGAATCCTTTCTCAACCAAAGTTGAGATAGAACGGAGATTCTTCTTCAAACCAAGTACATACAACACATCCTTCATCTTCATCGGTTTTCCGGAGTCTAACTTGTAGGATGCTTCTCCTACTTTAATGGGATATTGATAGTCATCACCTAGCTTCACCTTGTGAAGTGAATCTTTCTAAACTAGATCTGAGAGAGATTCCTTATAACCAGTGATGTGCTTGGAAGCACCACTATCAATAAGCCATGTGTCACTTCCATGAGTGACTGTACCTGTAAGAGCTGATATCAAAACATATTCTTCACTTGAGTCTTCTTCTTTGGTTTTCTCATGATCATGTTCGTCGTCTTCTACGACATGAGCATGATGTCTTCTATACTTTCCTTTTTTAACTTGACCTTTGGAGTTGGGACAGTTTATGGCAATTTGTCCCATCTTCTGACAAATGAAGCATCTGTAACTTGAGAAATCCTTCTTGAACGTGTGAGACTTTTGTAATCCATGAGGTTTCTTATGTGAGTGAACTTCCTTCTTGCTCTTTCATTTTTGGGTATGTGCTGCTAGGGCTTGATTTTCTTCATCTCCTAGTTTCTCTTCTCTTGCTGCCAATCTAGCTTCTTCATGAGTATAATCCTCGCACAGTATGATAAACCTTGTTATCCTTCTTCTTGAACATATGCCCTAAATGAATGATTCCCAAGATCTGGGGAGACCATTCAAGGTAGCCATCACCAACTCGACTTCTTCGATTGTGTCTCCAATGGCTTCTAGTTGTTATTTGATCTGAGACACTCTTGTGAAGTATGATAGGATAGTTTCAGAACTTTGCATCTTCACATTCTTGAGTTGTGTTCTCAAGGTCATCTTCTGGTTGTTGTTCTTTCCTTCATATAATTGAGATAAGGCATCAAACATTTACTTGGGAGTTGTTAATGATGAGACATGGGGGATCAAATGATCCTTGATAGAATCAGCAACGATTCTCTTTGCCCTCACTAGGTTCTTTTAGTACTTTGCTTTGGCCTCATCTTCATCGGGTTCTAGAACTTCTTTTACAAAATCTTCTAGATCATTCTCTTCTAGAATGAACATCACTCTATACTTCCATGCTCGAAAGTTATCAGCACCTTCAAGCTTCTTATCAAGCTCGATACTAGGTGTCATCTTGTGCTTGAAGAATACAATAAAGAGATAAAACTTTTCATGCTCACACTAGAAACCATAACCCTTGTAAATTTGGCATTTAGAGAACAAACCACACTTTGATAGAGCCATCAAGGTCATCTTGTTAAATTTATAAGCAGCTGCGAGAGCCATTCTCCTGGAGGATGGCTAAGACCCTAGACGAGATCTAGGGCCCCCAGTGCACTCTTGGGGTATTTGGTCTGGGACCAAGTAGTTAAAGCCCCTAGATATGTCTAGGGCCCCTGGACATGGTCCAGGGTACCCATGCCTGGGGCATAGGGTTTCTTGGTCTGGGACAAAGTCGTTAAAGCCCCTAGACATGTCTAGGGCTCCTGGACATGGTCCAGGGTACCCATGCCTGGGGCATGGGTTTCTTGGTCTGGGACCAAGTCGTTAAAGCCCCTAGACATGTCTAGGGCCCCTGGACATGGTCCAGGGTACCCATGCCTGGGGCATAGGGTTTCTTGGTCTGGGACCAAGTAGTTAAAGCCCCTAGATATGTCTAGGGCCCCTGGACACGGTCTAGGGTACCCATGCCTGGGGCATGGGTTTCTTGGTCTGGGACCAAGAAGTTAAAGTCCCTAGATATATCTAGGGCCCCTGAACTGGATCCAGGGTACCCATGCCTGGGGCATGGGTTGATCCTTGGTGGATAAGACTCCAGGAAAAGTCCTAGGGCTACTTGATTCTAAATCAAGTACTTGATGGTACATGACCTTCCCTGAAGAAGGACATAACCACAAGAGGGATAAGTCCCATATGCAGTGATGATAAAGTAATAGGTTCACCATGTGATATGAAGGA
>ML781750.1:450267-461162 GCA_009831015.1 Picea engelmannii | reverse complement strand
ACCTAAACCTATATATTAAACCCTCTCCCCTCTCACACTTCACTCATTCTATTATGCTCTTGTGCTAGCGTTGTGGTCTCTTGTTCTCAGCCTGTGGCCTCTTTGTTTGTGAGGGAGCGGCCCTGTTGTCTTGTAGGTGTGAGAGCAGCCTTTTGTCACCTGTTGTAGCTGCGGCCTCCTTGTAGGTGTGAGAGCAGCTTTTTGTCACCTGTTGTAGCTGCGGCCTCCTTGTAGGTATGAGAGCAGCCTTTTGGTTACCTGCTGTAGCTGCGGCCTCCTTGTAGGTGTGAGGGCAGCCACTTATCTACTGTAGTCTGCGGCCTCTATCGGTGGAGAACTACCTTATCATTTGTTGTTGATGTCTGAGCTTGCCATGACATCTCTGCTGGGTGCCGCGTCCTCCCTTCTGGCTGCAGTGACTTCTCTCCTGGCTGCCATGACCTCTTTGCTGGCTACCGTGACCACTCTGCTGGGTGCTACATCCTTAACCCTGGCTGCCGTGTCCTCTTTGATGTGACTGCTGTTGTTTTCTTCTCTGTCTGGACATGGTTAGGTACGGCCCTCTTCAGATCTGCTGTGTTCTCATTGTTTGTGCTTAGGGTAAGTACATTGGTTGGCTGGTTTTCAGTGTAGGAGCAGTGAGTTGGTAACCCTATCCTAAGTCTGCTGTGCAGCCCTCTACCTAGGGCAGTGTTGTGGGGTACTGTTTGTTAAAGCTCCAAATCTGCTCCTTTTTACATCACTGATTAAGACAAGAGTTTGCACAGTCCAGTGTTTTCAGATCTGAAGGTTTTCTTGGGCAAGGGTTTTTGCTGTGAGGGTTTTGGGTTCTTTCTTTTGTGGTTTTTATCCCTGTGACCTTTGGGCTTGGTGGCAAGAAAGTTTCCATCAATTTTTGGCATAGAGATCTTTACTTGATCCTTGAACTGAACCTTTGTCTGAGCATAGATACAGGATCTATACCTATTGTGTTTATGGTATTGTCTTCAGAGGTAGGTTGTTGTACCAGGTATGCTTCCTACTTGTTTCCTTTTGTTTTAGATCTGATCTGATTACAGAATTGATTAATATAGCAAGCAGTATACAGATCTAAAGATATATTGATTGTGAAATGTTTTGGAAGAATTCTAGTTCTGATATCTTTGGTTAATCAAGTAGATCTATTGTTGTATTCAGAGCTGTTTCATTACTACCTAGATCTGATTTATACGCATGTGTAATCTGAGTTCTTTTCTTAAGTTGCTGCTGTCTACTTTACATGTGGTATATCTATGATTAAGTTATAGATCTAGTTGCCTTGAGTATTGAACTTTAAAAGAGCTTACTGTTTTTGCAAATTTACCCTAAAACTAACCCATCTTCCAGTTGATGTTCTTTCCTTCATATAATCGAGATAAGGCATCAAACATTTACTTGGGAGTTGTTAATGATGAGACATGACGGCTCTATCAAAGCGTGGTTTGTTCTCTAAATGCCAAATTTACAAGGGTTATGGTTTCTAGTGTGAGCAAGAGCAAGAAGGAGGGGCCCCTTCTTCCCTCAAAGGGAGTTGTTGTCGCCATGGAAGAGGAAGTTGTGGTGGGTTTAAGCCCTAATACAAAAGAAATGGATGTCAAACAAGAGGGAACACAAGTCACTGTGGGTATAGAAGGTGTGGTCCCCCTGTGGAATCCACACGTTGGTGAGTCCCCTCTTGCATTTGTCTTCAATGGAAGTGATGAGCATGGGAAAACCCTTTGATTTGGCACCACCATCGTAGCCTAGCTCGAGGCCATAGGTAGATTCCTTTGTATAGCCTTCAGTTAATGCTAGTTCCTCAACAAGTTCAGATCCAAATGAATTTAACTTCTTACTTGTTGACAACAAAGAGTATTTTGAGGGATAGGTGTAATTAGAGACAAGAGGGGTGATTTTTCTTACCTTGAATGTTAGATGAGGATGCATTTAACCAATGGTGCCTTTTGAACTAGGATCCAGGTTCGAAATATGTTTTCCTCCCGTTTAATTCAAATGTTATTGTGAACCGGGTGTTACAGTTTGGTACTTGGAATATTGTTGGCTACCTTGCTTATGTGCAATCTTGGAGGGTGAATTTTAACCCAGATGATCGGGGTCAAGCCAATTACCCACTTTGGCTAGAATTCACAACCCTACCTATTGATGCCACTACATGCCAGGTGTGACAGTTTGGTACTTGGAATATTGGTGGTTCCCTTGCTTATGTGTAGCCCTAGAGGGTAGGTTTTTAACCAGATGATCATGGTGAGGCCAATTACACACATTGGCTAGAATTTCTAGCCCTACCTGCTAACATGTGGCCTTTCATCGATATGTTTGCCAAACATTTTAGTGAAGTTCTTATCCTCGATGGCCAATGGAATTCTTTTAGGGATAATCTAGGGGTTTGTTTATGTCTCAATCTCCCACATGCTTGCTTCACCTGCTAGGCTCGAGATCATTTGATTAGGGATTGTTGTCTTCAACGACTTAAGCCGAGGGAGGCCACTAGTGCGAGTGTTAGTGCTCCTGCCTCTGAAGGCGCAAGGGCAGTTGGCATTTCGATGGCATTAGGCCTGGGAGTAGGGAGTGATAGTCCCTTAGTGGTTGTTGTTGCGGGAGTGGGTGATTCTTCTTCAAGTGGTGCACAATCGAGAGTTTGTGGTCCCATGGCTCAGGTGAAGATTGTCCTGTAGCAAGTGCTCCTGGGTTGAGCTCAACGAGGGGCTCACATGACCTAGTGGTTCAACCTATGGGCAACAGTTTTTTCGTAGTAGTGTGACAGTCTCAAGCACTCCAATCCTTAGATCTGTGCTCCGAGTTTCAACCCTTTCTGATTCCAGTAGCATAGAGATTGAGCCAAGCTAGAAAATTAAATCTAACAAATAAGAGGAAGTTTCCTCTCCCACTCATGTAGGTAGGTCCAAGGGTGAATAAAGCCCCAAGTTGTGGGTGAAGTCCTATGAGGACATGATGGTTCAATCGCTTGATCGTCATTTTCCAGGTTTTGAGACAGATAACAAGTTCAGTAATTTAGGTCTTCATCTTCCTTTGGAATGAAACTCTCTCTAGAATCTTAGATGTGTAAGAGATGATGATTCCCAGTCGCAAGCAACTTGTCCAAGGAGTTTTGCAACATTTCTAGTTGGATGCAATTTTCTTATAGGAAGTCAAGTCAGCAGGTTTTGAGCTTCAAAATCAGATGAATTATTGTTGCAATGGCCCTTTTCGGACTTTAGAGTATTATCGGGGGAATGGAAGGGTGGTGGTTTCTCTTTTATCCTATTTGTAGAATTTTGTGGTAGCTTCTAGCTCAAATCTAGAGGAATGATGTGTTTGGATCACTCTTTTGAGCCAAGATCAATTGATTGGATTGTGTGTGATCTATGTGTTTCACATCTAGGGGTAACTATAAGAGATTTTTTCTCCCATAATCCATTTTTTTCTCCCATAGGCAACAATTATGATGATTACTTTTAGGATTCTCTACAAACAATTGCCCACAAATACCTCCCACTCTATGCTCAACTCACTCACATCAGATGATACGGTGCATGACAAACACGAGGTACCTTGTTCGGATGCTTCATATCAAGTGCTAATGCTCAATGTTTTTGACATGAAAATAGTGACCATGGGTTGAATTGGATGATGGATCATGATGCTTTGAACTTATACCTTTTACCTTGTTTCACCTTGGTGGTCATCATCATCTCCTAGTCAAGCATTGTCACTCTTGGGAAAAATTGTACTACTAGGGGGCCTTGATAAGGGTAACGTGTCCATATCCCAATCCATATGCAACATGCTCCATCCTTCCCATCTTCATTATCCCTTCTTTTGGGTTGGTTGTCATATGTAACCCATAAAAGTCCATGCCTCATAATCCCATGAGAAGGAACTAGAATGCTTGAGGTCGATGCAGCTTATATATATATATATAGAGAGAGAGAGAGAGAGAGAGAGCAAATGCTAAACTCAAAATCCGAAGCAAAACAAAGAAGATAGAAGAGCAAAGTCAAGAACCAAAAAAGAATAAAGAAGCATGAGTTCTACACCCTCAGTAAGAGGCCTTCACCCCAAGTCCTATGCAATGAATGCATACCTAACAAAAAGGACCTAGCAAATGAAAATCAAAAGCCAAAAAGTTGAATCAATAAAGAAAAAGTCAAATAGGGGTTTGGAAAGACACAGTGTCGAGGAAACGACAACTCATTGCCTAAGTGCTCCCTCATACAAAGGTGCTCATGAGGATGACTATCATACATAACCAAAAGTGCTCATGAGGATGACTATCATACATAACCAAAGGTGCTAGTCAGATATTTGATCTAAAATTGGAGCCAACTTTGATACATTGTGACAATACAAGTTGCATGAAGCTTACCGAGAACCATGTATTCCATGAACAGATCTAAGCATATAGAGATCAAACATCATTATATTTGGGACATGTTGTAGAGAGGAGTTGTGGAGCTCCAGTACATATCCACGGACGAGCAGATAGCGGACATCCTCACCAAGCCCTTGTCAAGAGTGAAGTATGAGTACTTCAGGGACAAGCTTGGAGTGTTGTCGAATGTCCACCCTTGTTGAGAGCGAGGTGTGTTGTTTCTTCTCATGCCGACTAACCCCTTTGGCCAAGGGTTCCCTGGATCAGTCACGTGAGGTGACTGAGGGGGTAATGCACTGTCGGACCTGCTGAGAGAAGAAACACCACACACGTAGTCATAAGACTATGGTGGAGATTGTGTGACTCCGAACAGTAGTTGTGTGCTACTTCGATGGTTGTGTACCACTGGCGAAGACTGTGTATCTCTGGACAGTAGTTGTGTGCTACTACGGTGGATGTGTTCCACTGGTGAAGACTGTGTATCTCTGGACAGTAGTTGTGTGCTACTACGGTGGATGTGTTCCACTGGCAGAGGCTATGTGACTCCAAACAGTAGTCGTGTGCTACTTCGGTGGTTGTGTACCACTAGCAGAGACTATGTGTCTCTGGACAATAGTTGTATGCAACTACGGTGGATGTGTTCCACTGGTGGAGGCTATGTGACTTCGGACAGTAGTTGTGTGCTACTTTGGTGGTTGTGACACTAGCAGAGACTATGTGTCTCTAGACAGTAGTTGTGTGCTCCTACGGTGAATGTGCTCCACTGGCAGAGATTGTGTGACTTCGGACAGTAGTTGTGTGCTACTTCGGTGGATGTGTTCCACTGGCGAAGGCTGTGTGACTCCGGACAGTAGCTGTGTGATACTACAGTGGATGTGTTCCACTAGCAGTAACTGTGTGTGTCACTGGACAGTAGTTGTGTACTACTTGGCAGCAGTTGTGATCTATTGGATGACATTGTAGTAGTTGTGTGCTGCTAGCTGATTGTCATGGAGATTACCAAATCGTTTGGATGTAGATGTGTGTGCTACCATTTGATCGCAGAGACTGTGCCTGATGATTCGAGCTACCGAAGGAATTGTAGCAGTCGTGTGCTTGCTAGCAAATTGCAGAGTAATCAATGGACTACCAGATGAAGACATCGTGAAAGATGCCTCCCTAGCTAAGAGGGAGTGTTGTTGTTTTGGTAGCTGCGAAAGGATCTTTCCCTCCTAGATGACCTTTCTTAGATGCGAAGAAGATTTCGGAAGCAAGAGATCCACTGGATAGATGTTGAAATACCCTAGAAGAGAAGTCGACCCAGCTAGAAGGACAGGAAGACTATAAATAAGGAGGCGCCTTAGCTCATTTGTTCATTCACTCACACTCTCCCAGCTACACAGAAGCAAGGCGCAAGTCTGGAGGAGGTGACGCAGTAGCTGCAGTTGCACAGTTTATTATTGCTCGGTTTTTTGGTATCTCTCTCTTGTGCGCCACTCCTCAAGGAGGTGCGCTACCTTTGTATGGTGTTGCTGCTGCAACTGGGGTGGTATTTCTGGTTGAGCTAGCACTAGTGCTAGGGTTTATCTGATTGGACTTGCTTTGTGAACAAGATCTATCTAAGAAAGGTTGTTGGGTTTTTCCCCCATTTGGGGTTTTCCCAGGATAAATCTCTTGTGTTCTTTTCTGTCTCTTGTTTATGTTGTTACTGCTCAGCACATGATATATATGTTAATAGTAACGAAGTAAAAGAACACTAATAACACTAATGATATACATGTTGTGGGGTTGTTCCCTGCAAAGTCTCGAGTGGTGACTAGGATAGGTTGGATAGATATTTTTTCGAGGCAGAGCTATTTGCCACGTTGACTTCTATGCAAAATGGCAAGTTGTTGGGTATGGATAGCCTTCCTTGTGAATTTTACAAGGCCATGTGGGATACCATTGGTGATGATTTTTGTTGCTTGGCCTTTGAATTCTTCACCTAAGGCAAACTCTCAAAGTTCATTAATCAAGGTTTGATCAATCTTATTCTGAAGAACACATCAAGGAACTCTATTGAGGGATGGTAACCTATTACTTTGCTCACAATTGCTTATAAAATCATGGCCAAGGCATTGGCTCTGAAAATCCATTCAACTATGCGATATGTGGTGTGTCACGACTACACTGGTTTTGTTCACATGATTTTTATCCTTGACACCATGGTTTCAACATGGGAGGCTATAGAGTGGGCCTAGGAGACTGGTCATCAGTCCCTTGTCCTTGAAATTATCTTACGATTGAGTGGACTAGTTGTTCATTTCAGAGATGCTAACTTGCCTTAGTTTCGGCCTACCTTGAGTGGCTATAGTGAATATCCTCTTCACCGATACTTATGCCTTTGTCTCAATCAATAATGCTTTGTCCTCATGGATTCTACTACATCAATCTATTCATCAGGGGTACCCCCTTGATCCTTATCTATAGGTGTTGATGACTGATGCTCTGGACTACTTGTTGGAGTCTACTCGTATTGCAGGGCAAGATCAAGGCATTCAACTCCGAATGAGGTTCTAAGATGGTTGACAACCACTTTACACGCTTAGACATGTTTTGCGTTGCTTCCAGTGCTATGGTCGATGCTCACAAGATAGACTATTTGGTTGGTTGGGTTGGATGCACCATCGGAATGGATTCCTATAGCATGAACTTATATTTGAACTAGGGTCATTGTGAGGTATTTGGCTATCCCTTTTGGGGTTGACTTGTGGCCAGTAGCTATGTGAGATTGGTGTCTTTAAGGATTCAGATCAAGTTGCACGTCTAGCATTATAAGGACCTTCCCTTTGCTAGGAAGCTAACGATTGTTGGATGCATTCTTCAAGCTTCCCATGCCTATTATGCCTCTTGTTGGTTCCCTAAGAGAACTCAGGTTCAACAGTTGGAGAAAATTCTATAGTTATACCTATGCTCTAAGTATGGTGGCTAGAGGGGTCTTTCATTGGTGCCTTGGGATGTTTGAATTGTGCCCAAGGCCAAGTGGGATCTTAGTTTAATTGATACCGCATCTCAGAGCAATACCCTTGCAACCAAGTGGATGGTGAGATGTTTAGAGGGTTCCACTCCTTGACAGGTTACGTTTTGGCACCGAGTGATGACTGCTCAATATACTAGTCGCGTTAGAAGGGCTTTCAAGTTATGTGATATTATCTCTTCTCCCCACTTGTTTTAGGTCTTCAGTTCCCTTATTTTTTGAAGTATTTAGTGGGCTTGGAGGATTCTTGTAGGTCTGGTCCATTGGATTAGGAGGGTAGTCGAGCAAGGTGGGATCTAGCCAGTCATCCCGGATTGAACAAGAAAGGCATTTTCTTTTGGAGTGATATCTGGGATTCTTACTCTCGTAGCTAGAAGGATTAGCGTTCTCTTACTTAGGAGTATGGGTTGATTGCCCCTAACCATCCTTGTATTTTGGAGTTGAGTAGCCTTATTACTGTTGAATTTTCACTATGCTAGGCTCAAGCATGAGGTTTATTTCATTTTATTCATGTACTTGAACCATAAACAAATGCAACTACACCATTCACAATTGTTGCAATAACCAAGATCACAAGAAGAAATACCATGCACAAGAACACAAGAAATATCCTAGGAAAACCCTTCTCAACAAGGGAGAAAAACCCAGCAGTCCTTTGCTATATTTTCAAGTGAAGATCCTCCAACCATGAAACCCTAATGCACATAAGAGGGTGCTCTACTACCTTGAAACTTGCGCCCAAGAGAGGTGCGCACTTCAGCCCTAGAAGATGTATTTGCTGAAATTTCCAAATGACAAGTGACTTGTGTTTCCTCAATGGGAAAATCACCTTTATTTATACTAGACTAGACAGACCAAAAGTGGTGTCTATTGGCACAATAGGGCCGACCTCAATAACTCAGAAAATAATTAATTATTACAATAAACATTAATTATCTTTAATGGTGGAGTCGACCTATACCCTTTACATCAGAATTAGGGTTACAGGTAAATCTTACTCTCAGACAATATACCAGGGAATCTCACACATCCACTAGTGCTCAGCCACTAGGGGCACATCCACCAGTGCTCAGCCACAAGGACGTCCTACTCAACATATCTCTATCTCACTGAGTCCACGAGAGAATCATCTAGAGTACCATCTCAAGCCTGACTCAACTCAGTCCACAAGGCAGGAGACCACACGTCATAACAACTTAGTCCAGAGTCTAATGCACACCCATCACATGGGCACCTTCACCCCACACAGGGGTACACATCGTTTCATCTCAATCCAGAGAGGAATGACACACCCATCTCATGGGCATCCTCACCCCACACAGGGGCACACATCGTCTCATCTCAATCCAAAGAGGAATGACACACCCATCTCATGGGCACACCCAACACATGGGCTCTCTCATAGGTCGACTCACTCAGTCTGTGTCCTAGAGGATGTCTCACGAAGCTGTAATCATCAACAATTACAAAGTCTGAGTTGTTCAAAATGAATATCCGGATGTCAATGCCTTTTTGGAGAGATTGGGGATGGATTTTTGGTAGCCCACTTTTCCAATATGACTCTCAGTATTTGTATTCGATGCTTCATCGACAACATCCATTATCCTTGGTCCTTAATTTGAGATGGGTGTCCACTAATGTGAAGGATAGATGGGTGCGTCAGCTTCATAATGTGTGGTATGTTTGGCTTTCCTACAAGCTGAGGGTTTTTACTTGGTGATTTATCAAGGGATCCTATCCAAGGCTTGGTTGGCCAGGAGTGGACTTTTAGATAAGCTATGTCAAGTTTATCACTGCTCAAACACTCTGAAGTATATTTTTCGGGAGTGTTTGTTTGCCAAACGTTGTTGGAGTTATGTTGAGGATCAGCATTCAACTCTTTTTCAAGAGAAGTTGCATTGGCATGCAGCAGTATTTGGTGATGGCCATTTTCTTGTTCGTACTACTTTCTCTAGGATATGGCAGTGTTTGCAGATTTCTGCTTTATTCATCCTATGGAAAGTCATATGTAAGTCTATTTTTGACAATGAGCATAGCTCATTGTCTACTTTCTGCTCTTGGCGGCAAGATGAGATACACCATTGACGCGTAGCCAAGGGTGCTTTGTTGATCAAAGATGCCCAATATATTGATCCCACAATTTATTCTAATTTTATTTCAGCTTTAGTTGCTTTACAAAAGATGTTATGATGTCCATTATATATACCCTTCCAGTTTTTCCATCACTATTTGTAAATAGTTTTCTTTAAATATATGCCATATTTTTCAAAAAAAATGGTCTAGTAGGAAGCTGAAATATCCCTGATCCGGCTGATCAAGATATTCGCTACTATTCTAATGCTCTGACGTGCAGATCTGATACACTGGGGGTTTCTGGATGCGTTTTAGCTGTGTGTTTGAGATATTCTTCAGTTATTGTGGTTGCATGTTGGTTATTGCGGTTGCATGTTGGTTATTACATGTGCATGTTGCATATTTAATGTTTAACAATCATATAAGGATGCATGCAAGAGTATATAATGTCAACTGGTCAATATCATGAATAATAACGGTTCAAGCATGAAAATATAATAGCCTACTGGAAATATAGAATCTAAACGTCGGTCAGATCTCCTGGATCTGTACTGGAATACAATCGAATAACAAAAAAATACCCGTGATCGTAAGAAGATAGCTGATCTGATGCATGCACGGATAGATCGGCAAAAGTGTGTGATTCCGAAGAAATACGGTAACCGCTACCAGCTGGAAAACTCGGCCTGAAGAACCCACCGTCAGAATGTGCTCGAAACTGCTCCAATAGATGCGCCCTGGTCTCTATACTGGAATGGATGTCTGTCGAAACTCGGATCGGACCTCTACGGAACTGGATCTGGACCCCTGGGGGGTTTGCGCCCCTCCTGGGACACTGAATGCGCCCCAAAAGTTTCCACCGTCGGAATCTACTGCTATATGGCTCGAAACGATCGTCTCGTCAAATGATGAAATGGGTCGGAAGGGTTTGTCCGGATCTGCTCTGGAACATCTGCATGCAACGCCAAATGTCTGTCTGGAACAACTGCGCCCTAAATGGCTGGATGGATCGATCTGCAAGATTCCACCATCGGAATCTGATGATAGATGGCTCAATGGAAGCGCCCTGGCTGGATCTCTACTGGGTCGGAACGAATCTGCAATCGGGACACAAGTCTATTGCAGATCTCCGAATCCTCAAAATAGCTTGCGCCCTCCTTGGCTGAGCTGCACCCTCCACAATGAATACTCCTGAAATGAACGGTGAAATACCTGGATGGTATCTCCGATGGGCTAGGGTGTGTCTCTCAACACCAAAACCGATCAATGGTGGTGGTTTCCTCCAGAAATCCAGAAAACAGTAAGGTCGACTCTCCTCCTCCTCTCGAAACTCTCAACATCAAATCATAACAATGCATAATGAGGAATTAGGTCAAATTCCTCCCTTTATATCTTTCCCAATCTAATTCTTCGTTGACCTCACTTAACCTAGGCGCC
>ML781750.1:425063-450167 GCA_009831015.1 Picea engelmannii | reverse complement strand
CTCACTTAACCTAGGCGCCTTTCCTCCTAAAGTGATTTATTTGTCAATTAAGTCCCCCCCTTAACACCTTTTCATTCTGATTCTCTGTTGACTTAGGCTTAAGTGACTTTTCCTAAGTATTTTGGCTTAATTCCTCGTTTAGCCGTTAATTCCTCCTTATTTCTCCATCTTGTTCCATGTTTGTGCCTGACTATAGTCTACGGGAACATATAGACTACTAAGTCACTCCCTGCTGGCCTACTCTTGGGAGCGGGACATCACAGAAGCACTCATGAGCAAGGCTCTATTCATGCTAATTTTGGATCCCATCTTATCCATGCATACCTAAGGAGAAGTGCACCCTACTTCAAAGTGGAGTTGAGTTGACTTCATGTACATTCATGCACCTGGAGTGAGGGTGCACTCTTGGAGGACTCATGCATTCTATTTTTGAACCCTATCTTATCCATTTCTACCTTATCCACACTTATCTCAAGAAGTGGTGCGCTTGACTTAGAAAGTTATATTTTACATGATGGCCGAACTATTTTCCTCTAGTGGAGCCAAAGTTAGGAAAGGCCCAGAGTTCTAGTTGCATGCATGGATGAGGGGCATTTCATTGGGAGTTATTCTTGGCTTCTCCCTCGTTCTTTTCTTGGAAAGTCTCCATTGTCCACTACCACTCTCATCTATAAAAGAGGAGAGTCGGATGATGAGAGAATGACCGTTATTTTGCTTCATTCTTCTGACTCTTCCATTATTTTGTTCAGCTAGAGAGTGAGTGAGTGCATCTCTGGTGAGAGATTAGAGGTCGCTTCCATGGAGAAGTTTTGATCGTATTGTGGTTCTATACAGAGGTAAGGCAATTGGGAAGGATCTAATCCCCTCAATTGCTCTGTGAATGTAGCTTGGATTTTTGGAAATTGTATTTGCAGCTCTGGTTATAAAGGTGAAATACTTTTGGCAGACAATCTATTATTCTAGATGTGTTTTGTTTACTTTTTATGGCCTTTCCCAAATCACACAACTTAGATTCAGTATCTACTTCTGCAATTTTCTTCTTTTCTAACTCTATAGCCCTTGGGATTCGAGAACCAGTCCATTTAAAAGATAAAAATCATTTGTTTACGTTTTACAGAAGTAATACTTGCAGATATGTACGTATTCTTGCAGATTTGAAGGTACAAATCACAGATTTGCACAGAAAACGAGGTTTAAAAGTCATTTTATGTGTAAAGCTGTACTCTTCAGCTAAGCTGTTCACTTATTTAACAAGCAAAAATATAATTTCCAGCAAGCTGTTTGGCAGATATGAGATCCCTCTTATGGCTATCACGCACTAGCCTGAAGTGTAGAGGAACCAGATTGTGGTGACAGTAATCCGATTCCTAGTTACCTTGTTACCAGACCATTTCAAGTGCGAACTACAGTAGAATCTACTTCCAAATTCAATTCAATAGAAAAATCCTGCAGCTGAAATTCACGAAAAATTGGTTTTTAGGCACCGTGCCCAACAGCCAGGGCATATGGAACCATGCTCTAGTTCTGTGGAACTTTTGCATGTTTTGAGAAGGCTATCATATTTCTTCTCCAGAAATTTTAAATGAATCAAAATGTCAGTACTCGAGACTACCATTAACCAGAAAAAGTCATTTCCTATGTGTCCTGAGTTCTAAGTGTAAACAAAAGCAATATGACAGAAAACTTGGCTTTTAGCATTTACCTCTGAAAGTCAATTGCAAATGCTAATGAACAAGAATTGACCAACAAAAGAAATTAGAAATCAGCTACTGTGTTAAATCTTCAGACCACAAAAGGGAAATGATCTTTTACATGTGAAAGAAAAATTCCTGATCTAAGGAAATCCACCACTATAAATAATCTAGTCCAAGGTTCAAATATACAAATAAACAAGCACAAACAAACACACATAACATGTTAATGGGAATGAAAAGGCACAAACTGAGGTATACTAAGGCTTTGGAACCAAATATATTCAAGTCTACTACAAGTGCTCCTTAAACATTAGAATATTTTCAATTACTTCTCACGATAGGTGATAGCATAATGAAGGATAAATAAAACAAGAGTGACAAAGTACAGATGAGATCACCTCCAACAGCTATACTGATAGGGTCATCATGTCCCCCTCCAAACATTTCTAAGGAACTTGCAAAAGCAATGTCTCCGTCATAAGCTTCTCCAAGACCTTCACTGTGAACCAAAAAGAAAAGATGACCCACATAAATGTGAAAGTATTGTGAAAGCAAATGCAGAAAAAAAATCATGAGCAGAATAAAAGTTCATATGCATCATGAAAAAGGACTGTTTGATATATATCCTTGCTTAATAAAGGCAACACAAAAGTCAAGTTCAAACCTTACAGTATGCATCCCCAATTAAGGAGTGACCAGATACAGGAGTTTCTATGTTTCACTGAATAGTTCAGTTATGTTATGATTGATCCATTACCCAAATGTTCATGTTTCAAGTAAAATGTTTTAAATAATGGACTGTGCCAAATTGAGGAAAATCATGAATCTCTTATATGGGACCAATAGGCTACAGTTTCCTGAAATCGGGCTGTGATTTTCATCTTTCAAACAATGGTTTCGCTGGGGAGGGTTCAGCCATCCAACCAAGTAGAAGTGATACCCCCCCAACCAAAGATCTCCATCAAATGATACGATGCCATGAAGATGAATTCCCCCCAAGTCGGTCCAATGCTCGAAGAGTACCAGCAGCAAATCTCCATCAATGTGATGAAAATCACAAGATGGGACCTCATACAATATAAGTTGTACCAACCCCAAAAGAGGCTAGGTCAGCCTCATGCTAGTCACATCAAAGCTTTTGAATTTGTTGCTTAATTTTAGTTCTAGAAGAGAAGAGAACCAAGTTAGATGCTAAATGTAAGAAGTTAATGTTTGTAACTTTGTTAGTTATAGTATTTAGCATAAGACTTATACACTGTTTGATGTTACCACTAAGGGAACAATCAATGGTGATGTGATTATGGATGAAAGTACAGTGATTTTCCAGCCTGATCAGATCTGATATCTAATCAGAAATTTAATAATGGTGGTTGTTTTGAGGCTGAAACATCAGCCAAGTTGCAGGTTGAGAGATAGTCATCAAATCGTAGTGTGCATGAAGAGCACAACAAGGAAGAGGTTGGAAATGCTCCAAGGCAGATTAAGAAAGACCTAAGCAGTACTACAACACCTTGGATGATGTGCATTTTAAGGAGATTCCTCAACTGAGACTCTAAAGATGAATGACCAAGCATGAGACCTATGAACAAAGGTAAGGAGCAGGAGTAGGTTTATTTTGTTTATTTGTTGTTGTAGTAAACTAATTAGAACATTGTGATGTTGAAAAGTATGAGTGGAAAAAAGGCCTCTAGGAGAGTACAAGCAAAGTTGCTTCTATAGCAAAGCAAGACATATCCAAGACAGACATCGGGATTCAGTTTGGCTGGTGGAGTAGCAAAATGAAATAAAGAGTGGTGAAGTCTAGCTACAAAATGTGCACTGGACAAACTAGAATCTTTACAGGTCATGGCAGGCTCAAAAGGCCTAGTATTTCAGCAAAAGTTTATTATGCTTCCAAGATGTAGAAAATGTGCAATTATTGGAGGACAAACAAAATATGCATCAATGGTAGATGGGCTGAATTTTTCAGCCATCCATGATTCCAATCATGGCTAGTGAATCAGTGGATGATCAAATGATTGATGACTTGGTATCAACAATGCTGCGTATGGAGTTTACAATCAGCTTATCTTGTGTTGTGGCAGCATCAAGGAGAGGTACGCAGTGCATAAAGAAGACAGCAAAATGGGAAGTTGTGAACCTTAGTATGTTGTTGATAAGTTGCACTACTAGGAGGCGGGTTGCACAGTTTCTACAAGTTGCGCTACTCAGAGGTGGGTTGCAGACAATTTCTACAACTTGCTTGGTCCAGATAAGTTGGTTATGTTTTGGGACAAGGAATTGTGTCTAGCATGACGATGAAGGGAGGGTGATAAAGTAAATATTTAATAATGCTCATATTTGTAACTTAGAAGTTTAAATTATGAACTATATTTTATAATAAAGTCATGTTATAAAGTTAATTTGTCATGGTTTATTATTAAGTCATATTTAATAATTAGATGTTGGGGAATGTAAAACGAATATTGACTCTCGTTGATGTTATGTGAATGACTCTCATATCTTTTGGAGTACACATTAATTCTTATGGTTCTGTCTGAATTGCTCCTCCGAATTTTCTGTTAGTATATATGCAATTTTTGATAAACAGGTGATCTCATGGATCACAACACAACTAGAATATTCAATTAACCTATTCCAACACATACTTTCTTCAATATATGCAATGCTATTCTTAGAGAACATTCAGAATTAGAATTACAAGTTCCTATAGTGTTACACTGAACAATTTCATTTCAGATCACTAATGTACTGTTTACGATGCTACAACAAATAACCATCCAAACAAGAGAACAGCAATGAGGTCTATCAGGAACGCACGTATATTTTCTACATCCTTTGTAAAATTTCTGACAGCGTTCCCTTAATATCTCTGCGCTTTCCTCTGATACTTGTACCTGAATCAGAAATCAGGGATCAGATGCTGAACAGCTCAGATTTCTATTGAAAAGTAGTTTTGAAATCTTCGATAACAATGTTACCAAAACTTTGCACACTAAAAGGGAACCCTGGAAAACCATGTTCATTCTAATTTAGATGCACGTTATTATATTACATTTTTGTTCATTTGCACAGAGTACATAATGCTAAATCCCACTGCCAACCCATTAGTTTTAAAGGTATGTACATTGTACAAATGTGAGAGAACCTTTTGAAATCACACGGAGATTTTATTTGCTTATCAATCCACAAAGATGGACCAACAGTACTTAATACAAATACTTATATTAGCATCAATAAAATTAACAAAACAGCAACAAACTTCAACTTCCTTAAAGATATCTTCTCTTTCCTCTTTTTTGTATTTGGTTTTGCACCCCTGCCCACAATTCGTACTCACACAACTCTTTTCACCTTGCGTGAGAATACCATTGCGATTTACATTACATTGTCATCCACGAAATTATCAATACCATCATAATCAAGATCAGCACAGTGTAGCTACATTTCAGTTGCCATGCTTCACTAGCATAGATTCATCTTAACCACAAATTTAATATTTATTAAGCAATGAGAAGGATCAAAGTTGTAAACCTTAACGTTTTTTTATTCCTTTATACACAAGTTAAGATGAATCTATGCTAATTTATTCATAGTTGTGGTCATTGTTTTCTAATATTGGTTCTTTTTTTCTTTTTGGTTTTTTTTGACATTACGGTAATTATTGAGAAAAATAAGAACAGCGGTTTTTTCCCATTTCTTTAATATTAAGCACATGCATGCACAAGCGAAGTGTTGAAGATCTCCCCCCACCAGGGCTGTGTAGAGCACCTCGCTTCTTGACACAATAATGGGTCTTAATGTGGCAATCATGTCTTCATTAACCTACAATTAGGTAATTCAAGCTCTGATTAGAAGCCTTCTATGTGTGGGTGTGTATAACGTTCTATTTTACTACCTTTACATACATTGACAGTTCAGTATGGAAGCCAGGTCACTGTGCCAATTTTGTCTCGGCGATGAAACATTATGACACCAACTTTCATTCCCAAAATAAAAACTCATTCACAATTATATTATCTACATCTAGGAACCTTTCTCAAAACCCATTTACTTTTGATGGGAACAGATAAACTTATTTCAGAAAATTCCAGGAAGGTCAGAGCCCTCATTTTGGAAATCTGGCTCTACCATAAGTTTCCATACATCCTCCCACATCCACATCCCTCCTTTTAGAAAATTGAGTTCTTAGGGAAAAACAGGTTTTTGCCCTTTCAGCATTGTATATTCAAACTATATGCATGATGTTTAGAACTATTTATAGTATCTACTATCTAACAGTAGAATTGAATTTCAACCAGAATGTGTAGGAAATTTTCTATACCTGCACTTTTCAATAAGCAAATTCATCATGCCAAATCTATGGTAGACTTACCAAGCGGTATTGTTTGTTCATGAAAAGCTAATTACTTTTAAGAAATGATTGGTTTATTTAAAGTTTTCACAGAGGGTTTCACTGTTTTGGGCTTAGAAGTGTGCCACTGCTACAAATGTTTATTAGGCCACATACAAGGTCGATTTACCTGATAAATGTGTTACCTTGTAAATGACCTTCAGCAATAATCAATTATGCCCCTTCAGCTCCAAAATGTTGATACATCCAATTTTCAGACAAATTATCTGATGGTTTCATACTTTTGTAGGAGGTACTAAGTTCAGTTCCTTGTGACCACCAAGATCATACTGTTGACATTTACAGTTTAAGATAATCCAACCAAAGGCACCTGTTTTTGTCTGTAAATATGTCAATCTCATCTTTCATAATGCATTTTAATTTTTAAACTTTCAAATTGCAAATTCCTAAAGTCTTCTGTCCATTGTAGGATCTTTATGCCCCCATATTCAATCTCAGATCTATCATATTGCTGTTGCTTCTGCGAGGATGGTATGATGCTTTCAGTGAATGAGTTACCATCAGACCTTGGTTGTTTAAGTGGTTAGTTGGCTAACTTCAACTGTGCAGTGTGGATCCCAATATACTCTCATAAATAAATGTAAACTTATTTTGGGATTGTAACAACATATATGAGAAATAGAATAGCTTTGCTTGTTTTCATTCCCATGCTTAGAAATTTCTTTAAAATAAGAAATAACCTAGATCTTTCTGTTTTGGATCTACTTCTTGCAGGTAGATGATCGAAAGTTATTTCTTCCAAGCCTTAACTGCTCCACTTACTTTCCGAAGCCAAATTTTAATGATTTCAGATCTAAAATTAATATGGGCTTGAGTGCTTAAAATCAATGCCAAAGAAGGCGAAATTTGTTATTCAATGCATGCATCTTTCTAAATCATAAGTAAATTAGGGCATCTTTATTTCCTGCTTATGAATGCATGTTTTAGGGTAAGAAATTAGAATTTGTATGCCTTTGTTGATCCTACTATCAGACAGAATGGTTCCCTTATTGTCAATCGCAAAAATTTAACATACTGAGTTTTCCGTCATTGACAGCCTAGCTGATGAAAACTTGTAAATGTCACTAATTTCAAGCACCAGGTACAAATGGCGAATATGTTTCTAATTTCTTTTTCAACTTATCATTTGTTTAGATGGCCATGGTCTAAGCCCACTATGTTAAAATGATCCTAACTATTTTGTTGTATAATCTAGGAACTCCGTGAGTAGATCCCATAATTCTACAGCTGTAGGACTAGTAATCGGTTGGTCTTGACTAAACAGACATATCAGAGGATGTTGGTGTCCATCCTCTTGAACTTAGATATCCTATCTACATGCACAAGTGGTGCCGTCTCCGAAATGATTTTATTTTTATGATAGCTCATCTTTCTTTCCCAGGTTGACGTATTAGCACTGACCGAGCATCCTCCTTTCCCAAACAGAAGTCTATTAATATTGATCAAGTGTCATGTGGCCTAATGGGAAACAGTTCAACTTTGTTCGAGATTTCTTTACATGTCAATGGCATTTGAAATTTGATTGATTCAATTAGAATTATAAAGGAATTCAATTTCATCCAGCTCCAGAAAGTTATAACGAAGTATGTCACACGTTCTGTACAATGTAATAAGCATCAAACCAGCTTGTTGGACTGAATGATCATGCGAGTATTCTGTATTAGATATTTTATGATTAGATGCCATTGTGACATGAGTAGCTATGCTTCTCTCAATGGCAGTTATGAGGAACATATTCATTCAATGAGTACAATCACCGCCTCTGTTTTATAAAGGTCATTGCCTTTCTTATTTATGCAAGTGATCGGTCTTCGTGATAGATATTTTCTCGATCGAAACAGATGTTTTATGATTGGATGCCATTATGACATGATTAGCTCTGCTTCTCTCAATGGCAGTTATCAGGGACATATTCATTCAGTGAGTACAATCACTGCCTCTGCTTTATAAAGAGCATTGTCTTTCATGTTTATGCAAATGATCACTCCTCGTGGCTATATCTCATTTTTTATGCATAGTTTGTATAAGAAGGTGAATGCTGTTATAGATAGCATAAGATGAGGCCCCACGCACAATTTAAAAAAGGCTGGAAAATAAGATCGCCAAAATTGATCTCAAGGCCCGTAAAGTCTGGATTAGGTAGAGGCTCCTCTGTTATGAACCTAATTATAAAAACTGACTAGAGAACACAACTCTATAGTATAATAATGAAGATGACTTGCATAACAACTCCAAACAACCTCAAAAGTTAATAATAGAAAAAAGTCATATACAACTATTGTCAAAATGAGTGATTATCTTCTATATATAATATTCCATACTCATTCAACACTTGGAAACAATTTCCTAGCAGACCCACTAGGTGATCCCTTGCATTGGCTAGAGGGACCACCCAGGGTCATAACAACCTGCCCTGCCACTGGCAGGATAATTGGGGTATCCGAACAACGTCCATTTCTTTAATGCCTTCTTCACAACAATATAAGCTCTAACTATAACATGACCAATAACAGCTCCCTTCGGCTACTACGACTAAAATCATAAGTAGCCAAGCTAATAACAGAGACACTAGATCATAGTTCCTCCATACAAAAATCTTAGTAGTTTATTATGATTGTTCTATTGTCTGTGAGACCTTCGTGATCTGAGTAAGAAAATTGTGTGTTGGGTTTAATCTTGGAATCATTGTTTTGTGAAAATGAATAAAGAAGCATCTGCGACTAGCTGACCTGCTTGCGGAACATAGGCGAATCGTCCAGCCTCCCAAAATTCATGGCTGCTGAGCTCGACCGAACCTTTTAACTGGGAAATGCCCCTCAATCTCTACAGCCCTTGTTGAAATCCCTCAAAATTTAAGGGCATTGTTCGCCCTCGATGCCCCTCAATCTCTATAGCCCTTATTGAAATGCCTCAAAAATTAAGGGCATTGTTCGCCCTCGATGCCCCAAAAACCAATCTTATAGTGGAAGACACGTATCCCTGCAACCAGACCAAACGCTTCGACTGTACTGCGACCGATACAGCGACTACAAGCTCTGAAGTTTCGCTCAATGACCAAGGGCCACATGTTAAAGGAGCCCGCGGCGTTCCCCCTTCTCGCGTCGAGGATTCAGTCCAGTCCACTCCAGACACGAAACCTACGTGGCCGCAAGATAGAAACGGTCTTTTCCATTTGGATGTTGCCTCAAATCAAAAGCCGGCCTTGGACTTCGTCCCTTTCGTTGCGGAAACCGATCGGGATCTGTTGTCGGCAGCCTGCAGATTTGTACAAATAAGCATTCAGCAATCGCCGATTGTTCAAGCTGGGTGGTGATATTCTTCCCGACGGGCTCGATTCCCCACACAAGCGTGATTATGCTTTGGTTTGTCATTGACCAGGGGTGCGAAAGCCAGCCTATGGATGTTGGGATGGTCATGGACAATGTTCTTATAACTTAGGATGGGATCATTGACTCATTCGCTAATCAAGGCTTTGATAGGGCAACTTTAATCAAGTGAGCTATTTGTACCCCTAGTATATGGGGCTATTCACTCGTTAGCTTAATCAAGTGGGGGTTGCATTAATTTTTATTTATTTATTTATTTTATATGTAATTTTACATATTTCTCTTAAAATAATTTAGGAATAATTTAGGATGGTATATAGAGTAAACTAAATTTGTTAAGACTTAGACTAAGTCAATATCTTAACAATTAAGAAATTGGGGATGAAACAACTTTTATTTTTGACCAATCAAACTATACCCAAATGACATCACATTGTCACATCGTGATAAATAAAAACCTCAAACAAATAAAAATTAAAATTAAATAAATAAAATCCATAAATCAAACTATACCCAAATGACATCACAGTGTCAAGAGTGTCACATCGTGATAAATAAAAACCTCAAATAAATAAAAATTAAAATTAAATAAATAAAATCCATAAAATATGGGATATGGGTAGGTAGTAAATTAGCAAAAAATTATCATAATTAATTTAATTTTAATATATTTTATTAGTGTTAAATTTCATCTAAATTATTTAGATAAAATACATATATATTTCAAATCAATTATTTAGACAAAATAAATAATAAAAATAATCTTTTTTTAAGGTCATGGTCAAGCCACACCAAATTGGTGTATGAGACCTCCTTGTTTGTGGGATAAGGGACTCCCTTCGCTCACTGATTTGACTGGTAAAGTCTACGGAGGTATACATACCCTACCCCCTCTGGATTTGAACTTGTGACCTTTTAAAGGAAACACATGCTCTTAACCATTAGGCCCACTCAGGCTGTATATATATGTGTTTGCTAATGTCATCTTTAAATTTTCTTTTTGTAGGGGTATCATTATGTGTTTAAATAAAAGTTATGATGTTACAATGAGATTGAGAATAAATTATTAGAAAATACATATTAAAAAAAAACTACGATGTTACTACAATGAGATTGAGAATTAGAGAAAAATGGTTTGCAAGAAAAAGGTCATTAATTCTAATTTAGAAAAACAAATTCTTTATTGTTGCTAGCTTCAAGAAAATAATAAATATTTCAAAAATAATAACAAATGTGTATGAGCTTAGTTTTGACACTAGGACTTGACAAAACATAAAACATTTTAGGAAGAAAGAATTTGTAAAGTTTGAAATTCTAACAAGATAGAAGATGAAAAACATTTCTCTCGAAGTGCATAGTCTATGCAAAGATTATATCTCGTTTTCAAAACATTTGTGATACCACTAATATTTATAGTGTTGGCTCATGAAAACAAAAGAGAGCTCGGTAATTTTATCTAAAGGAATGAACATAGAGGCATGAACAACACTACTCACACACATATGTGGACCAAAGCTTACTCTCGTGTTCTCCTAAAGGCCTACCCAAATTTTAGTCCAAATGGTAAAAATATTGGGTATCGTTACAAAGACTCGTGTTCAAATCTGCTAGAGGACATGTTGGTATGCTAAGGCATTAGAAATTAAGAAATTAGAAATTAGGAGGAGTGGACGTAATGGTTAAGGACATGTGTTTCCTCCTAAGAGGTCATAAGTTCAAATCCAAAGGGGGTACGGTGTGTATACTTTCGTCGACTTTACCAGTCAAATTGTTGGACAGAGGGAGTCCCTTGTCCCACAAACAAGAGAATCTCATACACCAATTTGATGTCTAGCTTGATCGTGACCTTAAAAATAGATTATTATCATTATTATTAGAAATATAATATATAACATTAATGTGACATTGAGATTATAACTCTCTACAAATCCAACAAAAACATTTACAATTACTATACAATTACCCAAAACAATCTTGAATAAATGCTCAAAAACAATGTTGAGTGTTGAGTGATTAATCTTGAATAAATGTTCGAAAACAATGTATCTTGAATAAATGCTCGAAAACAATGTTRAGTGTTGAGTGATTAATCTTGAATAAATGCTCGAAAACAATGTTGAGTGTTGAGTGATTGAACCAAAATTTTAACAATGTTTTCACTCATTGAGTAGGSAAAAGAACATTGTGTTATTTTGCCAATACAATAATTCCTCTATATAAACATGAGAGTAAGTGGGTGTCAAAATGGTTGCAAATATTAAGTTTGGGATGATTGCCTATAAATTTGCTTAAAGCCTCTCTCACAGCCATATAATGGAGTATTATTCATCGATAATGGCTTCTCTCCACTCACAAACCATTCTTTTGATATTTAGAGACTTTGAAAATCCTCAATCAACCATTTTTGGAGCAAGGGACATGGGTAGTGCATTGTTCAATGACTAGTGGGTAGTCATTTTGCTATATACTCATTTAGCTCTTTTGTCCTTTTCACTTTTTCTCCGTGTATTCCAATAAATTATTCCCGCTTTAGCCATTTGTCCTTGAGTGTCTTTTCAATGCTCATTAGTAAGTACAAAATTTATTTGACAAGGTTATGCACCACAAAAACTTTAAATGGTCGCAAAGCATTGAAGTGGTATACATGGCAAATCTCAATTGACTAAAGGAAACAAAGCATTCAAAGGTTGGCATGGCATATTTCCATCTACAAAACGAAGGTAGAGGTCGTGATAGTAGATTTGTTGGCTACTTGATTGGAAGATTGATAATAGATATATAGAATTGTAAAATAAGTGAAAAGGGACCAATAATTATCGACATCAATTGTTTTTTAAGATTATTCATCCAAATTACACAAAAACCCTCAACAACCTTATAAAGCACAAAGTGGGGCATAGTGAACACCATAGTTGCAATAGGAAATCTAAATGAATGATTCTAACAAACAAGGTAGACCCCTTACCTAAAAACCTTCAACAACCTTATAAAGCACAAAGTGGGGCATAGTGGACACCATACTTGCAATAGGAAATCTAAGTGATTACAACAAACAAGGTAGATCCCTTACCTATTGAACCTTTATGTCAAAAAGGTAGTATCTTCTTTTTAGGGATTAGATGTGATTGATCATGTGTTCCTTTTGAGTTATAAATAGGTTGTATCATTGTTTTTTTCTTTTTTATTAGAGAAAATAAATTTTATTTATAAATTACAAAATTTACAAGACATTATTGATATCCAAAACGTTAAAATAGTTTTTCATTTTTTACCAAATATTTTAAATAATAAAAGAACTATGAAAAATATATTGACATTTTAATTGCATCATCTATCAAAACAAAAGAGAACCTTTATTTGTGAGGACCCCAAAACACAACCACATATTTTAAATAATAAAAGAACTATGAAAAATACATTTTTAACATTGACATTTTAATTGCATCATCTATCAAAACAAAAGAGAACCTTTATTTGTGAGGACTCCCAAAACACAACCACACTTCATTGTAAATGCAACGTTCCTCAAAATAGAACCACACTAAAATTAAACCCTCATTCAAAGGATTACTTTGAGTCCTTAGAAACAAATATTTCTTTTGAAAGCTCAAACCCAAATAATGGATACCATCTATCTTTATCACACATAAGTTTGTTGGATATAATTTATTTATTTTCATTTTTAATTTAAGTTTACAGATGTTTCCTTTATATTTGTGAGTGTATGCTTTGATACTAACGACAAGCAACAAACATGACTTTAAAACTTGAATTTTTTGACAAGATTCAATATCACCCTTATTAAGTGCTTCATTGAAGTTGATGATCAAATCATTATAGATTGTTGGAGAGTTGTATCTATGGAATTATTGATGCTTCTTCTTTGGCTACCAACTGGAGAGTAGTTTGCTATGGTTTTGTTATGTTGTCCAAAGTAGTCTTCTTTTACCTTCTACCATGTATATGTTAGACTTTGGTTTAATCCATCTTTGGTTGTTTACATTGAAGGTCATTTCTAGGTCATTGATTCTTGCGTTCTGATTAATTTTGTCTACTGGATCTTGATTTAAATTTTTTACAAAGCTTCCTTTAATTCATTGAAATGTTACCTTGAATGTTTTTCTTATGCATTAAGATAGAGCCTTGTAGCCTATGTGTTGTTTCTTAGGTCTCCCTAATTGAGGATAGATAGACTCATCCAACAAGGGGACATGAGAATGTGTAAGTGAAGGTGTGTGTGAAGGAATAGTTGACCGTCAAGGAAATGTAAATAAGTCTTGGTTGTGATTATGGGAGCAAAGATTGCTTCAAAGTTACTCAAGCTAAGTGTAACTAGAAGCAATTTAAGTTGGATGCAACTGGTTGAAGGGAGGTATTAAATTTCATGAGTGAGAAAGTAGAATGTTGGTGACTTATGGATTTGGGGTGCCTTTTAAAGGAAACATGAAAGGGTGGGTTGATCTACTACTAAAACAAGCAACAAGCCACTTGAATAGAGATTATCATTCTTTGATAAATCTAAGCTCTTCCCACCCAATACATTATCCTTTTGAATGTTACTTAGTGTGTTTCCATGCCTTGAGTGATTTTAACTTTTATTCATGATTAAATCTTGTCATTATGATAGCCCAAGGGGTTATCTCAACCGGTTATCATCAATGTCGCTAGGCATTTGGCTAGTTCCATGCCAACAAGTGCCCAGTTGGAATTCCCCTAGGTTAAGCGCACTAGTCTGCACCAATAGGTTTTCTAGGGATGCCATCCACAAATGTCAGGAAGCATCCCTTAGGTTTCTTTGTGAGTTTTTCCTTGGAGAAGAAAACTTGTCATTGTGATTAATTAGGACTTGCTTTTTATTTAAATTTGCTCCTTAATTATCTAACGAGACTTATTCTTGTGAACATGTAACATATTTTTTACTTTAGTACACTTTATACTTTATTCTTACGTATTTTGGGTGACTTGGTCTAAATTATTCACTCGCCCACTTTGTTGCATTTTATTAGCCTACCTAGTCAACTTTGACAACTCTTCTCACAATTGTGGATTATATATAGAGCAATGCAAATGAGTATATGACATGTTTATAATTTTTGTAATCTCCTCTCATACTTGCTCTCTTGTGCATTCTTGTGTGCCGGTATCTTGTTGCATCATTAGTAATGTGCTCATATCAATTGGTACCAAATCCTTGAGACTAGAATCTCCTTATTGCTTCACCATTCTAAACTTTTGGGGGATTTTCTTCCTACCCAAAATCTTTCTTCAAGCTCCCTAGGTCATAAGTTGAATCCATTCCCCCATGGGGGATATAGAGGGGGAGGAACCCCTAAAATTTTGTAGAGTAGTAAACAACATTCTTTTACCATTTCCTCCAATTAATATTTGAACTTCTTTCTTCTTTTACTATAACCCATGAATCCTTATTTACAATTTTACCTTGTTGGTTCTAGCATCTCCCAAGTCTCATGTTTCCTCATAAAAGTTCAAGTGAATTAGGAGACTCTCAAGACTCTAACCTTGTCCAAGTCTTAGTTGAATAGATGTAGGATCAATAATGCCTATTGTTGGAAACCCTCATTAATCGACACCAATAGTATGACCAACAACAACAAGGATTCCTACCTAAAATTATGCATGCGCTACTACAATATAATATTGGGACATATTTTTTGTACATCCATGACCTTTGTATTTTTTCTATGTTTTAAGGACAAAAAAAATGGATACTTTAAGTAGCATACATTTTTTAATCTTTTTAAATCCATTGTGCGTCTAATTTGCATCTACTTTGTATCAATTGTGCATTTGTTTCTTCCTTTTTGTACCCCCCTTGAATCGTTGTCACATCCTCTTTATGTCTAATTTGCATCCTCTTTGTGTCTCCTTCGCTTATTTTTTTGCATCTAATTTGTGTTTCCCTTGCAATAGAAACTAGACACAAATAGGACACATCAAGGACATAGAAAAATAATGCAAAACACTAGGAAAGAAAAACATAAATGGGATACACCAAGGATGCAAAAAAAAGGTCATTCTACTAGATTGTGATTCAAAAATGCGACTATAAGTCACTGACCTTGTGACTTACCAATTATCTTGTCACCACAAATTGTAAGTGGTAGGGTGATTGTGACTTTTATCATAGTGTACTTCATCACTAGAAACACTTGGAAATAGTTTGATATATGCAATTTTTATCCTTTTGATTTATATTTAACTTTTAATTTTAAATTCTTAGAGTTAATGTGTATAATTTATACTTTCATTAACTTAAATATGAATTATAATGTAATGTCCCTTTCCAAGTGACTACACGGAGGATGATGGATTAGCCTATACACTCTCCCCGTAGGCTATAATCAACGGGAAAGGGGAGACAATGGAGATTAATTGATGTCATTAGCTTATTAAAGCTAAATTATAAAGGTGACATTAGTTAATTAAAATAAGGTTATAAAGTGACTCTATGATTAATAGAGAAAATAACCTTAGAAGTCACTTTAATTATTGTATGTGATGGGCCCAACTATTTTATCTTCCATTATTCATCATCATGACCATTTCTGCACAACTTGCCTTTGGTTCCGTTGCATTCCGACGATTTCCGTAAAACGGGATTATTATTTAGCATATTTTAATTAATTACACTAAAGGTATTATTTGGAGCTTGTTTCTTGGAGAAATACCTTAATGTAATAGCTCGTTGGAACCGGGTTGAAAATATCTACAGGATAGGATGATGAAAAGTGACTTTCAGTGGCAGGAGAAATCATAAAGGCAAATTAATCACTTTTGGGGGTTAAAGAGGTAAATAAATTAATAAAGTGATTTTGTAGAAAATATTAAAAGATGAATTAAAAGTCACTAGAGGAGGAAAAAGGTGAGAGGGGTATAAAGAAGAGACAGGGGCTCATTTCCTCTCATTATGCATGTTATGTTGTTGAGTTGAGATTGTGGAGAGCTCAAGGAGCTTTGGAGGCTTAGGGTTTAGAGTAAAACCCTAGATCTAGTTTCAGTGATGAGAGATCCACTCTAGCTAGAGGGCTTCAGTGGGAAGATCTCACTCTAGCCAAATATTCTACAGGTGTTCTTCTACAAGAACTTGAGTTATCATTGCATTCTTTTGCGGCACAAATCTGTTGTTGGCAGGGCGAATTATTTAGTGGAGGGCGCACTCTTTGTATGCCATCTACATATATGAGCCAGATCTTATATGCTATCATGGGGACGTGAAGCATACTCACTAGGGCAACTCTTTGTGGGATATTTGAGTCCATTCTACCAACAAAACTATCTGCACTTCAGCCTGGGCGATTTTAGGGAGAGCATGGCGAATTGGTGGTTGGTGAGGCACATTACAGTGGCATTTTTTATTCTACTTTGAGAAGAGACTTAGTCCCTATAACTGGGTGACTTCCTACATTAGTAGAGTTGCAAATTACCTTGGGAAATTACAGCAAAAATATATATATCGTGACAGCAAATCATGGGCATGAGACAAGGGCGTTAATCCTCATCTTGGAACCCTTACTTCGTGTGAACAAATTCACTGTTCAGAGCAGCCAGCTCATGGGTTATCTTGGAGGGGTTAATGTTGTTCATTTTATTTTCTTTGGGAGCCATTTCTTCATCAATTTAATTGGGAATCTTACATATAAGGTAATATCAACATTAACTTAAAAGTTTAAAGCGAGAGGCCCCATTTCAAGATGTCACATGAAGAAAGTAGAAATTGAAATGTTTTAACTAGACTCGACATTTTTGCAACATATCAACATTATGTGAATAGAACAATGTTTAAGTTAATGAGATGAAAGGTATTCTTGAGGTGTGTTTATGGGACCTAGTCCCTTTGTGCAAACAAAAGAATGTGTTGTAGAATACTAATACCTTTTTTGAACAATTGAAGGTTAGATAACTAGGGGTTTTCTACTAGAGGCTTGACATCATCAATGATGCACAAGAACCATTAGAGAGAGTGTTTTAACACGAGCTAACATAAAAAGAAAAAAATCCATATGTGTGGTTAATGGGCGAGGGGTAATTGGGTCAATGCATATTTAAGGATTAGTGAGATAAGGGTTAGGGGGGTTATTGTTCAATTAGTTAAGGGTTAGTGGGACAAGGGTGATTTTGATTGTGTTGGGAATTAAATGAAATATATCATTAACACATAAAAGTAACACATATGTACAACAAAAACCAAAATATATTACTTAAAAAATGTTGAAAAACATTGTATATATACAATGATTATAATGGTGGTAGTTTTTTATGCGAAGATATGTGTATACTATGCTCAATCACAACTATCACCTAACAAGAGGTTGAAACTACCTTTTATCGTAATGTCAAAACTCTAAGATGCAAGAACTGTAGTCGTAACATGAAGTTAGAATTGAGTGTGAATGTTGAGCTAGATGAAGTTTGGTTGTACGTAAAAGGGGGTCCAACCTTATCGAGACTGAACTTTTCATTTGTTGTTTTATTTTTCATCTTATTTAGTTCACTGTAAATAAAATTTGTCATTGATTCTTGATGCTCTTCCCAAAATATTAGAATCACAAAAAAGACATGGGAAGACCCCAAAATATGTGTCGAAAAGTTCAAGACACAAAAAAATGTTAGTACTAGGACCATTCTTTAGATGATCTTGCATGCCTATGTGAATATGTCATTTTCCATTGAGAAGCAATGGTTTCCATTGTGTCAAGCTCCTAGATCAAATGGGGGAATTTACATTCTATGTGGTTCCTAGTGAACCACCATTGAAAAAACTTTCCTTCGTTGACAACCCCAAAAAGTTCTATATTCTACAAGTGGGTACTCTTCAACTTGGTTTCCATGATTCGTTTCATTGTAGCTTGTTCAATGCAGTCAAGATCAAGCTATGTAGGGGATAAGTACTCCACCAACTCCATGGTGGCCAATAGAGGCATAAAGTATGGCCAAAGTAACATCACATTAAAGATACGATCTAAATTGAGGAAGGGTGGGATATTTAATTCAAAATCATTCTCACCCATAGCCTTGGTGATGGTGCAAGGCCCATGTTCGAGTGAGCTTCATGTGGGGGGCTATGAGTTGATCTTTCTGTAAGTGAAATGGCACCTTGTCACCAACTTGAATCTTGTCGGGAACCAAATGTTGATCGTGTGTACACTTATACTTGGCATTCGATTTCTATAGAATATCATGAACTTGTTGCTATGTGTTGGATTTGTTCAAGAAATTTGGTTGTTGTGTTTGTCTTGTTATAAGAATTGGATGAATCTTCCTATGTTGATGCAATGGGTAGATCTACATCAGAAGGGGTCAAAGGTTGGAACCCCCAACACACCTGAAATAGGTCGTGGGTGATAAACATGTGAAGAGTTTTGTGTGGTTCTACTAAACATAAGGACGACTTTCATCTTGTGTACATCGGTGCTCAAAGTTGTACATTTTGAGGAATATATGCACAATCATCTTGTTGATCGTCTTTGTCTCTCCATTCATATGGGGATGGAAGGTAATTGATTTGGTCATCTTGGTGTCCGTCATGGACTAATGGTTGCACCAGAATATATTTACAAATTCATTGTTCTTATAAAAAACAACAGTATTTAGCAAACCAAAGTGAACCCAAACATGCTTGAATAAGAACCTAATAGTGCCTTACGTTGTGACACTTGTTTTGTGGGGTGCCAAAATTGTCAAATAATGTTGTCATGCTTGGTTGAGGGCTGACTTGACATAAAATCCACGGAGACAGACTCTCAAGGCCTATATGGATTGGGCATAGGAGTATATAGTTCCTTCTTTTTTATTTTGGGTTTAGCGATGGCACATGTTGTGAGTAATTTGATATATCTATTGACGTCCCATAAAAGATTTGGCCAGTAAAAGTACTTTGGTAGCACCACCACTATATTCTCCTCTATGAAGTGCCTTGCCACTCAAACATAGTGTGCCTCCAAAATCATCTTCTTGCACTCATCCAAAGAAACATAGAGACAATTGTCGAGATAATAAGGAACTCCATTGGAGGTAAAAATTTAATACTTCTTTATCTGTCTGGTATGTAAAAGTAAAGTCAATATCATTGGCATATTGTTAGGGAAAATTTTATGTCTCCTATCCATAGGAATCATGGATTGTGTTCAGTGCCACAACCAAAGCTCAATTGATGTAGTCTACAAATTGATTGGTGATGCCCTTCTTGTACTTGATGTTTGGGTGGAGCTATTAAAGGTATATGGACCACTTTCGATGGTGGTTATTTATAACTTGCCCCGTGTCTTTATAAATTTTAGAGGCACGTGGTTGGTGTGGATGACTGTGTTCTTTCTCTAAATACAATGCTTCCACTTTCGATAGGTCAGGACAACAAAGTAAAGATCTTTGTAAAAGGTAGTGTATTTGCTAACCCTTTTAGAGAGTGTCTCGATGTGATAGGTCACTAGATGTCCATGTTCATTGGGGAATACATTGACAACATAATTCAAGGCATTTATCTCAATTTTGAATACTACATCATGACCCAATTAAACGTAGGCTCATCTCCACCCCTGGTCACTTAGCTTAGGGGCCAAGCAATATGAGAGAACCAAAAAATGAAGTTGTGGTAAAAGTTATCAAGTCACGAGAAGATGTGAGTGTCTTTAGGGCCATCAAATCATGGATGACTTAATCTTTGTTGGATCCACATGCACAACGTGATCATCCACAATATACCCTAGATATTAAATCCTCTACATGTCGTATGAATAGTTCTCTAGGTTGGCATATACCTAGTCTTGTCACAAGGTGCTTAGTACTCGTCGAATGTGCTTTAGATGTTTTACCCAATTTTTGTTGAAGATGGACATGTTGTTTAGTTATATGACCACAAACCAATTGGTAAATGGCTAAAGAGTATAATACATGATCCTCATGAACATTGTTGGTGCACTCATCAACCCAAAGGGCATGACCAACTACTTGAAGCAGTATAAGGAAAACATGGTTTGGCGAAGGTTTTATCTAAGTTCGTTCTCCCTTATCTGCTCTAGTGGAGGTGTTGCACAAACTTTTTTGCGAAAGCTTTTCTTTTTGGAACATCCTAATTGATTAAGCACATTGGTTTGTTATACGATACATTGCACCAGTGTGTTAAAATCTACAACACATTGATGTGTCTAAATCAATGATGCACCATGGTTGGGGTAAAATAATAATAATAAAATACTATGATTGATTTTTCATTTTTACCACCCTTTAATGCTTTTCTCTCCTCCAAGCATGAATAATTTTTTTCATTGTACCCCACACCCCGACGTTTAATGCTTTTGAGTTTCTGAATTTGGTGTCCATTCTCCATTCGTGGTGGATTGAAATTCTCAATTTGATTTTCTAAAAAAAATATTTGGAGCATTTTTCGAATTTAAGTGACCATGTCTCTCACCAATGATAAGGAGAAAACCATGTAATTTTCCTTTTTCAACCTAACTTGTGTATGTTGTTATTGCTTTTAGTGTAAAATTAGTTACTTTTCTTTTTAAAAATTAAAATCTAGATGGTGGGCCTAAATGAAATTTTCACACGCTAATGTCAATGCATGCACAAGTCACGCTAATGTGTCGCTTATAGTTTTTATTATCACACCACGTAGGTGCAACATACATGCATCGATGAGAGTGTCACAAAGGATTGTATCCAATTAAACAAATACGTATGCAAAAGCTATGAGGTGCATTCAATGTGATTAATGCATGTACATCTTAGTGTGCCAATTTTAGTGCACTATACCCTACACAATATGTTGTGCATATAAGCAGCCTTAACACATTGCTAAAGCAACAACATGTAATGTGGATGTTGTGGTGCTTTGTAGCATCCTAGAGGCACTGTGATCACTGCAACTATAGTGCACCAGCGTATGGTGATTTGTAAATGGTAGGCCTGTGGCTTGTTTGTCTTGCCAACATGAATATTTATCTTTGAAATGAAAACTTGTTGTCTTTGCGATTACCCTCAAATTGAGTTTAAGCTTTTCGATATGTATTTATTAATTGGGATGAATGACTCTATTTTGTATTTGGTTTCAAGGTTTGGTTTGTTTGTTTTCCAATGCCAAGGCCAATGCTCAACAAAGGAGCAAATCCACCCTCTTATGTGTTATGCCAACCAAACAATACACTCGGAATGTTTACAATATTCAACCTAGCACTTAATACAACATATATATTCCCTTTCAAGATATAATCAAGTAATAGAAAAATGAAAACACTTTATTCTTATTATTGCTATCACCATAGCCATGGAGACTTAAATAATATATGTATAACTATATTCCGATGTGTAGATGGTTGTAGGTAATTAACATAATGCACTATCTCGAGGGTGAACTGCTTGACCGTGTATTGATTGTATAATGCAAAAATAGAACCCAACAATGGACTTAGGTGATTCCCTAACACTTTACACAGGGTATGCTACAATTCTAGTTGTATCAAACAATCAACACAGCACACAAACAACTTTTCTACTCTATTGATCAAGCAATTTGATGATTGGGTTGTGGACACCAGCCAAAAATTCAAGAAAAAATACAATTGAGTATCATGGGAAAACAATTGGAAGAATAAATGTAGGGATGTGGTAGAGAATTAACATTCAATTGAGTTGCTAGTGATGGGAAGTGTGTATGATCTATCCCAAGCACAAGCAACAACTAGTGTGTGTGGTTGAAATGTTGATTTCCAATAGAAGTTTTAGAAACTTAGTCTCACCCATAGCTCTATTTCTTCAACCATTGATCTCTTTTGGCTGTTAGATGGATGATCTATGACAATGTTGAAGCCTCAACTAGTGCCAAGTCAATAGACTTGGGGACCCCCTTTTATTTTATTTTTTTTGGCATTAACCTTCATATTTCAAAGTGTCTTCACCATACATCTCACTTTCATGATGTCCTTGATTTGTCTTGATAATGAATGAACATGTTGACTGGCCCTTTGTCGATTTATGATTGCATCTAATATTATGGTTTTGAATTGTGCTTTGCATTTATTTTTTTGTATAGACTTGACTCACTTACCCATTAATGATTATTTTTATGAGTTTGGTTTAAATATGATTTTATGCATATTCCATTTTGGCATTAGTGTTGTTTTGTTTATGCATATTACACTCATGATT
This sequence comes from Picea engelmannii, assembly GCA_009831015.1. Taxonomy (NCBI): domain Eukaryota; kingdom Viridiplantae; phylum Streptophyta; class Pinopsida; order Pinales; family Pinaceae; genus Picea; species Picea engelmannii. The sequence continues at coordinate 427,569 of ML781750.1, read as the reverse complement.
CATGCACAATCATGAGAAACATGTCATTTTCTTCATTAGAATGATTACTAAGCTTTTGGGAAATTACGTCCACGAGGCATGCCTTGAGGCTACTAGTTGCATTGAAGACCAAATTCTAGGAATAGTTGTATATCGAGTTATGGAAAGTTGCATGTAAGTCTAGTCATAGAATAAGTGATCAAGAATGGGCCTGGTGGCATTTGCACATGGAGAGGGTGTGGAAAAATGATGATCATGGATCTAAGGTGTATTACATTGATGTCAAGTTATATCTAACAACACAATCACATGACTAGACAACTCACTCAGTTGTTTTGAACAATTCATCGTTTCACCACCAGAACCACATCTTATCTATGGTCAAATTGTCATGTTGAGTAATGGAAAGAGGGAAATGGTAGATGTCATGTGCATAAAATAGTTATTCAACCTTGTCTAATCATGTTATACATGTTCACGATCATCAAGAAGATTACAGATGAATTTCGAGCTAAAATGGTGAAATTGTCATTTTTCACCAAGTGTTGGCACCAAACGTCAATGCACCTTTTTTGTAGATAAATATTAGTTAATCATTAAGGGATCTCATTGATGTTTTTGAAAAGATTAAAATCCTTTGTAATATGGATCAAGGACAAACACATAGATCTCAGTTTTGGCAAAACATCATCCCATGCAAGAGCCACACTTCTAATTCAAAATGTCTTTGTGTGCAAAAATGGGTGTCTAGTTGAAATGACAATTTTACTACTAGAAGGGTCTACCTGTAGGTTTTTGGAGTTTACATATCCAATGCAACTAACATAATTGAATTTTGATGCCCAGGGGTAGGTAAACATGCTTTAATGAGTTCCCATTAGTGAGGCTTACTCACCTTAATTGGTCATGAAATGTGGGTTCCCGATATTTGAATGAGGTGTGTGTGTGTGTGTGTGTATTTTCTTGAGAAATAAAAATGTATATTCATATATATGAACATCAATGTTGTTATCCCGAGGGACTAATAAAAAAATTGAAGAGACGGACCTTAACCATATTGTCAATGAGGTACTACTACCTTACAGATCACCAGACAAACATTTACATACAAATTCTTTAGTGCTTCTTGTACGGACCCAAAACCCATAGACCATCCTACTGCCACCGAATCAAGATCAAACATACTAAAAATTATTGATTGCACGATTCAAAAGAACTTTAAAAAACTTGCTAACTTAAAAAGGAGCGAACTCCACCAAGGCATTGATTAAATGTGAAACTAGTAATGAAACTCCATGGTTTCAAATTCTTGACTATCCCAGAATTCATAAAAATAGAATGTGTTGAGATACAGAGTCAACGCCTCCTTTGAAAGCTTGTCTACTTTATGGTTCAGTTATTGGTACACATGCCTGAAGGAGGTCCATTAGAAAGATTGTAAAGTGTTTTAGATTTCTTACAAGAGAGGGCCAAGAAGAACATTTTCGACAACAATTTTTTTACTTTCTCATTTGATCATTGTTTTAGAATCCCCCATAACTAATATCTTGTTTAATCCTTGCTTGTTGACAAAAAAGAGAAGGGTCCAAAATGTAGAAAAATATTCGTTTATATTGGTGCCCCTTCCTAGTGCATAATAGATATGGAAGTAATGTGATGGATTCATATATAACATGGCCCCAACTCCACTTCTAGGCAGATCCCCTTGACTTGCATTGTCAAAATAACCCCAAGGAACATCAAAGTCTAATTGTGGCATGATTGGAACTCTTGGCTTTTATGGTTTTGGCTCCACCTTATATTCCTTGGTGAGATTTACTGTTAGTCTCGTTGTCACCTCCAAAAAAATTCATTGTCCTAAAATATACTAGTGTTACGAGCCTGACATATTCCTTAAGTTGCAAAGCAAGGAAACATACCATAAAATTTAACAACTACATCCTAAAACCATTCTTGCACTCATTCCTCCAAACTCGGCTTGTTCCATGATGCTTTTGGATTTAGAGAATGTGGCACTCAAGTCTAGACCTATGCTGCATAGGGACAAAACACGAACAAAAGTGAGATAGATTTAGCATTTAGTTTACAAAGGGAACATATGTTAGGATCTGTCCACCCTTTCTTGATTCCATTATCCGACATGAGCAATTTGTTGCTTATGGCTAGCCAAAGACTATTTTACATTTTAGCAGCACGTGAAGTTTCCATATAAACTCCCACCACCACTTTTTTTCTCACAACATGTATGTGTGTGTGTGTGTGTCTACACACACACATACATATAAAGAGAGAGATGCCTAGATGGTTGCTAGTAATTAAACAAACACACAATGTTAAAAGAATTTTTTTTTGCTATGTATTGATTGTATAATGCCAAAATAGAACCCAATGATGGTTGTAGGTAATTCCCTAGCTCTCTATAGATAGTACGATGTAGTTCTCGCTATAGCAAATGATCAACGTAATGCACAAGCAACTTTTCTACACCAAAAATTAGACCAATAGATGGTTGGTTGTGGATACCACC